>JAZKJV010000380.1:600000-1078025 GCA_037367405.1 Ottelia alismoides | reverse complement strand
TTAAAAAATAGAGACTCCTACAGCCTTCATCCAGACAATCATTTTTTAACGGTAACAGGATTTTTTAAATCGACACCATCTCGATGGAGGCCGTAGGAGATCCTGTTTCTGATGAAATTCGAATGACATATAGGAGGGATATATGGATGAATATAAATGGCGATATTTTTTGAAAGAAAATAAAAAAAATGCTGAAATACGGGGGCAGGGTAGCTGTCACACCCCTAAATTCCGTGATCGAGAATGATCGTGCAGACCTGGTAGCGGATGCTCGAGAATGATCGATGGAGCAAGGACTTCAGGAGGAGTCCGAAATACGTGGGTATCAGGGAGGTTGTCCACAAGAGTCTGGAGGATCTACCGTACGTGATGGAGAAGCGTCGCACAGGACACTGGCTTGGTAGCAGAGTGTCGTGGTGCTAATAGCAGTGCGAGCAGCGAGTACAGGCAGCAGTGCAAGACATGACGGTGGATGCACGTAGCATTACATACACGAGCGCAGGAGGGCGGTACGTAGTGAAGCGGTACGCATCGAGGAGCAATGTGGTACGGTCACATAGGTGTACGCACGAAGACGCACGGTATTGGTATTGATGCGTGGCGGTCCAAGGAGGCATGGAGCGTTGCAGGTGCTGAGTACGAGCATTGTCGAGCATGCTCTACGATAGTGGTCTGGAGGCCACGATAGCGAAGTTCTGGAAGACTTCCCCTTAGCATGCAGAGCGCTAAGGAAGGGTTTACCGCACGAGGGTCTGGAGGCCGCGGGTTCTGATAAACGCAGAATTTATTGCGGTTGTATTGACTCACAAGGCGAGTCAACAGTCGGTGTTTGACCACACAAAATCCTGAATTTAGTCAACAATTAACCCACACTAAAGATCAATAATTAGAAATAAATGTGGAGTTAAAATTTATTTTTAACTCTGCACAAATGATGTATAGGGACAAGTATGCAGAGAGTTCGAACACAGGGAGCAAGCAGGGTAATTCAAACCATGGAAGGACATATCGATATCGATATCGTTTCGATATCGTGTCGATATCGATATATCGGTGATTTATCGCCGATATATCGACGATATATCGCTATATCTAGGAATCTTTCTGAAGAAAATGCCTGAAATCGGATATATCGATATATCGATTTCGATATCGATCCCATGTCGATATCGATATATCGGCGATATATCGCCGATATATCGGGATATGGCCTTCCATGATTCAAACAAATGTGCACAAATGAATGTGGAGTGAAGTGTCTACACTAAGCAAGCAAACAATGAAATTTTTGTGGGTTTTTAATTTTTAAATTTTTTTTATTTTAATTTAATTTTTAATTTTATATTTTCATTTTTAATTTTCTGATTTTTATAATTTTATATTATATTATATATTTTTTTTAATTTCTTTTGCAATATTGGAATATAAAGACAAAGTAATAAAAGACTAGATAAAGTATTTATAAAAATGTGCAAAAATAACCAAAAATTCAGAAAATAAAATGTTTTTGATATTTTTAGGATAGTTTTACTGTTTTTGTGATTTTTGGGTATTTTTCCAGGTGTTTTGGTATTTTAAATACTGAAATAAGGGGAAACAGTGAAATATGTGCTGGCTGTAAGTAAAATGGGGATTAAAATTAACAAACAGCAACTAAAATTTTTCACACTAATTTTCAAATAAAGAAAATGAAAGATAGAACAAACAGGAACTAAGTTTGTAATTTTTGGAGTTTTCCTTGATTTTATAGATTTTTTTGAAGTTTTTCAGTGTTTTTGAATTTTTAGTGTTTTACTTTTGAGATTTTTAGTGATTTTTGGGCTGACACTAAAATATGATAAAATAGACACTAGGGAATTTTTTTGGAATTATTCGAGATGTTTTAATATTTTTTTGGCATTTTCTAAGCTAGACAGTGAATAAAAAGCATGTTTTTGATTTTTAATAAATATAAAAATAAAATAAAATCAAAAACTAAAAATGTAGCGTGGAAGAACAAGTGCACAGGAGCTTAACCCTAAATTCTAAGAATTTTTGGAGCTAAAATAATAATTTGAACAAGCATCCAATCATTAATCAGTCCTGGTAGGGGTATATATACAAATATTCAAACATCCAGGGACTCACATGCAATTTTCCACAAAATTTTGAACTGAATATTTAATTTACTAGACTAAACAAAAAATTACAAAACCCGACAGGGCCTTAATGTAAAATGTCCAAGCCAAGCACGTGCTACACACGCGCCTGGTAGGGACCTAAGAGCAATATCCAAAAAGATCCGGGCCTTATATGCAATAATCCCAAACTTTTTACACTACGCGACAAAATTTTTGGATTAAACTGAAATATCCCAAAGCCCGAGGGTACCCTTGCAAAATGCCCGAACCTTACGTGAACAGGTCACGTGAGGTGACGTGGCAGGGGACCTGTATGTAAATATGAAAAGCTTGGGGGTCTTTTAGCAATTATTACAAAACTTTTTAAACTACGAATAAAAGTTACTAGACTAAACTATAAATACAAAATGAGCGAGGGTGTGGATGCAAAATACCCTCGCTGGGACGATCCGACGGTGGTGCGGGCGCTGGTGACGCGTGGCGCGAATCCTACGGCTGGCGGCTAGGCGCGATCCAGCGGCAGGGAACATGGCACTTATCCCACGTGATGCCCTCTCAGAAGGCGATGACGATTCGGCGATGGATGTCCACGATTAGACGGATCTAGGCTGATCTAACGGTGGAGGCGCTCGAAGATCCGACGGCTGCGGTACAACCTGGAGTTCCCTCTCGATCGGACGGCAACGAGGCGCGCTGGAGGAACAGGGAAGAAGGACCGCCGTGGCGACCTTCTTCTGGCAGTAGCGACTTGCTCCGGCGGTGGATGAGCTTCAAAACGGGCCCAGGAGGTTGCCGCAGGTCTCCTCTGTCGTCTGGAAGCGACGGAGTGGCGCGAAGGACGGCGGAGCTCTTCCACGGCGAGGCGGAAGTTGCGGCGCTCCAGGTGCTCCGGCGAAGACCCAAAAGTGCTCTAGACTCTTTGGTATGCTCCAGAACCTGCGCAAAAAGGTTATGGAGGTCGAGGGCAAAGTGCCTCGACCTCAGGTGGCTCTCGGAATAGCGTGGAAGGCGAGATAGGTACTCGCCGGAGTTGCGCTCCGGCGAGGTGATTGATGAAGCGATCGGATTGAGCGATTTGACGAGGAAAAAGGGCGAAATGATCCTAAGGTAATGGCTAAACTACGGCGAGGAAAATAATGGAATAAAAGACACCTCACGGGCTTGGCGTGCCTGAGGTTGGAGGTACCTCAACGGTGGTCGCCGGAGGTGTGGAACGCGCCTGGAATGGTGGCTCTTCCTCCGCTTGGACGGTGGCAACCCGTTGCTGTCACCAACAGGTCTCCAACACAAACCAAAGATGGAAGGATTCAAGGTGTTTCGCGGTTCAAATTTTCAAAAGGGGGTCAGACTTGGGTTTTAAGGGGTTGACGAACATGGTCCAAAGATCGACGCGCCCAGCTCGATTCAGAGCTCCACAACCCAAGGAGAACCTTGGACGAGCAAGATGGATAGTAGGGGGACGATTTTGCAGAAGGAAATTTCGCGAAAGGATGAAAGTCCTTGCCTCGAAAAATCCGCAAAAGCAGGGAAAAAACGAGGCGCGCAGAGCTACAGGGGGGGTAGGTCAGACTGTTGACCTTGGTCAACAGTTCTGACCTCCTGGTTGGTCCACATGGACCAACCAGGAAAACCCCTATAAAAAAGTTTTATTAATTAATTTAAAAATAGTAAATGGCATTATTAATTCATGATTATAAAATAAAAAATATTCGTGATTTTATGTAGTATTTTATTATGATTTTTAATTTATTTTATGAGGTACATTTTTACAAGTTTACTTTTTAGCCCTATATAGGTATATTACCTATGTATTTTAGTATTTATTTTTTATTTTTGTATTTTATTTTTGTTATTTTCATTTCTTATTTTCTAAAATTATAAGATACTTTTATCTACACAAATATATTTTTTTTAATTTTATTGATATATTTTGTATAATTAATAAAATATGAATAAGTATTGTATAGGTATAGGTATAGGCAGTATACCTATGTGTTCTTTATACAAGTATTTTTATTTTGTATTTTATTTGCATTTTTATTCTAATTTTAATGCACATATATATTATAAGTAATATTTACATAATTATAAAAATATAAAAATATAAAAATAATGAATAAATAATAAATTGAATATTTTAATCAGTACACTTATACAATATGGGTCCAAAACTCAACTTTCAAACCGTAGATCCGCCAAATGCGAAACCACCACCATTGGATAGATTATTTTATTCTATATACAATTAAAGGTGAGTATGCTGCATTTGGAGTTGTCAGTTGTGAGATACGGGTCTGGGAAGTTGGGATTCTGGATTTTTATTCAGACCATAACTTTTTATCTGTACATTATTTTTCTGTGAAATCAATTTTGTATTTTTATTTAAAAATTATCTACAACTTTCATGTACAAAGTTTCTTTATTTGATGTACAAAAAGTGGAACCAAAAATAGGTCCCCAAATTGAATAAAGAATGAATAGAAAGTATAGGTATTTACACTGCATTTTTGACCTTATCTCCCCCTACTTTATTCCTTGTCGACCTATTCCTCAAGATACCTAGGTCTCGGGGTTTCGGGTCATAAAATATTTACAATATTTTATTCTTTTTCTTTTCTTTTATTTTTTCTATAATTTTGGCTTTAATTACAGTATTTTATACACTAAATAGATGCACATGCATGAATGCTAAGATGATGATTTTAAGGGTATTTACAGGCATTTGCTAGGATTTTTGATGCCAAAATGATAGAATAAAGATGATGAAATGTGGATTCATCATCCCCCTATACTTTACCTTTGCTAGTCCCTAGCAAACACTTATGCAATAAGTGCAAAAAGAAAAAGGAAGAAAAGAAAAAGAAGAACTTGGATTTTATTTGATTATCAAACTTGTCTTCACAAAATCAATGTTTGGAGCTTATGTCGGACCTTTGGACTTTTAGTGCGGGCAGAACCTTAGTGAGAACCGTGTTTGAAATTCAACAGTCCTTGAGAATCCCAAAACTCTGCTCAAGTCTCCTCAATAGCCAGGTCAGAAGTACCTCAACTCATACGCAAACTCTTACGACTATGAATCTGACTCGTACAGTGTAAGTGATGGTGGCTCTCCCCAGCTAGACTGACAAAGAGACTGACTTCTCCAGTATGACAACCCAATGATTCCCCAATCCAATAACTCCATCCTCGAGGAGCGGGGTATTCCCTTCTAAGTTCAAGTGGCAACCAGCTCAAGAGGAGGGGGTGAAGAGAAGAATGGACGGTAGCCAGTGTAGCTACCTATCCCGGGATGCAAGACCAGTGTAGTCAAGTCATCCTGTTGCAGGCTCACATAATATGACTTTGGAACTCAAGCTTGCTTATTGACTTTGTACATACTTTGCAGGCTTTTTATTTTTGTACATGCCTAAACTTTTTTTTTTGAATACTATATACAGCAGCATTTACATAAGGAGTTTTTCCTCTTGAGCCAGTAGACTATCCCTCTTGAAGCTTTATTGCAACCCACAGCCTCCTGTCTTTAGACTTCCTAATCACTGGACGGGTTGGGGTGCACTTCCCTCCCTAGAGGAGGACAAATGTTTCCACTTGTGTGCGTCTCATATCGGCAAATCCAATCCCCTGACCACTCCAACTGAGTTGAGCCATGTGAAAGGTGCAAGTGTCCAAGTTAGGTCATTATCAACAAGAGTTGTGTGTGTGCTCCGAAATACTCTACTTAGGCAGTCAAGAATCCATTGAACCAAGTCCCGTGATCCTCAAAGAATTAAGTCAACTAGACCTGAAGTACCTCAAACCCAGTTCCTATAAGGTTCATGTTATTAGGTAGATTTTAGGGTCCAATCAAGCTCCAATCTCCGGATTTTACTTAGACTTATTCAACTATCAAACTTAATCCGAAAAATGCGAATGCTATGCAATGCAATGCAGAAAAAATATTTTTGTGATGCAATTTTCAAAGATTTTGAACTTTTTATGGATTTTTGAAAAGATGATGCATGATGATGCATATGCAGATGCAATTTTTTTGTATTTTTCAAAGAAATTTTTTAAATGTTTTTGGATTTTAATTTTGCAAATGTTTTTGGATTTTTGAAAACAAAAAGATTTTGGCTAAAAACTAGGTGAAAAATATGTACACGGGAGTGCTTCTTCATATATACAAGAAGTGGATTTTAAGAATTTACAAGGCTAAGTGATCAATTTTATACATATATATAATAGATTTTGGTGAGGTGTAAGTATTCCTCAAACTTATTTGACACAAATTTTTCACACAATTTTTGAAAACTATAGTCCAAAATAATTTTTACAAACATTTTACAAACAAGTACACACATTTGAAAATCATATTACAAAGGTTTTCAAAACAGTATATATAGGTTTTTCAAATATTTTTGCAACCATTTTTCAAACCATTTGCAAATCATTTTTCAAACATTTTATTTCACACAAAGAAAATAAATTTTACAAATCACACATTTTACACAGGTTGAAAACATTAAACAAAACATTTTCAAAATAGTTTTCAATAGATGTTTACAAAGATTTTCAAACTATTTTTCAAACATTTTGCAAAAAACATTTTCACCTGATTTATTAATCAGTAAATACAAAAAGACTTTGAGGAATGGTAACATCTTTTTTATTAAGTATTTTTAATGCATTTTAATGAATAATTAGCCATATTATTAGGAAAATGCGAAAGTACGAGTTATGGCTAAAGTAGATACGTAGTATATACGACCCCCCTATACTTAGCTTGAGCTATGTCCTCATAGATCGGAGAGAAAAGAGAAGACATAACTCGTACTAAGTATAGGTAAGTCTAATGAATGAATCAATGAATGAGAAGTTGACCGTCCCCCTATACTTAGGATCAAATAATCCTAAGTATAGCAGACTGTACACAACGCAGGGAGGGTCAAGGGTGGGAATGAACAGATCGTACTCAGATTGTCTCCCCCTATACTTAGGGTAAGATATCCCTAAGTATAGACAAGAAGAGGAGACAATGGATAGGATCGAAATGAAAATGAAAGAAACTCGGGGTGCCAACCCCCCTATACTTAGGACAAAGTACGTCCTAAGTATAGAAAATTGTCTACAAGGGTGGTACCTTTTTGATAAATAAAGAAAATAGAAAAGGAAAAGAAGAAAAGAAGAAAAGAAGAAAATAAATCAACAGATGAAAGAGTGATATGGACAGATGATCTGTACAACGGAAGATAGAAGTGATCACTATGTATGAGATGCAGATGATGTGAGTCAAAGAGCACATCTCATACCAGAAGAATGGGGGCAACGTCAATGGTCGGTGGATCATGATCAAGATATAGTTTCAGGCGTTGACCATTGATACGGAAGGTAGAGGAAGATGACGGTTCGGATACGTCGATGCTGCCATTGTCATGTACCTTCCTAACCACATAGGGACCTTTCCACTTGCTCTGCAACTTCCCTGGGAATAATTTCAGCCTGGAATCAAACAACCATACTCTCTGATTTGGTTCAAACTGTTTATGGCTGATATGCGAATCGTGCCATGTCTTTACTTTCTCCTTGTACTGTAGGCTGTTGGAAAAGGTTGTGTCTCTCAGTTCTTTCAGGGCTGCCAATTCAGCTCTTCTCTGGTCTCCTATACTCTCGGGATCTAACAGTAACTCAGTGACTGCCCAAAAAGATTTGTGCTTGATCTTCACTGGCAAATGGCACGGCTTGCCATAGACTAGGCGAAAGGGAGATGTCCCCAATGGATTCTTGAAAGAAGTCTGATAAGCCCACAAGACCGAGTCCAAAAGCTGTGACCAATCCTTTCGGTCTGGGCGGACAACTTTCTGCAAGATTGTTTTTATCTTCCGATTCGAAACTTCGGCAAGACCATTAGTCTGAGGGTGATACGGTGTGGCAACTCGATGGTCAATGCCAAACTCGTCTGCAAGGGCCCTAACCTTGTCATTGATGAAATGAGACCCCCCGTCTGAAATCAAGACTCTAGGTACCCCGAACCGTGAAATGATATTTTTCCTCAAGAACTTGCAAACAGTTTTAGCATCTGCGGCTCGGGCGGGGATGGCCTCGACCCATCGGCTGACATAATCAACAGCGAGCAGGATGTGCTCGAATCCCTGACTCTTAGGAAATGGGCCCATGAAATCAATCCCCCATGCATCAAAAACCTCACAGAAGTGAATGGGTTGCATGGGCATCATGTCTCTCTATCCGTAGGTTCCCATTTTCTGACAGTCAGTACATCTCTTCACGAACTCATCAGAATCCTTGAAGAGAGTAGGCCACCATAGGCCGGATTGAAGCACCTTCTGTGCTGTTCTTTTTCCAGAATGATGTCCTCCTACCTCAAGCATGTGGCAGTATGTGAGGACGTTATGATGCTCTTCTTGAGGAATGCACCTCCTCCAGATACTGTCCCCTCCTTCATGATAAAGGATGGGATCCTCCCAATGATAAAACTTGGCCTTCGCCAGGAAGGTCTCGAGTTTCTGCCTGGGCCAATCTTGTGGAACTGTCTTGGCGACAAGATAGTTCACAATGTCAGCGTACCACGGGAGCGAGGTGACAGCCAAGATCGTCTCATCTGGAAATGTCTCAGTGATAGGTGCGCTGGGCTCAGATCCTCAAGATTCTCTAATCTGGAGAGATGATCCGCCACCACATTCTTGACTCCAGGTTTGTCCTCAATCTCAATATCAAATTCCTGGAGTAGAAGGATCCATCTGGTCAGACGTGCTTTGGCATCCTTCTTAGCCATTAAGTATCGGATGGCGGTGTGATCAGTGTAAATAGTCACTCTAGATCCGAGAATGTAAGATCGATACTTATCAAGAGCGAAGACTACGGCCAGCATCTCTTTCTCAGTCACAGTGTACTTCCGCTGAGTGGCATCCAAGGTCCGGTTGGCGTAGTGAATGGCAAAAGGTAATCCATCCCTCCTCTGTCCGAGCACAGCCCCAACGGCAAAATCTGAAGCATCCGTCATGATCTCGAATGGGAGAGACCAATCGGGTGGCTGAAGGACAGGAGCTGAAACAACCATATTTTTGAGAGTCTCAAACGATTCAAGACACTTATCATTGACAATAAACTCGGTGTCTTTTGTCAGTAAGTTAGTAAGCGATCGGGCAATTCGACTAAAGTCCTGAATGAACCGTCGGTAGAAACCGACATGCCCCAGAAAAGACCGCAACTGACGCAAGTTCGACGGTGGATTGAGTTTTTTGATGATATCCACCTTGGCCGGATCGACCTCCATGCTCCTGTCGAAGACGATATGACCAAGGACCGTTCCTTGAGTCATCATGAAATGACTCTTCTCCCAAGATAAGACAAGACTGACCTCTATGCAGCGCTTGAGCACACGGTCTAGGCAGTCAAGACACGCGTCGAACCCGTCGCCATAGACCGAGAAGTCATCCATGAAGACCTCTAAACAGTCACCTACCATGTCCGAGAATATGGACAACATGCACCTTTGGAATGTCGCCGGAGCATTACATAGACCAAAGGGCATCCGTCTGAAAGCATACGTCCCAAACGGACAGGTGAATGTCGTTTTCTTCTGGTCTTCGGGCGCAATGGCCACTTGATTGTATCCAGAGTACCCATCAAGAAAACAATAATGACTCTTCCCGGCTAGCCGCTCGATAATCTGATCAATGAAGGGTAGCGAGAAGTGATCCTTCTTGGTGGCCTCATTCAATCGTCTGTAGTCCACACAGACCCTCCAAGAAGTGGGCACTCTGGTAGCGATCTCCTCTCCAGACTCGTTGACAACTGTAGTGATACCCGTCTTCTTGGGTACCACATGTAGCGGACTTACCCATTTGGAGTCGGAGATGGGATAGATGAAATCGGCGCTCCACCACCTTGAAATTTCTTTCATGACTACGTCTCGAAGATTCGGGTTCAGCCGTCGTTGGAACTCACGCGACGGCTTAGCGTTATCCTCAAGATAGATGTGGTGAGAGCAAAGATTTGGGCTCAGCCCCTGGAGATCAGCTATACTCCAACCTATTGCCTTGCGGTTTCTTTCAAGAACCTCCATCAGACGAGATTCTTATTCTCCAGTCAAATCTGCTGAGATAATGACTGGGTACATTTCTGGCTCACCCGCAAGGAATCTGTATGTCATCGACTGCGGCAGAGGTTTCCGTTCTAGACAACTGGGAGGTGGCAGATCTGGCTTCTGATATGTCTGTGTAAATGCTACCAGGTCTGCATGGGAGAACTCTCGCTCTGCATGAATTTCTGACGAAGGGCGGCCTGCTGAATCATCAATAAACTGCACTGGCTCGCACTCTGTCATGGTTGTCGGCTCAGAAGGAATCAGACAAGGTAAATAATCATTGAAATCATCCCAGTCAATGTCTGAATCCGAGGGATCGGAAGAGATGAGCATGAATGAAAATCATCGGCACCACTCATCACAACACTGTCAGCTTCATGTGTATCCTCATCCAGGGGTGTGCTCTCCCGGCTTTCGACTGCCATGAGCTTTAGATATAGTGAATCTGTAGGCAAGGCGAGAGTCGGTGCTACTGGATCTTTCCAGTTGGATTCATCATCAGTCATCTCAAAATCACAAACCTGGTGGATGTCTAGCTCTTCCTCTGTCATCTGCTCGGCTTCGCTGGATTGCTCTGAGCATGCCAACTCTCTGGCTCTGGTTTCTTCGATCGTCTCTATTTGTATGGTTTCGCCCTCTACGCGAAAGCATACCTTCCCGCTATCATGATCAGTCACCGCCTTGGCGGTGGCCAAGAATGGACGTCCGAGAATGATGGGGGCATCGGTTACCGACTCAGGGATCTCCATGTCCAACACAACGAAGTCCACGGGGAATTTCAAGCCCTGAATGGTAACGACCACGTCTTTCAATAACCCCTTCGTCCTCTTAGTCGACCTGTCAGCAAACTGAAGGACCGTCCTGCTTCGAAGAAGAGGACCAAACTCGAATCGGTCGAGTAAGGCTGCCGGAAGGAGGTTAATTGAAGAGCCGCTGTCTAATAGAGTACGATCAAACTGCTGCTCCTGAATCTCTCATCTGACATAGGGAGCTCCTGCGTCTGGTCGCTTGGCTGGCAGCTTGTTCTGGATGGTACAACAAGTAAAATGAGTGAGCACATGGATTTGATCTCTGTGGTTCCTCCTCTTCCTGCGGACGGTAGTCTTCTCTTTCAGGTTCTTCTTGAAGAGGGGGATGTGCTCAAGTGCTTCTTGTAGAGTCAGCTGAATGTGGAATCTGTCTATCATCTGATTGCCGAACTCTACCTGTTGCTCTTTTTTAGGATTTTCTCTTTTATTCCCCTTCACTCGGCGGAGTGCCTCAGGGAAGGGGATGGTAGGGGCCTCCACAGATGGAGGTCTAGGAATCGGTCCTTGTGCCTGTGAAGGAGGAGAATCCATACAATAATCATCATTCATCACATATGGATCCGCAATGTGAACAGAAACCTTTCCTTTATTCATATTTTTGTTTTTCTTTTTGTTTCCACGGTCCATAGGTACAAAATGTGGGAACATCACAGATGGGGGCTCAACAAAAGTGGATGTGGAGGCCTCAGCACCACCACTAGCACCTGTCTCTGCGGCATCAGCACCGCGCTCTGGTTCAGCATCCAAAATGGTGGCATCAGCACCACCGTCTGCATCTGGTCGCACGACGGTGTAGCATCCGGTTCCCAATCAAACCCGAACTCGTCCGATTTTGGGTCTAATGAACCCAAAAACGTTGTCGGTCAATACTAAACAACCTAAAACAACTAATTGATCATGAATCAAAAGTCGTTCGGGCGAAATCGATCAAAAATCGGTCACTTCGTATCGCGCGCCGTGAAAAAGCCGCGACGCAAATTCGGAAACCGCAAAACGAACCGAGACCATCATTAGATACGATTCGACGACACGAGACCAACGGAATCGACCGTTCGTCAATCGAAGGTCATATGATATTTTAAATCGTAAAATTTAATCTTAAACAAAAACTGTATCCAAAAATTTCAGATATTCAAAACCCGATCAAAAGTATATCAATACTATACTCATATTGATCGTCGTTCCGAAACGATCAAATTGTGATATTTCGCGTCGAAATCCGAGGTCCGATGTACGCGTATAGTCAACTTTAAGTATGTGAATTAAAAAGAGAAAATGGGAAAAAATAATAATAAAAGTTAAACTTAAAACAGACGGCAGCAGTCTGCTATAAAAAAAACATTAAATTTAAATTAATTAAATTTTTTTGCTACAGTACATTCTAGGACAGCCACATGGCTTTCCTTCTCTATTTCCACTTGGCTAATTTCTAATTCCTCTTGGCAACATCCCAAGAGCTTGCCCTTCTTATAAATAACCCCCAACTTTCCCTTTTTCTGTCTCCAACGAGAGAAGCCACAGGCGTCATCATTTTTTTCCTTTTCTCTTCTCCAAATTCCAGTCAAGGAAGTCCTATTCTCCATCCTCCTGCTGCTATCCAGCAGCTATTCAAGCACAAGCCTCAAGGATTCTCTTCAATTTTTGATCTAAAGGTACAATCTCTATTCCTTCCTTTTGCTGCCATGCATGCATTTTCTCCCCACACAACTATTCTATTAACTTGGTCTTGATGCTGAGAAGAAAAACGAAAATGTGTTTTTGTGGTTTTTTGTCTCTGTCCAAGATTTTGGATCCTGGATTTTATTTTTTTTAACTATAGTAATATTAAGGTACAATTCTAGGTCTGCTTTAAATTCTTGGAGAAAATTTGTGACAAGTTGGATTATAATTCCTGTAACCACTGCTTAATGGTTCTATAATGCTCTAATGAGAGGCATTGGTTTATTGACACATTTTTTTATCCTCTCTTTTAGGCCTGGAAAGATTTCTGCAAACGACAGAAGTTCGTTTATTTATATAGATATAATTTAGATTAAGTAGGACTTATACGTGGAATATTATATATCCTGTTATCTAGAAATTTTGTAATAGTTGGGAAAATATTGGTCACACCCATATTTTGAGTAGAGGGTGACTGGAAATGGGTAATTTCTCCCTGGAATTCTAAAATTTTTGGCAATCTTCTATGAGATTTTTTACACCACAAATTGTTGAATTGCCCTGACATTATTATTTATCTTTAATACATTTATTTACTTAATTCTCAACCGTACTATTTAACTCAAAATCTTGACTCTTCTACACCAAAGACATTTAATACTTTCTATTTTCAAGAAGAGCATATTTTGTTGATAATTTGATGGCTAATACTAGAAGTAATACTTAAACTTCTGAACACGTATCTTCACGAAAACCCTGTTGCCACAGTTTTTTCTATTAAATTGGTCATTAAATTGTTGCTAGGAAATAATATTGGGCAAATTAGTTGGCTATCTTAAGATGGGTCATTTCAGTTTAGTTATCACTTGCATGATGTTAAACTTATCTTCCTAGGAAAAATGGTTAAATGTGGTGTTCCAAGTTGAACGTAGAGAAGAAGAATAATTGTAAACAAATAAATAAATAAATAATATATGAACTTATGTATTTCTCCTAAATATTGAATTTAAAGGTACTGTTCAATTGTTTAATAATTATTATAAAAGAAATTGAAATTCCTTACCTTCTAAAATTACAATTTTGCTAAACCTTGATTTAAGGTGTATAAGCATATATATAAGTACATATATAGGTATACACATATGAAGTAAACTCTAAGATTCGGATTAATAACAAGCCACAGTTTACATACTGGGAAAGTCAAATTTTGGGAAGGGGAGTGATTAACATGCATACTAGACTCAATCTCACCAATCTTCGAGTAGAATACCTTCTTTCTCTAACAAGTTGTTAGAATACAAGTTTGTTTCTCCACTTTAAGTTTGCATAATGCAAATTTGTCCAATCTCTCATTTGACCAATCTCTCATTTGTTCAATCTCTCACCAAGCTTCAAGTAGATATCCTTTCACTTGAATGCATCAACTTTTAATACCTAAAACCATCCTTTAGGTATACTCTATTAAATTTTGATCACCATTGATAAGAGTTATTAACAAGATACTTAGATCTGTTAAGTGACCACAAAAAGAGATTAAGAAATAATTGAGGAATCAATTAACTATGGTGAAGAATTAGTGATGATCTATAATTAAGACTGCCGGTCTGGTGACTTCTACACCAGACCGTGCGAGGGCGCGGTGACCCTCAACTGAGCGGAGGAAAGGAAGCTCAGTTAGGGCAGCGGCCGCCAAGTGCGTGGGTCTAGGATTCCAGTCTTTTACACGGTTTTTACGCGAGCTCGCAGTGTTTTTACGCCTCGTTGGGATCCAGACTTTAGACCAGTTCCGCTGACCCTGTCTATTTGGATACCCAGGCGGGGGTTCCTTGGTTTTCAGTTTTACGTACGAGCTCGGTTGCCCGTTACCGGTCGGGCTGTTTTTCTAGAGTGACTTTTCCAGGAAGTCCCTCTCACCCGTCTCAGTGGCGTAGTTGGGGAGTAGACCTATCCCTCTATTGGACCGTCCTTCCAATTAGGGGGCGAGACGGAAGAGCCATTTGTAGGCTTCTTCACCGCTTGAGTTTTCTTTCGCCAACAGACTTGGCGATTCTACATCCAGATCATCTATATCTACATCTAAATCATCAAGAGTTGCATCTGAGAGAGTTAGAGTGAAGGTTTGGAAGAAATTACAATTAAAATTGAGTTGATTGGAGGTGACTTTAATCTGATTCGAAATCCCTATAAGTTAGTGGATGTGTTGGGAACTTAGTTAGGATGCATTACACAACACCGCATGCCTACGGAGGCCCCCCAACCCTAAGGTACTTTTAATACCTTAGAGTCATAGTGTGAGGTTTCACACGAACCAAGACCACAGACTATCCACTAACTAAAAAGGAGTAAATAACATTAAGGATCAAATCCATCATCATTATATCAGTCCTATATCGAAAACCATGATATAATCTCAATGACAAGAAATTAGCAATTTCATCATTCATGTGCCATCAAGTTCCACGACATGATCTCCAAGACCCAGAATCATGATCTTTATCTACGTCATCTGAAGTTATATCTGAAACAATTGAAATTAAGAATTTGATGCCTACCTATTGAACTTGGGAATTAAGTAATCTATAAATATTTCCTATTCCATCTTTCACATCGACAAATCCACAGATTTGATATCTGGTCAATATAATAATAGAGATATATACATATATGCATACTCCTATAATTATCAACATTTGATTACAAAATAAATATGTTAAATATGAAAAGTGTTGGGATAATGGGAGTTTATGAGAAATGCTTACAAGCCTGACTACCTTTTTACTTACGCAAGTAGCTGTAAATAGTGCTTATTCCACCCTTCTACTTGCTCTCTTTTGCACATTAAATTACTTGTTAATTATTTAAACTACGGGTTTGTATTCACAATTGTGACTCCTTTTCTTCCTTGCACGCATGGCAGAAAAGGAGTTTGTTGTTCAGTAGCTATACAGGGTTCCAGAGATAGAGTTTATACTAGAAGATATGTGTTTTTGTGTCAAGTTTTTGTCCTGTTATTAATGTAATATGCTTATTTTCTCTTCAGTCAGATTTTTGGGATATACTGTATGTACTGTCAAACTTTGTACATGTAAAACATATGAAAGTTAATGAAATGAGATTTTAGTGACAATTGTTCTATGAACTTGTGGTTATGAATGTTTATGTGAATGTCAGATGAAATTATTTCATTCGCGAAAAATTTTCCCCGTACTTTCAGTTACTTAATGCGATATTAATGAATGTTGTAATGCAAAATGTGTGATTAACGGGTACCCGGATCCTATGGGGTTCACAGACGGCATCAGCACCGTCGTCTGGATCTCCATCATTGATGGCATCAGCACCACCGTCTTCAACATCGTCATGAGCGGCATCAGCACCGCTATTCTGCTCTTCTGGCGCTCCTGGTTCTTCATCTGGTTGTCGCTCAGAAGAGGCACCGCCGGCTGGCATCCTACCGCTCCTAGTAGTCACAAAATCAGCATCATTCAAAGAATAAGACATATCATTCAAATCGTCACTAGGAGAAGTATCCTCTGTAAACTCTACCTGCTCAGATTTCCTTTTCAGATTGTTCGGATTGGGTTCAATCTGAGCGGGTATGGCGGCCATGCCTTTGATAATTTCTCTCATTTCCTGCCGAAATTCATCCATTTCTTGCCTGAAGGATGCTCGCTGTTCGGAGAGCAAGCGGGCAAGATCATCTAATGCTGGGTTCTCAAAAGTGGGACCCTGAGAATCGTATGGTTGTCCCTGCTGGAAATGGGGCTGTTGTTGCTGCTGCGGTTGATACTGGGAGTGATGGGGATAAGATTGCTGAGGCTGCTATCGCTGCCTCCACTGCTGTCCCTGATAGGCAGGACGAGGACCACTCTGGTACTGTTGTGGCTGGGCATACTGGGGCTGCTGGTGTTGCTGTTGTGGCTGGTTGTTCTGATGTCCTTGGGCAGGATTCTGCGGCTGGGAAGAGGAGCCACCGTTGCCCCAACGGAATCCGGGGTGATCCCGACGAATCCCGGGCTGAGGGTACCGGTCGTACCAAATCCCATTGACTTCCATCAATGGGTCCTACTCAAAGGAGGGTGGAGGAAGAATGGCCAGGGGTTGCTCCGGCTGATAGACCACCATCTGAGTCTCCTGAGATGGCGGTCGCTCTGGGTAGTACTGTAGCAGTGGAACCGGCTCTGCCTGGATATGGTTCACCTGGCGGTATGAGGTAGAGGGCTGGTTGGCATTGCTACTGCTCAGATCAGCACGTGATCTGGGAGGCTGTTGTGACTGAGTTTGTGCCTCCTGGACGCACAAGATCTGCGTCTTCAGATCACTCATGGTCTTGGCGATCTGGTCCATCTAGGCCATGCCTTGCATCTGCTTCTTTTCGAGGATCTCGAGGCGGTCCAGCTTCTCACTAATGATGCCCATGTCGGCTGCGGCTGATTCAGCTTGGGTTGCGGCAGCTGACACTGTATTGGGACCGGCATCGATGCGGGCGATCCTCTGGAATGATCCCGCTCCTTGCGGGGGCTTCTGATGTGTGTAGACACGGGCTTGGGCCATCACTGTTGAATTTTCTGGCATACCCTCGTAGATGGCCCAGACGTCATCTTCACCCTTGGAGAAATAGGACCCACCGCAAGAGGCGTTCACTAGCCCCTGCAGCTCCGGTGTCAGCCCACAGAAGAAACTCTGCACAAGGTTGGGCTTGGAGATGTCGTGATGTGGACACCGGTCGATGAGCTCTCGAAATCGATCCCAAGCTTCATGGAATTGTTCATTTGGGATCATGATAAAATTGCTGATCATGGCTCTAGCTGCATTTGTCCGGCCGAGAGGATAATATTTCTTCAGGTATGCGGTCCGGAGATCTGCCCATGTGTCGGCGAATCGCCCAAGGTGTTTGAGCCAGTAGGTGGCTCTGTCAACCAATGAGAATGGAAAGGCGATCATCTTTATTGTGTCCTCGGTCATCAACCGATCATGGATGGTGCTGCATATCATCTCGAATTCCTGGAGGTGGAGGTGCGGCTCTTCGGTCGGCAACCCATGGAACTTGGGTAGAAGATGGATAGTGTGGGGTCGAAGCTCAAAATCTCCGTGGATGGGCGGGAGGCGGATCCAATGATGAGTGAGGGATGCAGCTGGGTTGTGCAATTCCCTCATGATGGTCTGTGGTGGTCTCTCAGCGTCTGGATCGCCTCCTCCTGCATCAGGTCCTCCTCCTCCACCTTCACCGCCACCGCCCCCAGGTCGGTTCTCTCTCATCTGCGCTATCTCTCTCATCAAATCACCCATGAATGTTCCCTGGTCATGGATCTACCTCTGCATAGTCTCCAGGGATTCTAACAAGGAATTGTTGATGGACGCCTGATCAAATATGAATGGAGGGTGATCATGGTCATCTGTGTGCTCGCCTCTGTCTGCCATCACTGGATTCTCTGAAAAAGCAAAAGAGGCTATCTCAGGTGCCGTCGAATGATCTGAGCTCTGTGATGCAGTGAATTCTGACACTATTGGACTGAGAGAAGGAGAATGGGAAGGGTGATCGAGGGGGAACAGGGTGGATGTAAACTCAGGCTCGGAGAGCGGACTCTCCGAGGTATTCCTAGATGAATGAGGAGAGTGCTGGATAGCGGTGCCGACAAGGTCAGCCTAAGAGATCTCCGTCCCATCATCTTGATTATTTGGAAGAGCAGGGAAAATGCAAAATAAGAAGAGGAATGAGATGCAACAAAATTACGCACAATTGTGCTGTGTTTTTGATCTTGACCTAAATAAATCTAGCAACCAAACACAAAGCAGGGGTGAGTTCACCAACTCAACACATGGAGCCGTGAAGGTTCGGCTTTTATCTTGTCAATTTTATCTTGATTCAGGAAGTTATCTTTTCATGAGTCCTTAGAACGCTACGCCTAAAGGAGAGAGACTACTGCCGGGAAAGTGTCCCTGTACTTGTCCTCCTCCTGTGTAACCTGTAACTTGCACTTTTTAAGGTCCTTGTAACCCTTCCTGGATCCCTACTCAGCCAAAGAAATAGAGAGAGGAAGCCGATAGGCGAAACCGATACTTCGGACCTCGCTCGCAACGGAATCACCCGTGAGCGTGCAAGATCCTACTCGGACGCAGCCGGTGAGACAGACACACCCGTGAAGGCTTGGCCTAAGCTCGGTACTTCGGACAAGGTCGGTGCTCACACACCAGTGAGTCACCAATGGCGACCAAGCCCTACTCGACTACGTACGATAGTAGCGCCAATACTTCGGAAATCCAGGCGATACACAAGGCAACCACAAGTTGGTTTTTTTGGCTCTAATCCTTACGAAGCGCTCACCTCACTTGGAAGGAGACCTTCCCATGCAACCTGAATACAAGTGAGGGTGTTACTCTCCCCAAGCAATGAATCCAATTACCGATTTTATTTTTGGTCAAGTTTTCTTAGCAGTCCCTTTTTAAATTTTTTGGTGTTATCGCTTCTTTTGAGTATATTCAAACAAGCGTCTAACGATTTTTGTATTTTCTTTGTCCTACTTTGTTCCAAAAACAGAGGGAGAAAAGAGGCGGAAAAGCCGTGCAAGTCGACACCAAGGTGGAAATCTCACCTTTGTGCCTAAATGATGCATGCAAAGTGAGAAGACTTACAGCGAATCTCAGCTCTCTCCATGCGGGATGCAAAGCAGAATTTATAAACCTATACTACATGGCGATATGCAAAACGGAAATCGTCCTAGAGTAGGCAACTGCTAGCCTGAAGAACCACAAGCTAGCCACTAACTCCCAATCCTGATGTCCGGTCTAGGCTCACCCCTCCTCTGCTCAACACATTTGAGTTAGGAGAAAGCGCTTGTGTGGGGAGAGCTCGCGTCGCGTGGATCAAAAGCTAATAGCTAACTATTTAATTAGTCTAAGTCCAACAACGATCTATAGGAACATGCAAAGATAATTAGTGTGTTTGGACCTATTCTAATCGAATCAAGCAGGACCTACAATCTAAGGGCTCAATCCACAAAAGAAATGAAAAAGGAAAACAAATCCGGAAAATGACAAGCGAGAAAACGCGATAAAAACCGCGGCGAGCCCCCAGGTGAACAAACACCCGGAAATTAGGCCCGGTAGTCTGAGTGTCCAAGAGTCCAATGTACCTGTTGATGAATCCACATTTCATCATCTTTATTCTATCATTTTGGCACCAAAAACCCTAGCAAATGCCTGTAAATAGCCTTAAATCAAGCATCTTAGCATTCATGCATGTGCATCTAAACAGTGTATAAATTACTGTAATTAAGGCCAAAATTATAGAATAAATAAAGAAAAGAAAAAGAATAAAATATTGTAAATATTTTATGACCCAAAACCCCCGAGACCTAGGCATCTTGATGAATAGGTCGACAAGGAATAAAGTAGGGGGAGATAAGGGCCAAAACACAGATAAAATACTTATTCATTCTATTCATTTCTTATTCATTTTGGGACCTATTTTCGGTTCTACTTTTTATACATAAAATAAAGAAACTTTGTACATGAAAGTTGTAGATAAATTTATAAAGAAAAATACAAAATTGATTTCACAGAAAAAGAATGTACAGATGAAAAGTTATGGTCTGAATAAGAATCCAAAATCCCAACTTCCCAGACCCGTATCTCATAACTGACAACTCTAAATGCAGTGTACTCACCTTTAATTGTATATAGAATAAAATAATCTATCCAATGGCGGTGGTTTCGCATTTGGCGGAGCTACGGTTTGAAAGTTGAGTTTTGGACCCCCGTTGTATAGCTATACTGATTAAAATATTCAATTTATTCTTTATTCATTATTTATTCATTTTTATATTTTTATATTTTTGTAATTAATACTTATAATAATTATGTGCATGTAAATCAGAATAAAAATATAATTAAAATACAAATAAAAATACTTGTATATATTCAATACATAGGTACATTACCTATATATATACCTATATAAACTACTTTTATATTTTATTTAATATACAGAATACATCAGAAAAATAAAATAAAAATATATTTATACGTATAAAAGTATTTTATAACTTTATAAAATTATAGACAAAATTAAAGAAATTAAAATACACCAAATAAAAATAAAATACTAAAATACATAGGAATTATACCTATATAGGGTTAAAAAGGTAACGTGTAAAAATATAACTCCTAAAAATAATTAAAAATCAAAATAAAATACTACATAAAATTCTAAGTATTTTTTATTTTACAACTTTTATTTAATTCGGCCATTTAGTATTTTAAATAGATTTAATAAAATATTTTTCTAGGGTTTTTCCTGGTTGGTCCACGTGGACCAACCAGGAGGCTCGGACTGTTGACCTAGGTCAACAGTCTGACCTACACCCTGTAGCCCTTGTCAGACCCGCTTTTGACCCCATTTTCACCATTTTTTCGAGGAGCGAGCTTTCATCCTTTCGTCTTCCACCCTTCACGACTTTTGAAGCTCCAGCATCGAGGACCCTCGCCCAAGCACTATCTTGGGCTGAAGACCACTGCATCAGGCCAGGCACCTCGTTCTTTCCACCCCCTCGTCAACCATACTTAAGCTTCCCCTTGACCTTCGTTTGAATTTGAACCGCAAATCATCCAGCTCCTTCCCCCCCCCCCCTTGGAGTCGCTCTAGCACCGTGGAGGTGACAGCTCCAGGTCTACACCTTCGAGAGGCGGATTCGAGCGAGTTGGGCGTGTTCCATCCCCACCTCCGGCGGGTGTCCCCGTGAGGTATTCACCCTCTGGCCCTTGGCCATCGAGGCAGCCATTCTTCCCATTTTTATCTCCATCTCGTTCCTGTTAATGTTAGGATCCTTTCGCTCTTAATACCTCGTCAAATCCCTCATCGAATCGTTCCATAGATCACCTCGCCGGAGCGCAACTCCGGCGAGCCCCTATCTCGCCTTCCCTTCCATTTCGAGAGACACCTGAGGTCGAGGCATTTTGCCCTCGACCTCCTTAACTTTTTTTGTGCAGGTACTGAAGCCCATCGAAGCGTCTGGAGCAATTTTGTCCTCTCGCCGGAGCACCTGGGACCTTGCAGCTCCGCCACCTCCGTGCGAGAGCACCGGCGTACGCCGGTGGCTTTTGAGGCTTCCAGACGTCAGCTGACACCTGCAGGAGCACCCTCGACCGGTTTACAAGCTCAATCGTCGCCGTAGCCGGACGGAGGAGCTCGGAGAACTTCGCCCAACCGGAGCTCCTCCGTGTTCTTCCCTCTGCCTCCGGGGCCGTCGGATCAACGAGGAGCGCCCAGATCGCACAGGAGCCGTCAGATCTCCCCACGTGCCCACCGTCCGATCATCGGGGGAGTTCTAATCACAGCCGCACGAGCCCAACCGTCATCGGCACCCGAGGAGCGGACACGTGGGCAAGTGAAGTCGCCCAGCCGTCCGATCGCGCCTAGCGGGGGTAATTTTGCACGATACCCCTGCCAATTTTGTAATATTTTATTAGGACATAAACTTTCATTAGCCGCTTAAAAGTTTTGTAATATTTGCACAAACACCCCCGTACTTTCAATATTTGCATTTAAGTCCTCAGCCACGTCACCTCACGTGACCTGTACACGTGAGGTGTGGGCATTTTGCAGAGGAACCCTCGGTCACTTGTGTATTTTGTTTTAGTCCTTAAACTTTCGTATCCAGTATAAACTTTTTGGTTATTTTGCAAGTAGGCCCTCAGGTTTTGAGATATTACAGTTTAGTCATCGCCAGGCGCGTGCAAGTCACGCGCCCTGGTGGGAAAATTTCTTGCGTGCCCAGGCGGCTTTTGTAATTGCTTTTTGGTGCTATAAATTTAATATTAAGTTCGATATTTTGTGGAAAATTGCATGTATGCCCCTGGATGTTTGATATATTGCACATATCCCCTACTAGGACTATTTGATGTTTGGATGTTTGCTCTAATTATTTGACCTATCATTTTAACTCCAAAAATTCCACAAAAATAGGGTTAAGCTCCTGGACATGTGTACTTTCACGCCACCATTTTAGTTTTTGATTTTACTTTATTTTCATATTTATTAAAAATCAAAAACTTGCTATTTGTGCACTGTCTAGTTTAGAAAATACCAAAAAAATATTAAAACACCTCTAAAAATTCCAAAAAAAATCACCTAGTGTCTATTTTATCATCTTTTAGTGTCAGTCCAAAAAAACCATTAAAAATCTCAAAAGAAAAACACTAAAAATTTAAAAACACTCAAAAACTTCAAAAAAATATATAAAATAGTAGAAAACTCCAAAAATCAAAAACTCAGTTTTTGTTTGTTCCTTATTTTGTCCTTTTTATTTGAAAAATAGTGTGAAAATTTTGAGCTACTGGTTGCTATTTTTAAATCTCATTTTATTCACAGCCAGCCTTATTTGCACTGTTCTACCTTATTTCAGTATTTAAAAAATAGCAAAAACACCTTGAAAAATCCCCAAAAATCACAAAAACAGTGAAAAATCCTAAAAATACCAAAAACAATTTATCTCTGAATTTTTGATTATTTTTTGCATATTTTTATAAATATTTTAGCTTGTCTTTTCTTATATTGTCTTTACTTTCCAATATTGAAAAAAGAAATAAAAAATATAAAATATAAATTAAAAAAATCAGAAAATTAAAAATCAAAATACAAAATAAAAAAATTAAATTAAAAAATAAAAAAATTAAAAATTAAAAACCCACAAAAATTGCTTTGTTTGCTTGCTTAGTGTAGACACATCACACACACACACACACTTGTGCATACATATGCTTGAACTACCTTGTTTGCTCCCTGTGTTCGAACTCTCTGCATACTTGCCCTTTACACCATTTGTGCAGAGTTAAAAATAAATTTTAACTCCACATTAGTTCTAATTTGTTGATCTTTAGTGTGGGTTAATTGTTGATTAAATTCGGATTTTGATTGGTCGACACTTCGACTGAGTTCACGCTTTGTGTTGAACTTAAGACCATCGAATTTCCGCGTTTATCAAATGGCGCCGTTGCCGGGGAGCAACAGCGAGTAGTTCACATTTTGTTTGATTGTGTGATTGTTTACCATAGCATTGTTTTTCATCTCTTACATTTTGATATATCTTGTTGAGCTATCTGACCATCTCTTTTCTTGTCTTCTTGCGAGGGACCGCGGAGCAAGGCGGATCGCTTAGGTGACCCGACGCAACCTTGGGACGTGGAGCCGGCCTTCTTAGGTCACGCCGGCAGGAGAGAGCAGGAGGAGTGAGGGAGAGTGATTAGATTAGCTTGCATTTATTTTTTGTGAGAGAGTGATTTATTTAATTGTAATAATACAGGTACACTTGGACTTGGACACTCAGACTATCGGGCCTAATTTCCGGGTGTTTGTTCACCCGGGGGCTCACCGCGGATTTTATCGAGTTTTCATCGCCGTCATTTTCCGATTTTGTTTTCATTTTTCACTTTCTTTTGTGGATTGAGCTTTTAGTTCTAGGTCCTGCTTGACTCGATTAGAATAGGTCCAAACACCTAACTATCTTTGCATGCTCCTACAGATTCGTATTTGGACTTAGACTAATTAAACAGTTAGCTAGTAGCTTCCAAATCCACGCGCCGCGAGCTCACACCCGAACAAGCGCTTTCTCCTACCTCAAATGTGTTGAGCAGAGGAGGGGTGAGCCTAGACCGGACACTCGGATTGGGAATTATTAGCTAGCTTGTGGTTCTTCACGCTAGCAGTTGCCTGTTCTAGGACGATTTCCGCTTGCATATCGCCATATAGCTTAGGTTTAAAAATTCTGCTTTGCATCCCGCATGGAGAGAGATGGGATTCGCTGTAAGTCCTCTTACTTTGCACGCATCATCTAGGCACAAAGGTGAGATTTTCACCTTGGTGTCGACTTGCACGGCTTTTCCGACTCTATTCTCCCTCTGTTTTTGGAACAAAGTAGGATAAAGGAAAAATACAAAAACCGTTAGGCGTTTGTTTGAGTTGACTCAAAAGAAGCGATAACACCAAAAAAAATTAAAAAAGGGACTACTAAAGAAAACTTGACCAAAATAAAATTGGTAATTGGATTCATTGCTTGGGGAGAGTAACACCCTCACTTGTCTTCAGGTTGCATGAGAAGGTTTCCTTCCAAGTGAGGTGAGCGCTTCGTAAGGATTAGAGCCCAAAACCCAACTTGTGGCTGCCTTGTGTATCGCCTGGATTTCCGAAGTATTGGCGCTACTATCGTACGTAGTCGAGTAGGACTTGGTCGCCATTGGTGACTCGCTATTGTGTGAGCACCGACCTTGTCCGAAGTACCGAGCTTAGGCCACGCCTTCACGTGTGTGTCTGTCTCACCGGCTGCGTCCGAGTAGGACCTTGTATGCTCACGGGTGATTCCGTTGCGAGCGAGGTCCGAAGTATCGGTTTCGCCTATCGTCTTCCTCCCTCTATTTCTTTGGCTGAGTAGGGATCCAGGAAGGGTTACAAGGACCTTAAAAAGCGCAAGTTACAGGTTACACAGGAGGAGGACAAGTACGGGGACACTTTCCTGGCAGTACTCTCGCTCCTATAGGCGTAGCGTTCTAAGGACTCGTGAAAAGATAAATACCTGAAAACAAGCTAAAATTGACAAGATAAAAGCCGAACCTTCACGGCTTCACGAGTTGAGTTGGTGAATTCACTCTTGCTTTGTGTTTGATTTCTAGATTTATTTAGGTCAAGATCAAAAATACCGCACAATTGTGCACAATTTTGTTGCATATCATCTTCTTCTTCTCTTGCATTATCCCCACTCTTCTCGAATAATCAAGATGATGGGACGGAGATCTCTTAGGCCGACCCTGTCAGCACCGCTATCTAGCACTCCTCCTTACTCATCTAGGAATGCCTCGGAGAGTCCGCTCTCCGAGCTCGAGTTTACATCCACCCTGTTCCCCCTCGACCACCCTTCCCATTCTCCTTCTCGCAGTCCAATTGTGTCAGAATTCAGTGCATCACAGAGTTCCGCTCATTCGACAGCACCTGAAATGGCCTCATTTGCTTTTTCAGAGAATCCAGCAATGGCAGACAGAGGCGAGCACCCAGATGACCACGATCACCCTCCATTCATAATTGATCAGGTGGCCATCAACAATTCCTTGCTAGCATCCCTGGAAAATATGCAGAGACAGATCCGTGATCAGGGAACATTCATGGGTGATCTGATGAGAGAGATAGCACAGCTGAGAGAAAACCGACCCGGGGGCGGTGGCGGTGGAGGAGGAGG
Organism: Ottelia alismoides; assembly: GCA_037367405.1. Taxonomy (NCBI): domain Eukaryota; kingdom Viridiplantae; phylum Streptophyta; class Magnoliopsida; order Alismatales; family Hydrocharitaceae; genus Ottelia; species Ottelia alismoides. Next base: position 1,052,131 of record JAZKJV010000380.1, on the reverse strand, counting down.
AGGACCCGATGCAGGAGGAGGCGATCCAGACGCTGAGCGACCGCCACAGACTATCATGAGGGAACTGCACAACCCAGCTTCGTCCCTCACTCACCGGTGGATCAGACTCCCGCCAATCCACGGAGACTTCGAGCTTCGGCACCACACGATTCAGTTGCTACCCAAGTTTCACGGGCTGCCGACCGAAGAGCCGCACCTCCACCTCCAAGAATTTGAAATGATATGCAGTACCATCCATGATCGGTTGATGACCGAGGACACCATTAAGATGATCGCCTTCCCATTCTCATTGGTTGATAGAGCCGCATATTGGCTCAAGCATCTAGGGCGATTCGTCGATACTTGGGCAGATCTCCGGAGTGCATATTTGAAGAAATACTATCCTCTCGGCCGGACCAACGCAGCTCGAGCAATGATCAGCAATTTCGTCATGATCCCAAACGAACAATTCCATGAAGCCTGGGATCGATTCAGAGAGCTCATTGACCGGTGTCCACATCACGATATCTCCAAGCCCAACCTGATGCAGAGTTTCTTCTGTGGGCTGACACCGGAGCTGCAGGGGCTTGTGAACGCCTCTTGCGGTGGGTCCTATTTCTCCAAGGGAGAAGACGACGTCTGGGCCATCTACGAAGGCATGGCAGAAAACTCCACAGTGATGACCCAGGCCCGAGTCTATACACAGCAGAAGCCCCCGCAAGGAGCGGGATCATTTCAGAGGATCGCCCGCATCGATGCCGGTCCCAGCACACCGTCGGTAGCCGCAGCTCAAGCCGAATCAGCAGCAGCCGACATGGGCATAATTAGTGAAAAGTTGGACCGCATGGAGATACTTGAGAAGAAGCAGAACCAAGGTCTAGCCCAGATGGACCTTCTCACCAAAACCATGAGTGACCTGAAGACTCAAATTCTATGTATTCAGGAGGCACAAGCCCATTCCCAACAGCCTCCCAGGTCACAGGTTGCTTCCAGCAGCAGCAATCCCAACCAGGCCTCCACCTCATACCGCCAGGTGAACCATATCCAGGCGGAGCCGGTTCCATTGCTGCAATACCATTCAGAGCAACCGCCATCTTCGGACACGCAGATGGTGGTCTATCAGCCGGAGCAGCCACTGGCAGTTCTTCCTCCACCCTCCTTTGAGCAGGAACCATTGATGGAAGTCAATGGGATTTGGTATGACCAATACCCTCAGCCCGCAATTCGTAGGGATCACCCCGGATTCCGTTGGGGCAATGGTGGATCCTCGTCCCAGCAGCATCCTCCTGCCCAAGGACAGCAGAACAGCCAGCCGACACAGCAGCAACAGCCCCATTATGCCCATCAGCAACAATACCAGAGTGGTCCTCGTCCCTCCTATCAGGGACAGCAGTGGAGGCAGCGACAGCCGCCTCAGCAGTCTTATCACCAGCCTTCCCCCCAGTATCAGCAACAACACCAGCAGCAACAGCCCCATTTCCAACAGGGACAGACATCCGGTTCTCAAGGTCCAGCCTATGAGAACCCAGCCCTCGATGATCTTGCCCGCTTGCTATCTGAACAGCGAGCATCTTTCAGGCAAGAAATGGATGAATTCCGGCAGGAGATGCAGGACATCATCAAAGGCAAAGCCGCCATACCCGCTCAGATCGAACCTAATCCTAATAACCTAAAAAGAAAATCTGAGCAGGTAGAGTTCACAAAGGATACCCCTCCTAGTGACAATTTGAATGATATGCCTTATTCTTTGAATGATGCTAATTTTGTGACTACTAGGAGCGGTAGGATGCCAGCCGGCGGCGCCTCTTCTGAGCGACAGCCAGATGCAGAACCAGGAGCGCCAGAAGAGCAGACTAGCGGTGCTGATGCCGCTAATGATGATGTTGAAGACGGTGGTGCTGATGCCACCAATGATGGAGTCCAGGACGACGGTGCTGATGCCATCGTAGTACCAGATGCAGACGGTGGTGCTGATGCCACCATTTTGGATGATGAACCAGATCGCGGTGCTGATGCCGCGAAGACCGGTGCTAGTGGTGGTGCGGAGGCCACCACATCTACTTTTGTTGAGCCATCTTCTGTGATGTTACCACATTTTGTACCTAGAGACTGTGGGAACAAAAACAAAAACAAAAATATGAATAAAGGAAAGGTTTCTGTTCAAATTGCGGATCCATATGTGGTGAATGATGATTATTGTATGGAATCTCCGTCTTCACAAGCACAGGGACCGATTCCTAGTCCTCCATCTGAGGAGGCCCCTACCATCCCCTTCCCTGAGGCACTCCGCCAAGCAAAGGGGAATAAAAAAGAAAATCCAAAAAAGAGCCAACAGGTAGAGTTCGGCAACGAAATGATTGATAGATTTCACATTCAGTTGACTCTACGGGAAGCATTTGAGCATATCCCCTTCTTCAAAAAGAACTTGAAAGAGACAACTACTGTTCGAAGGAAGAAGAGGCACAGAGATCAAATCCATATGCTCACTCATGACACATGTTGCATCATCCAGAACAAGCTGCCAGCCAAGCGACCAGACGCAGGAGCTCCCTATGTTAGATGCGAGATTCAGGAGCAGCAGTTTGATCGTACTCTATTAGACAACGGCTCTTCAATTAACCTCCTTCCGGCAGCCTTACTCAAGCAGTTCGAGTTTGGCCCTCTTCTTCGAAGCAGAACCGTCCTTCAGTTTGCTGATAGGTCGATTAAGAGGCCGAAGGGGTTATTGAAAGACGTGGTTGTTACCATTCAGGGCCTGAAATTCCCCGTGGACTTCGTTGTGTTGGACATGGAGATCCCTGAGTCGGTAACTGATGCCCCCATCATTCTCGGACGTCCATTCTTGGCCACAGCCAAGGCAGTGACCGACCATGATAGTGGGAAGGTATGCTTTCGCGTAGAGGGCGAAACCATACAAATAGAGACGATCGAAGAAATCAAAGCTAGAGAGTTAGAGTGCTCCGAGCAGTCCAGTGAAGCAGCGTAAATGACAGAGGAAGAGCTAGACATCCACCAGGTTTGTGATTTTGAGATGACTGATGACGAATCCAACTGGAAAGATCCTGTAGCACCGACCCTCGCCTTGCCTACAGATTCACTGTATCTCAAGCTCATGGCAGTCGAGAGCCGGGAGAGCACATCCCTGGATGAGGATATCTCTGAGGCTGACAGTGTTGTGATGAGTGGTGCTGAGGAATTTCAATCATGCTCATCTTCTTCTGATCCCTCGGATTCAGACATAGACTGGGATGACTTTGATGATCATTTACCTTGTCTGATTCCTTCTGAGCCAACAGCCAGGACAGAGTGCGAGCCAGTGCAGTTTATTGATGATTCAGCGGGCCGCCCTTCGTCAGCAATTCATGCAGAGCGAGAGTTCTCCCATGCAAACCTGGTCGCCTTCACACAGACATATCAGAAGCCAGATCTGCCACCTCCCAGTTGCCCAGAACAGAAACCTCTGCCGCAGTCAATGAAGTACAGATTCCTTGCTGGAGAGCCAGAAATGCATCCAGTCATTATCTCAGCAGATTTGACTGGAGAACAAGAATCTCGTCTGATGGAGGTTCTTGAAAGAAACCGCAAGGCAATCGGTTGGAGTATAGCTGATCTCCAGGGGCTGAGCCCAAATCTTTGCTCTCACCACATCTATCTTGAAGATAACGCTAAGCCGTCGCGTGAGTTCCAACGACGGCTGAACCCGAATCTTCGAGACGTAGTCATGAAAGAAATTTCAAGGTGGTGGAGCGCCGATTTCATCTATCCCATCTCCGACTCCAAATGGGTAAGTCCGCTACATGTGGTACCTAAGAAGACGGGTATCACTACAGTTGTTAATGAGTCTGGAGAGGAGATCGCTACCAGAGTACCAACTTCTTGGAGGGTCTGTGTGGACTACAGACAATTGAATGAGGCCACCAAGAAGGATCATTTCCCGCTACCATTCATTGATCAGATTATCGAGCGGCTAGCTGGGAAGAGTCATTATTGTTTTCTCGATGGGTACTCTGGATACAATCAGGTGGCCATTGCGCCCGAAGACCAGGAGAAAACGACATTCACCTGTCCGTTTGGGACTTATGCTTTCAGACGGATGCCCTTTGGTCTATGTAACGCTCCGGCGACATTCCAAAGGTGCATGTTGTCCATCTTCTCGGACATGGTGGGTGACTGTTTAGAGGTCTTCATGGATGACTTCTCGGTCTATGGCGACGGGTTCGACGCTTGTCTTGACTGCCTAGACCGTGTACTCAAGCGCTGCATTGAGGTTAACCTTGTTTTATCCTGGGAGAAGAGTCATTTCATGATGACTCAAGGGACGGTCCTTGGTCATATCGTCTCCAACAAGGGCATGGAGGTCGATCCGGCTAAGGTGGATATCATCAGAAAGCTCAATCCGCCGTCCAACTTGCGTCAGTTACGGTCTTTTCTGGGGCATGTCTGTTTCTACCGATGGTTCATTCAGGACTTCAGTCGAATTGCCCGACCGCTCACTGACTTGCTGACCAAAGACACCGAGTTTATTGTTAATGATAAGTGTCTTGAATCTTTTGAGACTCTCAAAAATATGGTTGTTTCAGCTCCTGTCCTTCAGCCACCCGATTGGTCTCTCCCATTCGAGATCATGACGGATGCTTCAGATTTTGCCGTTGGGGCTGTGCTCGGACAGAGGAGGGATGGATTACCGTTTGCCATTCACTACGCCAGCCGGACTTTGGATGCCGCCCAGCGGAATTACACTGTGACTGAAAAAGAGATGCTGGCCGTAGTCTTCGCTCTTGATAAGTATCGATCATATATTCTCGGATCTAGAGTGACCATTTACACAGATCATACCGCCATCTGATACTTAATGGCTAAGAAGGATGCCAAAGCACGTCTCACCAGATGGATCCTTCTACTCCAGGAATTTGATATTGAAATTAAGGATAAGCCCGGAGTCAAGAATGTGGTGGCGGATCATCTCTCCAGATTGGAGAATCTAGAGGAATCTGAGCCCAGCGCACCTATCACAGAGACATTCCCAGATGAGGCGATTTTGGCTGTCACCTCACTCTCGTGGTATGCTGACTTTGTAAACTATCTTGTTGCCAAGACAGTCCCTCAGGGTTGGCCCAGGCAGAAACTTGAGACCTTCCTAGCTAAGGCCAAGTTTTACCATTGGGAGGATCCCGTCCTTTATCATGAAGGAGGGGATAGTATCTGGAGGAGGTGCATTCCTCAAGAAGAGCAGCATAGCGTCCTCACATACTGCCACAAGCTTGAGGCAGGAGGACATCATTCTGGAAAAAGAACAGCACAGAAGGTGCTTCAATCCGGCCTATGGTGGCCTACTCTCTTCAAGGATTCTGATGAGTTTGTGAAGAGATGTACTGACTGTCAGAAAATGGGAACCTGCGGACAGAGAGACATGATGCCCATGCAACCCATTCACTTCTGTGAGGTTTTTGATGCATGGGGAATTGATTTCATGGGCCCATTTCCTAAGAGTCAGGGATTCGAGCATATTTTGCTCGCTGTGGATTATGTCAGCCGATGGGTTGAGGCCATCCCCGCCCGAGCCGCAGATGCTAAAACCGTTTGCAAATTTTTGAGGAAAAATACCATTTCATGGTTCGGGGTACCTAGAATCTTGATTTCAGATGGGGGGTCTCACTTCATCAATGACAAAGTCAGGGCCCTTGCAGACGAGTTCGGCATTGACCATCGGGTTGCCACTCCTTATCACCCTCAGACGAATGATCTTGTCGAAGTATCGAATAGGGAGATAAAGACTATCTTACAGAAAGTTGTCCGCCCAGACCGAAAGGATTGGTCACAGCTTTTGGACTCGGTCTTGTGGGCTTATCGGACATCTTTCAAGAATCCATTGGGGACATCTCCCTTTCGTCTTGTCTATGGCAAGCCGTGCCATTTGCCAGTGGAAATCAAGCATAAATCTTTTTGGGCAGTTACTGAGTTGCTCTTAGATCCCGAGAGTATAGGAGACCAAAGAAGAGCTGAATTGGCAGCCCTGGAAGAATTGAGAGATACAGCCTTTTCCAACAGCCTACAGTACAAAGAGAAAGTGAAGACATGACATGATTCGCATATCAGCCATAAACAGTTTGAGCCAGATCAGAGAGTATGGTTGTTTGATTCCAGGCTGAAATTATTCCCAGGGAAATTGCAGAGCAAGTGGAAAGGACCATATGTGGTCAGGAAGGTACATGACAATGGCAGCATCGACATATCCGAACCGTCGTCTTCCTCTACCTTCCGCGTCAATGGTCAACGCTTAAAACTCTATCTTGATCATGATTCGCCGACCATTGACGTTGCCCCCATTCTTCTGGTATGAGATGTTGTTGGATCGTATTTCTGAGGGTATAAGTACCCGATTTTTACGTCGGATAGTCGTTGAGAACCCACAAAAATACACTTCGAACAAATAATTTACCGGACTTAGCTATATTATGCACAAGGCAAAGTATAGGGTAAGTCAGGGTCGATCCACAAAGACAGGAAAATTATTGCACTTTATAAAAATACTTTTATAAATTTGCAAAATGTTTGAATAACAAGAATCGAAATGAAAATTGAGAGGACAATAGTGCAGGTAGGTAAGTGCCGATCGTTCCCCTTCTTTGCGGCAACTTCCAAATGTGACTCGTACGCGGTAACTCTTCGCGAATTTGGATATTCTGGCGAGGCGAGTTGGATGCGATAACAACCGCGGATCGAGCTCAAACCTCGTGTCACGTCCCAGATCTCCAAGAGTCGAGGATAATCACCGTTAGATACGGATCGTCGAGATAGTTTGACGAATTCCTGCACGAAAGAGAAGATAACAAAATAAGACAGATATAAAAATGTAAAGTAATAAAATAAAGGCGACATAAAAGTATGGTGGTTGGCGGCTCGGGAGGAAGCCTCTGGAGTCGGATTCACAGAGGGACCGAGGATCTGATGGTTGGCGGACGTCTATGGTGTTGGATAGTTTTTAACGGCACTTGGGGTGGAGCCTCAGGAGTCGGATTCACTGGGGGTCCAAATGCACAAGTCGACAAAACCACTTTGATGCTTTGTCGATAATAAAATGGAGGACTAATCATGGTGGTGGATTTTTGTTGGAGGACGGAATAGGATGGGGGAAATAACAGAATCGGAGGTTATAGAATAATCGAATAGTAATGGTGATGAGGGGATGGTGATCCAATGGAAAATATGCTGCCCCATACCCAGCACTTCATATGGTATTTATAACCTTAACAACAAAGAGATGCATCCCTTTAATTTGGAGATGCACCCCTTGAAATGGACCAAAGACAAATCATGCCTTTTCACCATACGTGGGTGGCATTCCTCTTTTCTCCAATTTGCACCTTTTCATCTCACGCCAAGGGCATTGGTGCCCCTTTTCCATAGTGGCCGTTACATTATTTGGCCTTCCCATTATGCCCATTAATTACAATAACTTTTTGGCCTATTCATGTAATTCCAACGGACATGTTAGTAGTGTTGTGAGTAGAGAATGTGATGTTATTTAAATAATGATTTGTTTAGAGATATTGGATTTCTATCTAATGATATTTTGGAGCTTAATTTTGGTATTAAATATTTGTAGCTCCCAGAGAAAAGAGTAATAGTGATGAGCACCCCTTTGCTAAGAGGTTATATATATATAAGGATACCCATAATATTTGTTTTCCTTAGATCTTGATGTAATGAACTTATACAAAATTTATTATCTTAATCTTGCGCGTTCACAATATTGTTGATATTTTAAATATCATGCAATGTTGCCGCTATTAAATTGATTGGTCAACACATATATAAAGAGGAAATCGAGAGTATCTTGTCGTTTATCTGAGTGTTTCCAAATACCTTCTTAATTTGTCATTTCTTCTCTCTTGATTAGGGCATAAATAAAGGTGAATTAAGAATGATGTTTGATTGCTCATTTGAGTGGAATGACAAGTACATGCAAATATAATGCATGTAATATCACTCCCTAACATTAATATACATCACAGAAAATATGATTTTCCTTATGGAATGGGGTAGTATTGATATAGTTATATAATGAATCGGAGACTCATCATACCCCCATGCTTAAGTTTTGCTAGTCCCTAGCAAATGCAAAGGAAGAATCTTAACACTCCATTGTTGACATATAGGAAGAGAATAGCCTCTTAGGGTGACAAAAAATTACTCTTATTTTCATAAAGTTAAAAAGTAGAAATGAGTCTCTTCCTACAATACTTGATTATCTCAAGTGTCCTTAAGATATGAATTAATCTGGAGACTTGCTCGATTCTGATTAAGCGATACCCAGCATCAATAATGTTATTAGACCTGAGGATAGACTCAAGTGTCTAATGTACTGAATTGACCAAGTGCTTTCAACCACAATCCTCTAGCTCTGATACACTAAGCCAGGAAATGCCTAAGATGGGGGCTCAGAGTATTCTCACAAGCTCCAACTTCACAATTAATGTAACACTCATCCCAACTTCCTCCAACTGGTCAGCAAGAAAAATAATAGGTTGATTTGAGAAATATTTAGGTTTAGGCTTATTTGGTGGAGATGACTTTGCTCAGATTTCGGTGTATGGATATGAGAGTGGTATAATATAGAATAAATGTTCATTATAATTTTGTTGAATAGTAGAGAAGAGAAAAATATAGATGGCATGAGAAGGGAATATTAGCACAATGGTTCTCTTGGTTTTCTCTTCTTCTTTCTTCTTTCTTCTTCTTCTTCTCTCTCTTCTTTTTTTTCTCTTTTTTTTGCAATATATTTTTTTGCTATACTTCTTTTTTTTCTTTTTTTTTTGCAATATCTTTTCTTTTTTTCTTTTTTTTTTGCAATATCTCTCTTCACTTTTCAAGAGAACCAATGTTCATTAATGCTTTCTTCTGGGACTTGGAAACATAAAGAGACATGTATTTTGTTGTAAATGGAGGATGGAATATTGAAGAATATTTCTCTTTTGATGCGTAATAGAAGAAGAGGGATAAAGAAGTCGAATGAAATGAACAATACAGAATATTAATGGAAGACTTTCAAAGAAGTGGTGGGTTTGAGAAGTATGTAGAAAGGCAAGCAAGAGGACGGTATGTGAAGGTTTCAAGTGTGTACAATAATTTTGCATAATGGGTAATTACTTGACCAGTTGGGAACACTCCCTTACATTTTATGGTGGACTCTCTTCCTCACATATATTTGGTGGAACACTCCCTACTCCTCTACTCCGTGATAAGGTCACCATCTCACAAACTCTGAGCACAACCATCATCAGACCCCCTTAGCCTTTTGTATGTCAAGCTAGTATCGCAGTACAAAGCTCCTGATCTTTTCAGTATATAATGTTTAAGCTCATTATTGATACCAAGTGTTGAAAGTTGAATCGAGGCTAAGTCTCTTGATTTAAATGCAAAAGGACAAGAGAGAGTCATAAGCATTCTAAGATTAGAATCACTTCAAATCTCATACTTCATGTGGTATTTAATGGTGAGGCTATTATTCTCCCTATATGTAAACTTAGAGGGGTGAAGTAGGGAAAACATGCGAATGAATGTAGAAATGTGATGCAATATGCATGCAAATTTTTTATTTATTATTATTATTTTTGGATAGTGTCCCCCCATGCTTAAGATTTTACATGCCCTCATGGTAAATGCATATGCAGTAAACTAGTTATGGGATGATGTATGAGATGAGATGGGCAGTGAACAAAGAAATGAGTGCGTCATGAGGGGTTTTGCAGAACATGGGTTTCCAAAATAGGCATTGATTTTTCAGATTCAACGACGGGCTTGAGGCGTTGTCCATTCACTCGAAGGGTGGTGGATGTTTTAGAATCGGTTATTTCAACAGACCCATTATCAAAAACTTGTGTGACAATGTATGGGCCTTTCCACTTTGACCTGAGCTTTCCTGGAAAGAGCTTTAGCTTTGCATCAAACAACCAAACTTTTTGACCAATGGAAAAGGTTTTGTGAGAAATGTTGGCATCATGCCAAATTTTAACCTTTTCTTTGTAAATAAGATTGTTATCATATGCTCGGCAGCGAAGCTCAGTTAACTCATTAAGGTCAAGTAGTCGACTATGACCGGCTTGGGTTAAATCAAGGTTACATTTTTTTATAGCCCATAATGATTTATGATGGATCTCGACGGGTAGATGACAAGGTTTTCCATAAACGATGCGATATGGACTCATCCCTAGAGGAGCCTTATAAGCAGTGCGATAGGCCCATAATGCTGTATTAAGGTGTTGGGACGAATCTTTACGATCAGAGCGAACAATTTTTTGTAGAATGGTTTTTATTTCTCGATTAGAGACCTCAGCTAAGCCATTAGTTTGGGGATGATAGGCGGTAGAAACTCGATGTTCAATTCCATTATTCTTCATTAGTTTTCGTACCGAGTTATTAAGGAAATGCGAACCCCCGTCACTTATAATGACCTTAGGTATGCCGAAGCGAGCAAATAAATCATTCAAGAACTTGATTACTGTTGCACTATCGGCAGCACGAGTAGGTATGGCTTCGACCCATCTGGAGACGTAGTCGACTGCAAGAAGGATATATAGGTAACCATTTGATTGAGTGAAGGGACCCATGAAGTCAATGCCCCATGCATCAAAAATTTCAACTACATGGATAGGATTTAGAGGCATCATGTCGCTTTTTGTCATAGTTCCTGTAGTTTGACATGTAGGGCATGATTTCACAAAATCATGGGCATCTTTAAATAAAGTAGGCCAGAAAAAACCACATTGGAGTACTTTTGCAGCTGTACGTTTTCCAGAGTGATGTCCACCACACCCAAAAGTGTGGCAATGAGATAGGACACTTGAAATTTTAGACTCAGGTATACAACGTCTCCATATACAGTCGGTCCCTTCCCTAAATAATAAAGGATCTTCCCAATGGTAGTATCGAGAGTCGGCTATAAATCGATCTCGTTTCGCCTTAGGCCAATCATCAGGAATTCGAGATGTGACTAAGTAGTTTACCATATCAGCAAACCACGGTAGTTGTGATACTGCAAGGATGGATTCATCAGGAAAGGTTTCCGATATGGAAATGAATTGATCGGTTTGTTTGGTGTCAGACTCATGGAGTCTGGAGAGATGGTCGGCCACGACGTTTTGCGCTCCTGCCTTATCTTTGATTTCAATATCAAATTCTTGTAGCAAGAGTATCCATCTAATCAATCGTGGTTTTGAATCTTTCTTGGAAAGTAGGTGGCGCAGTGCGGTGTGGTCAGTGTAAACAACCACATGTGAACCAAGTAGGTATGACCTAAATTTTTCAAGGGCAAAGACAACTGCTAGCAATTCTTTTTCAGTGACTGTGTAGTTTTTTTGTGCATCGTCAAGTGTTCTGCTAGCGTAATGGATGGCAACTGGTTTGCCATCTTTTCTTTGGCCTAGTACAGCTCCTACTGCATAATCTGATGCATCACACATTATTTCAAAGTCTAAGGTCCAATCAGGGGACTGTAAAATTGGTGCTTCAGTGATGGACCTTTTTAATGTCTCAAAGGATCTAAGGGCGTCTTCAGAAAATTCAAAAGCTCGATCCTTTGAGAGTAACTCAGTAAGAGGTTTAGCGATTTTTGAAAAATCCTTTATGAATCTTCTATAGAAGCCAACATGTCCTAGAAAAGATCGAACACCTTTTAGTGATGTAGGTGGGGAGAGGTGAGTTATAGTCTCAATTGTCGATGGGTCAACCTCCATTCCTTTTTTAGAGACAATGTGACCTAGAACAATGCCCTTGGTGACCATAAAATGTGATTTTTCCCACGATAAGACTAGATTCACCTCAATGCATTTTTGCAATACTCGATCAAGAAATCCAAGGCATTCATCAAAGGAATCACCGAATACAGAGAAATCATCCATAAATACTTCCATAAAATCTCCCACCATATCGGCAAATACGGCTAGCATACATCGTTGGAAGGTAGCCGGTGCATTACACAGCCCAAAGGGCATCCGACGAAAGGCAAATGTACCGTAAGGACATGTAAATGTTGTTTTCTCTTGGTCTTCAGGTGCAATAGCTACCTGATTATAACCTGAGTAACCATCGAGAAAACAAAAATATTCCCTCCCCGCTAGTCTCTCAATAATTTGATCTATGAATGGGAGAGGGAAGTGGTCCTTCTTCGTGGCAAGGTTTAATTTCCTGTAATCAACACAAACCCTCCACGAAGTGGTTGTACGAGTGGGGATCTCTTTACCCTGATCATTGGTGACTATAGTCAGACCAGCTTTCTTCGGTACAACTTGTAAAGGGCTGACCCATCGACTATCTGATATTGGGTAGATGATCCCTGCACCTAGCCATTTGCATATTTCCTTCTTAACTACTTCTCGTAGATTTGGATTTAATCTTCTTTGCATTTCTCGAGAAGGTTTTGCATTATCTTCCAAATAAATATGGTGGGTACATAGTGATGGACTTATTCCCCTAAGATCAGATATCGTCCAACCAATTGCCCGTGAATTTCTTCTCAAAACATCCATTAATTTATTTTCTTGATCTAGATCCAAGTGGGCATTGATTATTACCGGGTATGCCTTATTTTCTTCATCTAGAAACACATATTTTAGGTCCTTCGGTAAAGGTTTTAATTCAACTATGGGGACCTGAATTGTCTCTTGGGAACCTTCTATTGAATTTATGGGGCGGGTGGGTGCGGTGATTGTAAGGTCTTCCTCCCTGTTATGTAGTAATTCCGAAATAGGAGGTTCTAGCATGGGCATAATCATTTCTGAGACAGGAGAAATTAAAGCATCAAGTTCATCCCATGCTTGGTCTAATTCTAAGATATCTGAATCTGTCAACGGTTCGTAGGGTTCATTCTTGATGGAATCAAGGGTTTCGGCCACTAAAACATGTTGTCTTTCAAATAATTTATCATTTAAAGTCAAAGTCGTCTCAAGAGGATCCCTAGCGAGGTTTAAAGGAGTTAAATCGTCAATGATTTGTTTAATTGTCGAACATTCCTCAATCTATCCACAATCTTCAGTATCGTGTTCTTGAAATGTGGGGGTGACAAGATCGACAGGAACAATCTCACCATTGACTTTGAATTCTACTTTTCCAACCTCATAGTCAAAATGAGCCTTGGCAGTGGCTAAGAATGGTCTTCCGAGTATAATAGGAGTTTGAGCAAGTGTTTTAGCCGGGTCCATATCTAGTACGATAAAGTCGACTGGGAACTGATGTCCTTGGACTGTGACTAAAACGTCCTCTAGTATTCCTAATGGCCTCTTTACAGATCTGTCAGCTAATTGTAAAATCATAGAAATAGGTTTTAACTGACCTACTGCATAATATTTTAGTACGGCAGCTGGGAGGAGATTTATCGAAGCACCATTATCAAGTAGGGTACGCTCAAAGGTCATGTCTCCAATGATGCACTTTACTAATGGAGCCCCAGGATCTTTCATTTTAAGGGGAAGGAGTTGAGAGATGGCATTAGATGATGCGAGTGGTAACACATGCCTCTCTTCCTCGTGTTGGTCATTCTTTTTCTTTCCCCTCGATTTTCTTTTTGGAGTGCATTTCTCTTTTAAGAAACGTGAATATGCAGGAACTTGTTCTATAGCCTTAAGGAGGGGGATTTGTATGATAACATTGGAGAATAAATTCTCCAAGTCAGGAGTCAGAGTCGAAGGTCGTTTCTTCACTTTTCTTCGCAGGGCCTCTGGAAATGGAATAGTTGGTTGTGTAAAGGTTGGTGATGGGGATATAGAGGGTGGTTGTGTAGTAGGTAATGGTTGGTCTTGTATTGGCGAATCATTCACATGTGATTGATAATTTTGTGTGGTCGATATTTGAGGTGTGCTTATGGTGCGACCACTTCTCAAGTGGATGGCACTGGCAGATGCATTTGACTCATTTTTGCTTGTACTAGCTGCATTTCTAAAGCTCACGGGTCCTCGAGTAGGTTGTTGTGAAAAGCCAGGAGGGCGGATTTGTGAGTTATTATGATTTTGTACCGTTTGAGCAGGTAGTTGTGGTTGAAGTGGTATTTGAGAACGAATCTCGGTCAATTGTCGTTGGACCTCAACTTGGCTTTGAGCCAGTTGCTTTTGAACCTCAACTTGGTTCTGAGCAAGCTGTTGTATGAGTTTCATCAAGTCACGATAATCAGAGGCAAGTCCTTGTGAGGGTGTAGTCAGGGGTTGCAGTGGTGGTTGGGCTTGTTGTGTAAATTGGTTTTGATTTGACCCTTGTTGGGTGACTTGATATCCTGAATTATTGTTTGTTGGGGCCTTCCATGCAAAATTTGGATGGTTCCTCCATCCTGGATTATAGGTGGAGGAATAGGGGTTGTTATTGGAATTCCCCTGCACCCAATTAACTGCTTCAGGATTAATTTGTTCATCTAAAGGGACAGATGGTTGGCACATCTCTGGTTCCATAGGGGCTACCTTGCAAACTGATGGGGTAGTTTTTTCTAATACAAGACTCCCTACGGTTTTAGTTAATTGGTCCACTTGTTTAGCCATCAACTCTACTTTGTCCAGCTTTGAAGCAATGATTTGGATATCCGAGGATGTGTCTCCATTTATTGTTGCATAGTCTATGGCTTGGATTGGTCTTTTATGTCTATTATATAGCTCTATAGAATAATTGTTGACAGAGTTATCTGCCATGTCCTCATATAATTGCCATACAAAGTTCTCATCCTTATTCAAGTAGTTGCCTCCGCAAGAGCCGTCGACAACTCTCTTGTATGATTCCGTTAAGCCCTCATAAAATATTTGCACTTGCTTCCATTTTTCGATTCCATGATGTGGGCATTTGCGTAAAAGATCTCTAAATCTTTCCCAAGCTTCATAGATTGGCTCTACGGGTTTTTGGGTGAAGTGAGAAATGGCATGCCTAAGTGCGTTGGTCTTACCAATGGGGAAATATTTTTTTAAGAATGCCTCTCTCAACTCGGTCCATGATCGAATCGGGACTTCATAGCTACGAAGCCATTGGCTTGCTTTTTGTTGAAGGGAGAACGGGAAGGCTCAGAGGTAAACATGTTCTTTGTTTACCTCCCCTGTGTTTAGTGTATCGCAGGCTGCTACGAAATCCTGAAGGTGCATTATAGGGTCCTCGGACTCTTCTCCCCGGAATTTGGGGAGGAAGGAAATAATTGCAGGTTTTATCTCAAAGTTTCCTGCTTCTGCGGGAAGTTGGATGACCGATACAAGTTGATGATTAGCAGGATTATAGTGATTTCGTATTGGTATTGGTGGTGGGTTGTTTAACCCTTGATGTGCTATCAATTGTCGAACTTGGGCATCTTGCACCTCTTGGCGTTCTGCCATTTGTTGTAATTGTTGCATTATTATAGTGAGTGGATCGGGAGGAGGTGGTACACCAGCCATGGGTTTTGTCTCAGGCTTGACTTTGGATTTTGGAGGATAGAATGGATCAAATTCAAGGGGATCAGTAAGGGGATTCCTTAATGACCTCCTGCCAAGCATACACAAATCAAACACCAAACAATTTGTTTATTCCCACTCAACGCTTATAGTTTAGTTTTTTTTCTTTTAAGTTTTGATTTTCAGACAAGAATACAAGTTGATTACGTTTCCTAAGATATCTAGCGGTTCAGAATAATTCAATGATTACCACAATGTCGTTCTTCTGGTTCTGAGGCCAGTCAGAGGGTAAGTAGGCTGGAGCCTTTCTTAGATCAACTTGGATCTTAAACCCCTCGTCTTTCTTAGTTAAACACCTCAGGGACGAGTATACTAAGCAATGTATTTTCAGAAAATTATCACGAACCGCGGGATTTGGGCTCTGGTCCTAGGGGTACGCGTGCGCGTGCGATTGTGAGAATGGTGCAACAAACACAAGTTGGCAAACAAAATTTTGTTTTATGGTTTTTTGTGACCGCTTTAATTTAATCCGATTAAGATGTATTTTTTTTATCTTGATTAGTCGGCAAACAATTAAATGGTCTTTTTAAATGCAAGGTGGGACTATGGGGAAGAAATCCTATGGAGATGCAATGCAATACGGAAAAAGAAGTTGATTTTTTTATTTTTTTTAATATGCGCAAACAAAGAAATAAAAAAAAGATCCTAGTTATGCCTAAGAAAAGAGAACTTATCGCGAGAGCGCTCCAAATATATAATTTTTTTTAGCTTCACGTTATGTTTGATGCGGCTCCTTTCCAATGCGACTTGTCCCCTGCAGAAAAAAAAAGATGGTGAAAAGCAAAATGTAAAGAAAAAAATTTCTATATAAAGCGCGAATAATTGTCTGTCCCCGGCAACGGCGCCAAAATGTTGGAGCGTATTTTCGAGGGTATAAGTACCCGATTTTTACGTCAGGTAGTCGTTGAGAACCCGTAAAAATACACTTCGAACAAATAAATTACAGGACTTAGCTATATTATGCACAAGGCAAAGTATAGAGTAAGTCAGGGTCGATCCACAGAGACAGGAAAATTCTGCGCTTTATTTTGAAAACAATGATACTTTATAAGTTGCAAAATGTTTGAATAACAAGAATGGAGATGAAATTAGGAGAAGGCAATAGTGCAGGTATGTAAGTCCTGATCGCTCCCCTTCTATGCGGCAACTTCCAAATGGACTCGTACGCGCTAACTCTTCGCGAAATTGGATATCCTGGCGAGGTGAGTTGGATGCGATTACAACCACGAATCGAGCTCAAACCTCGTGTCACGTCCCGGTTCTCCAAGAGTCGAAGATAATCGCCGTTAGATATGGATCGTCGCGATAGTTTTGACGAACTCCTGCACGAAAGAGAAGATAACAAAATAAGACAGATATAAAAATGTAAAGTAATAAAATAAAGGCGACATAAAAGTATGGTGGTTGGCGGCTCGGGAGGAAGCCTCTGGAGTCGGATTCACAGAGGGACCGAGGATCTGATGGTTGGCGGACGTCTATGGTGTTGGATAGTTTTTAACGGCACTTGGGGTGGAGCCTCAGGAGTCGGATTCACTGGGGGTCCAAATGCACAAGTCGACAAAACCACTTTGATGCTTTGTCGATAATAAAATGGAGGACTAATTATGGTGGTGGATTTTTGTTGGAGGACGGAATAGGATGGGGGAAATAACAGAATCGGAGGTTATAGAATAATCGAATAGTAATGGTGATGAGGGGATGGTGATCCAATGGAAAATATGCTGCCCCATACCCAGCACTTCATATGGTATTTATAACCTTAACAACAAAGAGATGCATCCCTTTAATTTGGAGATGCACCCCTTGAAATGGACCAAAGACAAATCATGCCTTTTCACCATACGTGGGTGGCATTCCTCTTTTCTCCAATTTGCACCTTTTCATCTCACGCCAAGGGCATTGGTGCCCCTTTTCCATAGTGGCCGTTACATTATTTGGCCTTCCCATTATGCCCATTAATTACAATAACTTTTTGGCCTATTCATGTAATTCCAACGGACATGTTAGTAGTGTTGTGAGTAGAGAATGTGATGTTATTTAAATAATGATTTGTTTAGAGATATTGGATTTCTATCTAATGATATTTTGGAGCTTAATTTTGATATTAAATATTTGTAGCTCCCAGAGAAAAGAGTAATAGTGATGAGCACCCCTTTGCTAAGAGGTTATATATATATATATAAGGATACCCATAATATTTGTTTTCCTTAGATCTTGATGTAATGAACTTATACAAAATTTATTATCTTAATCTTGCACGTTCACAATATTGTTGATATTTTAAATATCATGCAATGTTGCCGCTATTAAATTGATTGGTCAACACATATATAAAGAGGAAATCGAGAGTATCTTGTCGTTTATCTGAGTGTTTCCAAATACCTTCTTAATTTGTCATTTCTTCTCTCTTGATTAGGGCATAAATAAAGGTGAATTAAGAATGATGTTTGATTGCTCATTTGAGTGGAATGACAAGTACATGCAAATATAATGCATGTAATATCACTCCCTAACATTAATATACATCACAGAAAATATGATTTTCCTTATGGAATGGGGTAGTATTGATATAGTTATATAATGAATCGGAGACTCATCAGATGTGTCCTTTGACTCTCATCATCTACATCTCATACATGGTGATCAACTTCTATCTTCCGCTGTACAGATCCATTTGTTTATATCACTCTGTTGTCTGTTGATTTATTTTCTTCTTTTCTTCTTTTCTTCTTTTCCTTTTCTATCTTCTTCATCTACCGAAAAGGTGTCGCCCTTGTAGACAGTTTTCCATACTTAGGACGTACTTTGTCCTAAGTATAGGGGGGTTGGCACCCCGAGTTGTTCTATCCCTTTCGATCCTCTCCATTGTCTCCTCTTCTTGTCTATACTTAGGGATATCTTACCCTAAGTATAGGGGGAGACAATCTGAGTACGATCTGTTCATTCCCGCCCTTGACCCTCCCTGCGTTGTGTACAGTCTGCTATACTTAGGATTATTTGATCCTAAGTATAGGGGGGACGGTCAACTTCTCATTTGTTGATTCATTCAGTCATTCATGTATTCTTTATTATTTAGACTTGTCTATACTTAGTACGAGTTATGTCTTCTCTTTTCTCTCCGATCTATGAGGACATAGCTCAAGCTAAGTATAGGGGGGTCGTATATACTACGTATATACTTTAGCCATAACTCGTACTTTCGTATTTTCCTAATAAATATGGCTAAGTATTCTTTAAAATTCATTAAAAATTCTTAATAAAAAGATGTGGTTATTCCTCAAATTCTTTTTGTATCTACTGATTAATAAATCAGGTGAAAATGTTTTTTGCAAAATGTTTGAAAAATAGTTTGAAATTTTTTGTGAAAATCTATTGAAAACTATTTTGAAAATATTTTGTTTCGTGTTTTCAACCTGTGTAAAATGTGTGGTTTGTAAAACTTATTTTCTTGTGTGAAATAAAAATGTTTGAAAAATGATTTGCAAATGGTTTGAAAAATGGGTGCAAAAATGATTTGAAAAACCTATATATACTGTTTTGAAAACCTTTGCAAAATGATTTTCAAATGTGTGTAAAATGTTTGTAAAAACTATTTTGGACTATAGTTTTCAAAAATTGTGTGTAAAATTGTTTTCAAATAAGTTTGAGGAATATACACATCATACCAAAATCCACTATATATATATGTATAAAATTGACCACTTACCCTGTAAATTCTTAAAAACCACTTCTTGTAAGTATAAGAAGCACTCCCGTGTACATATTTTAACCTATTTTTCAGCCAAAATCTTTTTGTTTTCAAAAAGCCCAAAAACATTTGCAAAATTAAAATCCAAAAACATTTGAAAAATCTTTTTGAAAAAGACAAAAAAAAAGCATATGCATCATCATCATGTTTTCAAAAATCCATAAAAAGTTCAAAATCTTGAAAATTGCATCACAAAAATATTTTCTGCATTGCATTGCATAGCATTCGCATTTTTCGGATTGAGTTTGATAGTTGAACAAGTCTAAGTAAAATCCGGAGATTGGAGCTTGATTGGACCTTAAAATCTACCTAATAACAGGAACCTTATAGGAACTGGGTTTGAGGTACTTCAGGTCTAGTTGACTTAATTCTTTGAGGATCACGAGACTTGGTTCAATGGATTCTTGACTGCCTAAGTAGAGTATTTTCGGAGCACACGCACGACTCTTGTTGATAATGACCTAACTTGGACACTTGCACCTTTCACATGGCTCAACTCAGTTGGAGTGGTGAGGGGATTGGATTTGCCGGTATGAGACGCACACAAGTGGAAACACTTGTCCTCCTCTAGGGAGGGAAGTGCACCCCAACCCGTCCAGTGATTAGGAAGTCTAAAGACAGGAGGCTGTGGGTTGCGATAAAGCTTCAAAAGAGGGATAGTCTACTAGCTCAAGAGGAAAAACTCCTTATGTAAATGCTGCTGTGAATAGTATTTCAAAAAAAAAATGTGTGTTCAGGCATGTACAAAAATAAAAAGCCTGCAAAGTATGTACAAAGTCAATAAGCAAGCTTGAGTTCCAAAGTCATATAATGTGAGCCTGCAGCAGGATGACTTGACTACACTGGTCTTGCATCCCGGGATAGGTGGCTACACTGGCTACCATCCATTCTTCTCTTCACCCCCTCTTCTTGAGCTGGTTGCCACTTGAACTTAGAAGGGAATACCCCGCTCCTCGAGGATGGAGTTGCTGGATTGGGGAATCATTGGGTTGTCGTACTGGAGAAGTCAGTTTCTTTGTCATTCTAGTTGGGGAGAGTCACCATCACTTACACTGTACAAGTCAGATTCATAGTCGTAAGAGTTTGCGTATGAATTGAGATATTTCTGACCTGGCTATTGAGGAGACTTGAGCAGAGTTTTGGGTTTCTCAGGGACTGTTGGATTCCAAACACGGTTCTCACTAAGGTTCCGCCCGCACTAAAATTCCAAAGGTCCGACTTAAGCTCCAAACTTTGATTTTGTGAAGACAAGTTTGATAATCAAATAAAATCCAAGTTCTTCTTTTTCTTTTCTTTCTTTTTCTTTTTGCACTTATTGCATAAGTGTTTGCTACGGACTAGCAAAGGTAAAGTATAGGGGGATGATGAATCCACATTTCATCATCTTTATTCTATCATTTTGGCACCAAAAACCCTAGCAAATGCCTGTAAATAGCCTTAAATCAAGCATCTTAGCATTCATGCATGTGCATCTAAACAGTGTATAAATTACTGTAATTAAGGCCAAAATTATAGAATAAATAAAGAAAAGAAAAAGAATAAAATATTGTAAATATTTTATGACCCAAAACCCCCGAGACCTAGGCATCTTGATGAATAGGTCGACAAGGAATAAAGTAGGGGGAGATAAGGGCCAAAACACAGATAAAATACTTATTCATTCTATTCATTTCTTATTCATTTTGGGACCTATTTTTGGTTCTACTTTTTATACATCAAATAAAGAAACTTTGTACATGAAAGTTGTAGATAAATTTATAAAGAAAAATACAAAATTGATTTCACAGAAAAAGAAAGTATAGATGAAAAGTTATGGTCTGAATAAGAATCCAAAATCCCAACTTCCCAGACCCGTATCTCATAACTGACAACTCTAAATGCAGTGTACTCACCTTTAATTTATATAGAATAAAATAATCTATCCAATGGCGGTGGTTTCGCATTTGGCGGAGCTACGGTTTGAAAGTTGAGTTTTGGACCCCCGTTGTATAGCTATACTGATTAAAATATTCAATTTATTCTTTATTCATTATTTATTCATTTTTATATTTTTATATTTTTGTAATTAATACTTATAATAATTATGTGCATGTAAATCAGAATAAAAATATAATTAAAATACAAATAAAAATACTTGTATATATTCAATACATAGGTACATTACCTATATATATACCTATATAAACTACTTTTATATTTTATTTAATATACAGAATACATCAGAAAAATAAAATAAAAATATATTTATATGTATAAAAGTATTTTATAACTTTATAAAATTATAGACAAAATTAAAGAAATTAAAATACACCAAATAAAAATAAAATACTAAAATACATAGGAATTATACCTATATAGGGTTAAAAAGGTAACGTGTAAAAATATAACTCCTAAAAATAATTAAAAATCAAAATAAAATACTACATAAAATTCTAAGTATTTTTTATTTTATAACTTTTATTTAATTTGGCCATTTAGTATTTTAAATAGATTTAATAAAATATTTTTCCAGGGTTTTTCCTGGTTGGTCCACGTGGACCAACCAGGAGGCCCGGACTGTTGACCTAGGTCAACAGTCTGACCTACACCCTGTAGCCCTTGTCAGACCCGCTTTTGACCCTATTTTCACCATTTTTTCGAGGAGCGAGCTTTCATCCTTTCGTCTTCCACCCTTCACGACTTTTAAAGCTCCAGCATCGAGGACCCTCGCCCAAGCACTATCTTGGGCTGAAGACCACTGCATCAGGCCAGGCACCTCGTTCTTTCCACCCCCTCGTCAACCATACTTAAGCTTCCCCTTGACCTTTGTTTGAATTTGAACCGCAAATCATCCAGCTCCTTCCCCCCCTTGGAGTCGCTCTAGCACCGTGGAGGTGACAGCTCCAGGTCTACACCTTCGAGAGGCGGATTCGAGCGAGTTGGGCGTGTTCCATCCCCACCTCCGGCGGGTGTCCCCGTGAGGTATTCACCCTCTGGCCCTTGGCCATCGAGGCAGCCATTCTTCCCATTTTTATCTCCATCTCGTTCCTGTTAATGTTAGGATCCTTTCGCTCTTAATACCTCGTCAAATCCCTCATCGAATCGTTCCATAGATCACCTCGCCGGAGCGCAACTCCGGCGAGCCCCTATCTCGCCTTCCCTTCCATTTCGAGAGCCACCTGAGGTCGAGGCATTTTGCCCTCGACCTCCTTAACTTTTTTTGTGCAGGTACTGAAGCCCATCGAAGCGTCTGGAGCAATTTTGTCCTCTCGCCGGAGCACCTGGGACCTTGCAGCTCCGCCACCTCCGTGCGAGAGCACCGGCGTACGCCGGTGGCTTTTGAGGCTTCCAGACGTCAGTTGACACCTGCAGGAGCACCCTCGACCGGTTTACAAGCTCAATCGTCGCCGTAGCCGGACGGAGGAGCTCGGAGAACTTCGCCCAACCGGAGCTCCTCCGTGTTCTTCCCTCTGCCTCCGGGGCCGTCGGATCAACGAGGAGCGCCCAGATCGCACAGGAGCCGTCAGATCTCCCCACGTGCCCACCGTCCGATCATCGGGGGAGTTCTAATCACAGCCGCACGAGCCCAACCGTCATCGGCACCCGAGGAGCGGACACGTGGACAAGTGAAGTCGCCCAGCCGTCCGATCGCGCCTAGCGGGGGTAATTTTGCACGATACCCCTGCCAATTTTGTAATATTTTATTAGGACATAAACTTTCATTAGCCGCTTAAAAGTTTTGTAATATTTGCACAAACACCCCCGTACTTTCAATATTTGCATTTAAGTCCTCAGCCACGTCACCTCACGTGACCTGTACACGTGAGGTGTGGGCATTTTGCAGAGGAACCCTCGGACACTTGTGTATTTTGTTTTAGTCCTTAAACTTTCGTATCCAGTATAAACTTTTTGGTTATTTTGCAAGTAGGCCCTCAAGTTTTGAGATATTACAGTTTAGTCCTCGCCAGGCGCGTGCAAGTCACGCGCCCTGGTGGGAAAATTTCTTGCGTGCCCAGGCGGCTTTTGTAATTGCTTTTTGGTGCTATAAATTTAATATTAAGTTCAATATTTTGTGGAAAATTGCATGTATGCCCCTGGATGTTTGATATATTGCACATATACCCCTGCCAGGACTGTTTGATGTTTGGATGTTTGCTCTAATTATTTGACCTATCATTTTAACTCCAAAAATTCCACAAAAATAGGGTTAAGCTCCTGGACATGTGTATTTTCATGCCACCATTTTAGTTTTTGATTTTACTTTATTTTCATATTTATTAAAAATCAAAAATTTGCTATTTGTGCACTGTCTAGTTTAGAAAATACCAAAAAAATATTAAAACACCTCTAAAAATTCCAAAAAAATCACCTAGTGTCTATTTTATCATATTTTAGTGTCAGTCCAAAAAAACCATTAAAAATCTCAAAAGAAAACACTAAAAATTTAAAAACACTCAAAAACTTCAAAAAAATATATAAAATAGTAGAAAACTCCAAAAATCAAAAACTCAGTTTCTGTTTGTTCCTTATTTTGTCCTTTTTATTTGAAAAATAGTGTGAAAATTTTGAGCTACTGGTTGCTATTTTTAAATCTCATTTTATTCACAGCCAGCCTTATTTGCACTGTTCTGCCTTATTTCAGTATTTAAAAAATAGCAAAAACACCTTGAAAAATCCCCAAAAATCACAAAAACAGTGAAAAATCCTAAAAATACCAAAAACATTTTATCTCTGAATTTTTTATTATTTTTGCATATTTTTATAAATATTTTAGCTTGTCTTTTCTTATATTGTCTTTACTTTCCAATATTGAAAAAAGAAATAAAAAAATATAAAATATAAATTAAAAAAATCACAAAATTAAAAATCAAAATACAAAATAAAAAAATTAAATTAAAAAATAAAAAAATTAAAAATTAAAAACCCACAAAAATTGCTTTGTTTGCTTGCTTAGTGTAGACACATCACACACACACTTGTGCATACATCTGCTTGAACTACCTTGTTTGCTCCCTGTGTTCGAACTCTCTGCTTACTTGCCATTTACACCATTTGTGCAGAGTTAAAAATAAATTTTAACTCCACATTAGTTCTAATTTGTTGATCTTTAGTGTGGGTTAATTGTTGATTAAATTCGGATTTTGATTGGTCGACACTTCGACTGAGTTCACGCTTTGTGTTGAACTTAAGACCATCGAATTTCTGCGTTTATCACCTGTATTATTACAAATTAATAAGGTCACTCTCTCACAAAAGAAATTGCAACTAATCTAATCACTCTCTCTCAATCCTCTTGCTCTCTCCTGCCGGCTTGACCTAAGAAGGCCACTCCGCTTCCCAAGGATGCTCCGGGTCACCTAAGCGATCCGCCTCGCTCTGCGGTCCCTCGCAAGAAGACAAGAAAGGATGGTCAGATAGCTCAATCAATATATATCAAAAAGAAATGCAAGAGAGATAAATAGAGCTATGGTAGACAACAAACACAAGCAAACAAAAATAAAGTACTACTCGATATTGCTCCCCGGCAACAACGCCATTTGATAAACGCAGAATTTATTGCGGTTGTATTGACTCACAAGGTGAGTCAACAGTCGGTGTTTGACCACACAAAATCCTGAATTTAGTCAACAATTAACCCACACTAAAAATCAATAATTAGAAATAAATGTGGAGTTAAAATTTATTTTTAACTCTGCACAAATGATGTATAGGGACAAATATGCAGAGAGTTCGAACACAGGGAGCAAGCAGGGTAATTCAAACAAATGTGCACAAGTGAATGTGGAGTGAAGTGTCTACACTAAGCAAGCAAACAATGAAATTTTTGTGGGTTTTTAATTTTTAATTTTAATTTAATTTTTAATTTTGTATTTTGATTTTTAATTTTCTGATTTTTATAATTTTATATTTTATATATTTTTTTAATTTCTTTTGCAATATTGGAATATAAAGACAAAGTAATAAAAGACTAGATAAAGTATTTATAAAAATGTGCAAAAATAACCAAAAATTCAGAAATAAAATGTTTTTGATATTTTTAGGATTTTTATACTGTTTTTGTGATTTTTGGGTATTTTTCTAGGTGTTTTTGGTATTTTTAAATATTGAAATAAGGGAAAACAGTGAAATATGTGCTGGCTGTAAGAAAAATGGGGATTAAAATTAGCAAACATCAACCAAAATTTTTCACACTAATTTTCAAATAAAGAGAATGAAAGATAGAACAAACAGGAACTGAGTTTGTAATTTTTGGAGTTTTCCTTGATTTTATAGATTTTTTTGAAGTTTTTGAGTGTTTTTAAATTTTTAGTGTTTTACTTTTGAGATTTTTAATGATTTTTGGACTGACACTAAAATATGATAAAATAGACACTAGGGATTTTTTTTGGAATTTTTCGAGATGTTTTAATATTTTTTGGCATTTTCTAAGCTAGATAGTGAATAAAAAGCATGTTTTTGATTTTTAATAAATATAAAAATAAAATAAAATCAAAAACTAAAAATGTAACGTGGAAGAACAAGTGCACAGAAGCTTAACCCTAAATTCTAAGAATTTTTGGAGCTAAAATAATAATTTAAATAATTAGAACAAGCATCTAATCATTAATCAGGCCTGGCAGGGGTATATATGCAAATATTCAAACATCCAGGGGCTCACATGCAATTTTTCACAAAATTTTGAACTGAATATTTAATTTACTAGACTAAACACAAATTACAAAACCTGGTAGGGCCTTAATGTAAAATATCCAAGCCAAGCACGTGCTACACACGCGCCTGGCAGGGACCTAAGAACAATATCCAAAAAGATCCGGGCCTTATATGCAATAATCCCAAACTTTTTATACTACGCGACAAAATTTTTGGATTAAACTAAAATATCCCAAAGCCCGAGGGTACCCTTGCAAAATGCCCGAACCTCACGTGAACAGGTCACGTGAGGTGACGTGGCAGGGGACCAGTATGTAAATATGAAAAGCTTGGGGGTCTTTTAGCAATTATTACAAAACTTTTTAAACTACGAATAAAAGTTACTAGACTAAACTATAAATACAAAATGAGCGAGGGTGTGGATGCAAAATACCCTCGTTGGGACGATCCGACGGCGGTGCGGGCGCTGGTGACGCGTGGCGCGAATCCTACGGATGGCTGCTAGACGCGATCCAGCGGCAGGGAACGTGGCACTTATCCACGTGGCGCCCTCTAGGAAGGCGATGACGATTCGACGATGGATGTCCACGATTAGACGGATCTGGGCTGATCTAACGGTGGAGGCGCTCGAAGATCCGACGGCTGCGGTGCAACCTGGAGTTCCCTCTCGATCGGACGGCAACGAGGCGCGCTGGAGGAACAGGGAAGAAGGACCGCCGTGGCGACCTTCTTCTGGCAGTAGCGACTCGCTCCGGCGGTGGATGAGCTTCAAAACGGGCCCAGGAGGTTGCTGCAGGTCTCCTCTGTCGTCTGGAAGCGACGGAGTGGTGCGAAGGACGGCGGGGCTCTTCCACGGCGAGGCGGAAGTTGCGGCGCTCCAGGTGCTCCGGCGAAGACCCAAAAGTGCTCCAGACTCTTTGGTATGCTCCAGAGAACCTGCGCAAAAAGGTTATGGAGGTCGAGGGCAAAGTGCCTCGATCTCAGGTGGCTCTCGGAATAGAGTGGAAGGCAAGATAGGTACTCGCCGGAGTTGCGCTCCGGCGAGGTGATTGATGAAGCGATCGGATGAGCGATTTGACGAGGAAAAAGGGCGAAATGATCCTAAGGTAATGGCTAAACTACGGCGAGCAAAATAATGGAATAAAAGACACCTCAAGGGCTTGGCGTGCCCGAGGTTGGAGGTACCTCAACGGTGGTCGCCGGAGGTGTGGAACGTGCCTGGAATGGTGGCTCTTCCTCCGCTTGGACGGTGGCAACCCGTTGCTGTCACCAACAGGTCTCCAACACAAACCACAGGTGGAAGGATTCAAGGTGTTTCGCAGTTCAAATTTTCAAAAGGGGGTCAGACTTGGGTTTTAAGGGGTTGACGAACATGGTCCAAAGATCGACGCGCCCAGCTCGATTCAGAGCTCCACAACCCAAGGAGAACCTTGGGCGAGCAAGATGGATAGTAGGGGGACGATTTTGCAGAAGGAAATTTCGCGAAAGGATGAAAGTCCTTGCCTCAAAAAATCCGCAAAAGCAGGGAAAAAACGAGGCGCGCAGAGCTACAGGGGGGGTAGGTCAGACTGTTGACCTTGGTCAACAGTTCTGACCTCCTGGTTGGTCCACGTGGACCAACCAAGAAAAACCCTATAAAAAGTTTTATTAATTAATTTAAAAATAGTAAATGGCATTATTAATTTATGATTATAAAATAAAAAATATTCGTGATTTTTGTAGTATTTTATTATGATTTTTAATTTATTTTATGAGGTACATTTTTACAAGTTTACTATTAGCCCTATATAGGTATATTACCTATGTATTTTAGTATTTTATTTTTATTTTGTGTATTTTATTTTTATTATTTTCATTTCTTATTTTCTAAAATTATAAGATACTTTTATCTACACAAATATATTTTTATTTAATTTTATTGATTTATTTTGTATAAGTAATAAAATATGGATAAGTATTGTATAGGTATAGGTATAGGCAGTATACCTATGTGTTCTTTATACAAGTATTTTTATTTTGTATTTTCTTTGCATTTTTATTCTAATTTTAATGCACATATATATTATAAGTAATATTTACATAATTATAAAAATATAAAAATATAAAAATAATGAATAAATAATAAATTGAATATTTTAATCAGTACACTTATACAATGTGGGTCCAAAACTCGACTTTCAAACCGTAGCTCCGCCAAATGCGAAACCACCACCATTGGATAGATTATTTTATTCTATATACAATTAAAGGTGATTATGCTGCATTTGGAGTTGTCAGTTGTGAGATACGGGTCTGGGAAGTTGGGATTCTGGATTTTTATTCAGACCATAACTTTTTATCTGTACATTATTTTTCTGTGAAATCAATTTTGTATTTTTCTTTATAAAATTATCTACAACTTTCATGTACAAAGTTTCTTTATTTGATGTATAAAAAGTGGAACCAAAAATAGGTCCCAAATTGAATAAATAATGAATAGAAAGTATAGGTATTTACACTACATTTTTGACCTTATCTCCTCCTACTTTATTCCTTGTCGACCTATTCCTCAAGATGCCTAGGTCTCGGGGTTTCGGGTCATAAAATATTTACAATATTTTATTCTTTTTCTTTTATTTTATTTATTCTATAATTCTGGCTTTAATTATAGTATTTTATACACTAAATAGATGCACATGCATGAATGCTAAGATGATGATTTTAAGGGTATTTACAGGCATTTGCTAGGGTTTTTGACGCCAAAATAATAGAATAAAGATGATGAAATGTGGATTCATCAGGTTCCCTTATGGCACAAGACCAAGTGTTCAGTGGCACTTGGTGAATTATGGCAAAGTTACATCAGCATGGCGTTGGTGCGTGGGTGTGCTGATGACTGGGCGGTTGACTAGGCGTCAACCGTGCGGGAAGACGAAAGGAAAACAAGGGAGTCGAAGAGACGAGCAGATGAAGAGTTGCTGAGAAACGCGAAGGGTTGCCGAAGAACTTGAAGGGTCTCTTGTGTCTTTATGTATCATTATTGTAAATGTAATAATGAGTGTCCCTTTGATCGCCTTGAGTCTTGTATAAAAGGAGAGGTGGTGGCTCATTTGTAAACATAGAGTACACGAGAGAAAGTGTAGTGTGTCACCCCACTCCTAGAGAGAGTTCCCCTTCTAATAAGAGAAGAGCTTTGTGCCCGTGCCTTGTGTGATTGTTTGGTAGTGTTCTTGAGCGTTCTCGACCGAGTTCTTGAGAGTGTTCTTGAGCGATCCATATAGTCGAGCCCGTGCTTGTGTCTGAGCGTCGGTGCGTGAGCGCGTCCGTGACCGTTCTACTCGAGAAGGCCGGTTAGCTACGGGTTAGCTAACGCCGCACAGGATCGGTCGAAATCGATATCAGGATTTTGACCCTATGACAATTGGTATCAGAGCTTGGTTGGTGCCAAGAGAGCGGGCAAAAGAGCGGGCAAAGCTACGAGCGGTTGTTGGAGCAGTCGATAGCGGGAACAAGGATACTTGTTGGTGCAAGCACATCTTCAATCAGCGGAGCGAAGATGGTGGGTGTTACCGAGCGAATGGCAGCACTGGAGCAAGCGATGGCAGAAGTGGAGTCCACCATTGGGATTCATACCCATCGCATCGCCGTCTTGGAGGATCGTTCTTCAGAAGGATCGGATGTTGGAGACGAGACCCAACGCTCAGGAGAGCGGATCAAGTCCTTGGAGGACAAACTGGAGGCGTTCGGTATGATGATGGAGGATCTACGCAGCGAGATCTCCCTCATCAAGAAGGCATTGGCAAATAGCGGGAGCTCTACGGAGGTGCAGCGATGCAAGGTACCCGAACCTAAACCCTTTACAGGTACGCGGAGTTCCAAGGATTTGGAGAACTTCCTATGGGATATGGAAGTTTGCTTCGAGGCGACCAAGACGAGGGAAGCCGAGAAGGTCGGCTTGCCATCAATGTACATGTCGAGCGACGCCAAGCTATGGTAGAGGAGCCGTGCAGCAGAAGAGGCAAGATCAAAGATATCCAGGTGGGATGATCTAGTCACGGAACTGAAGGCACAGTTCCTGCCAAAGAATACTGCATGGGTTGCACGGGAGGCTCTTTGACGCCTGAAGCAGACAGGCATTGTTCGTGAGTACGTGAAGCAGCTCACATCCTTGTTGCTGGACATAAAGGGTATGTCAGAGGAGGACAAGCTATTCAACTTCACGATCAGGTTGCAGAGCTAGGCGCAAGCCGAACTGCGGAGGCAGGGTGTGAAGGACCTGAATTCAGCGATCGTGGTGACGGATGCGTTGGTCGATTACAGTGCCCAACCAGGCCACAACGCTGAAAGGAAGGAGTTCACCAGCAAGCAGAAGGCGTGGTCGAAGGACAAGGGAAAAGGCGTTGTCAATGATCCACCAACGGAGGAACAGGAGTATTCCAAGAAGATGGAGCAACCCAGGAGCAAGGGATGCTTCATATGCGATGGTCCGCGTCAGGCGCGGGAGTGCCCAAAGAGGGAGAAGCTCAACGCTCTTCGTACGGATGAGGAGGATGAAGAAGAAGGTGAGGTACGCTTGGGAGCAATCGGTGCTATGCGCAAGGTACACCTCACGACACTTTGAGCTGGAGCTTCAAATTCAGTGGAGCGAGGGAACTCCACAACAAAGAGCTTTAGAGGCACCAAGGCTCGATTGAGGGCGCACAGGAGTGCGCAGGTGCGTGCGGAGCACTAACAGGTGTGTTGGAGACACACAACCGAAGCTGCGGATAAGAGAACATCCATGCACGAGGAGCCGATGCAGAGCTCAGGAGGGCGATGCAGCATGGACAAGAGGCCACACGTCCATGGAGGTGGAGTGGTGACGAACCACACTACCAACAATCTTGCAGGAGGCAAGATACTGAAGACGCTCGGAGCGCAGGAGGTGCTCATTTCCCAGGATGTGGGGATGCCCATAGGGAACGATAGAGATCGTCAACGAGCAATCGTGGTGGTGAGTACTCCACATGTGGAGCTGGAGCTGCCACACACCAGCGATGGAGCTGCGGTATCCAGGAGGGATACATCGAGAACAGGAGCTGACGAGGAAGCTCCATTTCTCACGACGAAGACCAAGTCATGGAGGGACGTGGTTCGTGAGAAGACTAGGTGCAGGAAGGGAGGTGGTGCACGCTTGCACCACCCTTCCAATTGTGCAGCATCAGGAGGTGCGTAACGGATGGAGGATCGTGACGGGACGCCAGCTGAAGAGGAGATGCTCGGTTGAGGACAACCGATTCTTCAGGTGGGGGAGGCTTGTCACACCCTCAAATTTCGTGATCGAGAATGATCGTGCAGACTCGATAGTCCGAAATACGTGGGTATCAGGGAGGTTATCCACAAGAGTCTGGAGGCTCTACCGTACGTGATTGAGAAGCGTCACACAGGACACTGGCTCGGTAGCAGAGTGTCGTGGTGCTAATAGCAGTGCGAGCAGCGAGTACATGCAGCAGTGCAAGACATGACGGTGGATGCACGTAGCGGTACATACGCGAGCGCAGGAGGGCGGTACGTAGTGAAGCGGTACGCATCGAGGAGCAATGTGTTACGGTCACATAGGTGTACACACGAAGGCGCACGGTATCGATATTGATGTGTGGCGGTCCAAGGAGGCATGGAGCGTTGCAGGTGCTGAGTACGAGCATTGTCGAGCATGCTCGGTAGTACGCGTACGACAGTGGTCTGGAGGCCACGATAGCGAAGTTCTGGAGGACTTCTCCTTAGCATGCAGAGCACTAAGGAAGGGTTTACCGCACGAGGGTCTGGAGGCCGCGGGTTCCCTTATGACACAAGACCAAGTGTTCGGTGACACTTGGTGAATTATGGCAAAGCTACATCAGCACGGCGTTGGTGCGCGGGTGTGCTGATGACTGGGCGGTTGACTGGGCGTCAACCGTGCGGGAAGATGAAATGACAACAAGGGAGTCGAAGAGACGAGCATAGGAAGAGTTGCTGAGGAACGCGAAGGGTTGCCGAAGAACTCGAAGGGTCTCTTGTGTCTTTATGTACCATTATTGTAAATGTAATAATGAGTGTCCCTTGGGTTGCCTTGAGTCTTGTATAAAAGGATATGTGGTGGCTCATTTGTAAACACAGAGTACACGAGAGAAAGTGTAGTGTATCACCCCACTCCTAGAGAGTTCCCCTTCTAATAAGAGAAGAGCTTTGTGCCCCTGCCTTGTGTGATTGTTTGGTAGTATTCTTGAGCGTTTTTGAGCGAGTTCTTGAGAGTGTTCTTGAGCGATCCATATAGTCGAGCTCGTGCTTGTGTCTGAGCGTCGGTGCGTTAGCAAGCAGGAGTATCGAGAAGAGTTGGAGTGTGTCCGTGACCGTTCTACTCGGGAAGGCTGGTTAGCTACGGGTTAGCTAACGCCGCACAGGATCGGTCGAAATCGATAGCGGGATTTTGACCCTGTGACAGTAGCCATGTTGGCTGCCCCCAGGGGGAAGCCCCATTAAATCCTATATATATATATATATATATATATATATCGGGAAAAAGGACCCTACACCGGCGGGTGCAGGAAACTCCCTACACCCATCCTAATTTTCCATTATTTTTTGATTTCTTTGACATGAAACCTTGGGGGATTTAGATCACCATGTATCACCATGTTGTTATTCCAAATCCAACTTAATTCGAGATTTCTACCATCTCCATCAAGACTACCAAATTTTAACGGTCTCAGAATTGCTGAAATCGACCATGTCTAGATGAAGGTGTTAGGAATGTTTGTTTTGCATGAAACTTGAAACGCATATTCTCCTCAACATATTAAGTAAATCCCCCCAACTTTTATTTCAAAAAAAAGTAAAAAAAATAATCGAAAAATGGGGTGGGTGCAGGGAGTTTCCTACACCCCAAGGTGCAGGCTCCCTGCCCCCATATATATGTGTATATATATATATATGGGTTAAATGAGGCTACACCTTGGGTGTAGCCGATTGGCTACTCTCATCCCCCATTTTCCTCTTATTTTTTATTTTTTTGGAAAATGAAAATATGTATATTCATCACTATGTCCCCTTAACATGTCATTCCAATTTCGTCAGAAACATAGACTCATATGCCCTCCATCTGAAGGGGGTGAATTTCAGCAATTTTGAGACCGTTAAAATTTGACAGTCTTGATAGAGGGGATAGAAGTCACGAATTAAGTCGAATTTTTAATGACATCATGGTGACATATTGTGATCTAAATTTCATTAGGTTTCATTTCAGAAAAATAAAAAAAATACAGAGGAAAAGAGGTGGGAGCATGTAAGTTAGCTACACCCAAGGAGCATACTCCTTTTTCCCTATATATACATCATTTCATCTATTTTTTATTTTTTTTGAAAATTTCTTCCGTGGATTTTCATCAATATATCCGTATATTATGTCATTAAAATTTCGCGTGAAACAGAGACTCCTGCAGGCTCCATCCAGATGGGGTCGATTTTAGCAATTTTGTTATCGTTAAAAAATGACTGTCTGGATGGAGGTCGTAGGAGTCTCTATTTCTCACGAAATTTTAATGACATAATATAGAAATATAGTGATGAAATTCCACAGAAGATATTTAAAAAAATAAAAAAAACCGGGCAAATGGGGCGGGGGAGCCAAGTTAGCTCCCCCTAGGGGCATCCCCATTTAAACCATATATAGGGTAAAATGGGGCTGCCCCCATGGGAGACTAACTTGGCTCCCCCCGCGCCATTTCGCCCAATTTTTTTTTATTTTTTTTGAAAATTTCTTCCGTGAATTTTTCATCAATATA
Source organism: Ottelia alismoides (assembly GCA_037367405.1). Lineage (NCBI taxonomy): Eukaryota > Viridiplantae > Streptophyta > Magnoliopsida > Alismatales > Hydrocharitaceae > Ottelia > Ottelia alismoides. The sequence continues at coordinate 1,018,544 of JAZKJV010000380.1, read as the reverse complement.
TCCATATATTTTGTCATTAAAATTTCACGCGAAACAGAGACTCCTACGGCCTCCATCCAAACGGGGTCGATTTTAGCAATTCTGTTAACGTTAAAAAATGATTGTCTGGATGGAGGCCGTATGAGTCTATATTTCGCAGAAAATTTTAATGACATAATATAGGGATATAGTGATGAAATTCACGGAAGAAATTTTCAAAAAAAAATAAAAAAATTGGGCGAAATGGCGCGGGGGGAGCCAAGTTAGCTCCCCCTCAAGGGGGAGTCCCTGGTGTCTCCCCCTTCCCCCGTATTGTGCCTCCCTTTGCCCCCATCACTTTCTCTTTCTTTCGCCCCGCACACATGAGACACCAACCATGGAGCTGCCTCATCCCCTCGTCGTCGTGCAAGCCCTAGCGTCCCTCATGTTACGTCGCCGGCGTATATCTCCTCATTCTCGTGCAAGCCCTTGTGCCTCTCGGCGCCTCTCGCTACTCCGCATGCGCGTTCTCTAGCTGCTCGCTCCACCGCGCCCCTCCACCCTATGTGGGACATCTTCTCCACGATGTTGCCCTCATTATGTGCCTTCACGGCCCTGATTGCGCCAGCCATGATCAGTTGCCACTGCCCAAACTCCTCTCCTTGACTCTACCTTGTCGTACCCGCCGCACCACCTCATCTCCCCTGCGCAGACATCCTCGACTCTCGAATGGTTGCTTTCTTAGCAATCGTTCCCTTCTCCCATATGCCGGCATCCTAAGCTCAGAGCGGCTGCTTGTGTTTCTGAAACACTTTTTTTTAAAATAATGACATTCTCTCCACAAGCGACTGATTAATGAAGATATTTGTTTTGCTGGATGATATGTTTAATTGGGTGTTATAAGAGAGACATAAATAAATTTGTCACAATTCTGATTTTTCAGAGAATGGAGTATTTCTTTGGATGCGCTAGATCACAATTCCTTATCCATTTTATATTAGCCTATGTTAACATAGTATGGTGGATTTTGATCTCTCTCTGATTTGGCATTAGGTGTTTTGAGTATTGTACCAAACATCTACTGTGCATGCATTACTCTTGGCATAGAGTATGAGAAGGGTTGTAGATGCTTGGGGAGGTGATCTTGCAACAAAACACAAATGACATGGAACCGACAAAATAAATAAGAGATACAATTGAAATACAACTGAAGCATGACCAACAAAATCGAAACACAACTAACAAAATGTATCTCTTCCATTTGTCATTGAGAAAGAAAGGATGGAAAATTTGACGATGGATTCATATTTACGAAAAACAATACAAACTCTAGAGATAAAATTGATAAATCTTATGGAGTACATAACACCTCACATTCTCAGATTCAATTACTCGTTTTGCAAAATACATCACCACCCATTTCTAATGTAATCATCTCGAGTAAGCTTCAAATGCCCAAGAATGAGCTAGAAATATCATTGAAGTACAAGATTCCTAATGTGAACTTGATGTTTATTTAATATGACGAATTTTCTCAATAAACGTTAACATATATATAAGTAGTTGAGATTGTCGATGCACTGTAAGTTTTCACAGTGAGTCTAACCATTAAATTTTCATTTTAGATACTAAGTGGACATCATCGGTTGTGCCTGCATTTCAGAATATTTGCATGTTCTAAAGTGCAATAACATGCTTTCTAACTTCATCTTTAAAGTGAATAGCACACTTGTTGAGCAGTTCTCTCTGACGATGATAGACCCTATGACTGATGAGGTTATTCTCGAAGTTGATAATCTACACCTTGAGTAACATTTTATATCGATAGAAATTAGTGATACAAGAAATTTATATTATGATCACGACAGAAAGGAACAACTATCCATGAACAAATTCAATCGAATTTCCCTTGTAATAGCAAGAGTTACAAGCTCACGTAACATATCCTTTAGGTCTATGTATACAAGGTAGGAAACAAGCCCATATTCCATACAATGGTAAACAATTGTTTATGAACAAATGAAGGACAATAAAGCAGTTCATTATTGTCAAGCTCCGAGAAGCTCATTTATTCTGCACTGCCTTTTAGTTTGTGAACATTACAAGTATTGTAGGTAATGAATATTTGCAGCCTTGTACTGAACACATAGTGTGCATTGCACTTTGAATAGAACTACTTGGTGAGGTGCCATTGCAACACAACGTAAATGACTTCAAATAAACAAAATTAAATACAACCAACAATTGACATACAATCGAAACTTAACCAACAAAATCGAAACACAGTTTACAAAATGAATATCTTTAATTAACCAGTCACTGTTTTACATAGTGCCGTTATGAAAAAAAATTGATTTCAAGTGCATGAGCAGCTGCAACCGTTGTGGAGCCGAGGATGCTTGAGTCGAGCAGAGGGGAACAAGTTGTTGCGCAGGAAACTGCTACAGAGCCGAGGATGTCGGTGAGATGAGATGGCGCGGTGGGTACGATCGGGGCATTGAGGATGGAGAGGTGGTGCAGTGAGAATTCCATGAAGGGAGAAGTTAGGAGGTGGTGCGGCAAAGGTAGATTCTAGCAGAGGAGGTTGGACAGTGACGGTGTGGTGAGCATGATCAGCCCAGTTTGTGCAGTGAAGGCGTAGAGCAAGGGCGACATCGGGGAGAAGATGGAACATGCACGGAGGAGGAGCGCGAGGGAGCGGGAAACTAGGGCTCACTCCGACGACGTATAGCGCGAGGCATCGGGGGTACAAGGGCTTATACGGCTCCATGGTTGGTGTCTCGTGTGCGGGACGAAAGAAATGGGGAGTGATGGGGGTAAAGGGAGGCACAGTACGGGGGAAATGGGGAGACAGGAGGTACTTGCGATCTCAACATCCAACCGTTGATGGTAGAACCCATCCAACGGCTCTGATTCCGGGTGCAGGAATTTGGCTGCACATGCGGCTCAGCCTCCTTTTTCCCATATATATATATATATATATATATATATATATATATATATGAAAAAGGAGCCTCCCTCGGCGGGTGCAGGTAACTCCATACACCCGGCCTAATTTTTTATTATTTTTTGATTTTTTTGAAATGAAACCTTGGGGGATTTAGATCACCATGTATCACAATATTGTCATTCCAAATTCAACTTAATTCGAGACTTCTATCATCTCCATCAAGACTACCAAATTTTAACGGTATCAGAATTGTTGAAATCGACCCTGTTTAGATGAACATGTTAGGAATGTTTGTTTTGCATGAAACTTGAAATACATATTCCCCTTAACATATTTAGTAAATCCTCCCCAACTTTTATTTCAAAAAAAAAAATAGTCGAAAAATGGGGTGGTTCAGGGAGTTTCCTACACCCCAGGGTGCAGGCTCTCTGCCCCCTATATATATAGGGTAAAATGGGGCTGCCCCCTGGGAGTAGCCAACTTGGCTACTCCATCCCTATTTTTCCCTCATTTTTTATTTCTTTGTAAAATAAAAATTTATATATTCATCACTATATCTCTCTAACATTCTATTAAAATTTCGTCAGAAACAGAGACTCATAGACCCTCTATCCATACACCATTTTTTTAACGGTCGCAGGATTTTTTAAATCGACCCTGTTTGGATGGAGGCCGTAGGAGTCTCTGTTTCTGACGAAATTTTAACAGAATGTAGAGGGATATAATGATGAATTTACAAATTTTTATTTTCCAAAGAAAGCAAAAATGAGGGAAAATAGGGTTAAGAGTAGCCAAATTGGCTACTCCTAGGGGGCAGCCTCATTTAACCCATATATATATATATATGGGAAAACTTGAATTGAGGTGGCACCTTACCATCTATTTGGTGAGGCATGCAACAGTAGCCATCAGATTGTGATCTACGGCTCTCGATAAAACTACCAATCCATCAAAAACCACCGTCAAAACTGCCTACAGTATTCTATATTTAGAAACATTTTTTTATTATTCTTTATTATCTCATTTTCCAAGATGTAACTTGATTTACGTCATTAATCACTAAAAGTAATTCCCTCCCTTTCCATTTTTTGACCACATGAAAGGCCCCCCTCCTTTTCCACCGTGCCTCCATTCTCCTCCCCATTGTTCGGCACCACGTAGACCTCCTCCTCATGGCTTGTTGCACCTCTATCCTCTGTCGTCATCCATCATCGCCATCGGGATTCTCCTTCTGTCGTCGTCCGTCATCGCCATCCAGATTCTTATCCACGGACCCATCAAATATATCTAACCTCTCTCTCCTTTGCATCATCCTTTCTTTCACATCTCTCCTTTGATCTCTGCGTTTATGAACTCAATGACGATAGCCGAGCCATCAATTTATTTCTTTCGAATGTCATTCTCCCTTACTCGAGATTCTCGTATATGTTCTTCGTTACTTTCGAGTTATTATCCTTCATCTTTATCAAAAACATCGACGACACGCTTAAGATCTCCATTAAAAAAGGTATAGGTTAGTATTTTTTGCGCATGAAGGATGCACGTTCTTAGTTTTTTTAAAATTTTTCTTACTTCAATTCTTCATCTCCCTACTGTAAATCTTCATTATTTTTTTATTACTATCTTTATATATTTTTATACAATTTCATACTAGATTTCAAATGACGAGGACGATTTCTCGGTTACATTCTAATATCATATCTTTAGTGGCTTCATTATATTTTTCATTCTAATTCTGTTCATTTTCAATTTGTATAGTTATATCTTATTTTATATTTTTATACAATTTCATATTAGATTTCAAATGACGAAGACGATTTCTCGGTTACATTCTAATATCATATCTTTGGTGGCTTCATTATATTTTTCATTCTAATTCTGTTCATTTTCAATTTGTATAGTTATATCTTATTTCATTTTCGTGAACTCATGTTCTATTACATTTTCACCCACTTTTGTTCTATTTAAAGTTTCGTGCTTTTGATTGCATCATCTGTATATACACATCATGTTTTAAGTTCTGTGATATTACATTGTTTTACAATGCATTACACTTAATTACAATACGTATGATCATTTTACATTTTTCTGTCTCATTTTACAATGTCATAATGTATTTTACATTCAAACGACTGCTGCACTATTTTACAAATATATTCCAGTTATTTTTATATTACCTACAGTCATTTTATACTTCCATATTATATTTACAATATCTCATTCTATTTTTACATTATGTAGGTCACTTGGATAACTTTCAATGAGAGGAAGAAGCGTAAAGATCGAGACAAGCAGATCTTGCGGATGCCATCAATTTGAAATTGATTAGAAAAAATAGGAGACGAATGTAAAAAGAAGTATTTCAAAACACGAGCCTTTATTCAATTATATCTTCTGGAATATTCAACGTACTTTTCGTTTTTTCAGTCCAATCATATTTTCTAGAATATTCAATCTTTTGTAAGTTTGAGTTCCTCCATTCTTTTGAGTTAAACACACTTTTCGTTTTTTTCTTTTGAATTTTGTTTACAGATTGAATTCTGTAGATTGAGAATGAAAATATCACCTAAAAGAAAGCATTTTTTTGATTAAGAATGTAAATATTTGTTTGCAGATTGAATTTATCTCGGGTTGTCAATATCAATAAATGAATTTTTATTATAGAAATTTGTGTGTCTTGTTATATTTTCACCCAAAAGATGATGCATTTGTAAAAATCAAATTAGATAAAATTCCACTGACTGTGGATTAGGGATGAAGTTTATAGGTACAATTGGATGTAAATGTCAAAATATGATGGTTATATTTTACCTTTTGATCTGGTAATTTACATAATTTATTATATAATTTACATTTTGATTCATTGATTTACATTTTTGCATATTCTTTTACATGTTATCCTTTTTGTAATAAATGATAAGCTAATGATTGACTTTTTATTTTGCAGATTATAATATAATTGTTACATTGAGAGCATGGATTTTACAAAATCTACACAAACTTTACAACGGATGACAAATTTCGATGGACCCACGGCATGGAAAACACGTTGAATGGCATATAAAATAATTTTTCCATTAATAATATGAAATGCATTTTACAAAAATCTCATATATTTTACAAAAGAGACTACAAAGTTTACAAAATAATGTCACCGTTTATAAATGTTACTCCCACATAATGTTCTCAAAAAAGACTACAAAATTTTTCAAAATAAATGAAATGTGGTTTACAAAAAGACTACAAAATTTACAAAAAATGATGTAGTTTACAACTATTACAAATTCACCAAAAAAATGTTACAGTTTAATACCTCTAAAATTAATATGCATATGCCATGTAACATATTTAATATATTTGCAGTTTACCCCATCTAATATAATAGGAAATATAGTTGTTACAAAAATCCCATCATTTTAGGAATGTTTTCCACATTTACATCGATTAATTAGCATATGATAAAAGCACTCTATATTTTAGGAAACACATGTACACAAAAAAATACAAATTTTCGCCGGATTTGGACTTTTTTGTGAACAACAGTGGTTATGCTTTTAGTAATTTATAGCACGGAATTGTAAAATATCTCAATCGTTTGTAAATTAATAACAATTATTTCAAAACGCGAACCTTTATTCCATCAGGTATTTTTGGAAATTTCTATACATCATTCGACATATACCTAAATATAGAATGTACAATGACGTGTATTTTACTAAATTAGCATTAATTTAATCCACCCCATATTTTAGGAATGTTAGTTGGCACGAAAACCACATAGTGGTTTCAATCTCCCTCATACACTCGTCATCCAACGGCCTAAGATGACACCTTTCCATAATCAAGGAAAGGTGCCACCTCAATTCAAGTGCACCCATATATATAGGGTAAAATGGAGCTGCCCCCATGGGGGGAGCTAACTTGGTTCCCCCGTGCCATTTCGCCCCCTTATTTATTGTTTTTCGAAGTTTCTTCCGTGGATTTTCACCAGTATATCCATGTATTATGTCTTTCAAATTTCACGCGAAACAGAGACTCCTATGGCCTCCATCCAGAAGGGTCGTTTTTAGCAATTCTGTTACCGTTAAAAAAATGACTGTCTGGATGGAGGCTGTACGAGTCTCTATTTCGCACGAAATTTTAATAGCATAATATAGGGATATAGTGATGAATATTCACGGAAGAAATTTTCAAAAAATATAAAAAAATCGGACGAAATAACGCGGGTGGAGCCACGTTAGCTCCCCCAATAAAACACCCCCATTTACCCATATATATATATATGGGTAAAATGGGGTTGTCCCCTTGAGGGGGAGCTAACTTGGCTCCCCCGCTCTATTTTCCCTATTTTTTATTTTTTTGAAATTTCTTCTGTAGATTTTCATCAACATACCCCTATATTATGTTGTTAAAATTTCATGTGAAACAGAGACTCCTGCAGCCTCCATCCAGACGAGATCTTTTTAACAATTCTGTTACCGTTAAAAAATGATTGTCTGGATGGAGCCGTAGGCGTCTTTGTTTTGAATGAAATTTTAACAGCATAATATATGGATATAGTGATGAATATTCACGGAAGAAATTTTCAAAAAAATAAAAAATTAGGAAAATAGGGTGGGGGAGCCAAGTTAGCTCCCCCTTAGGAACAGCCACATCAAACCCATATATATACAGAGAGAGGTTAATGGGGTTGCCGCAACCAACTTGGTTGCCCCCACGTCGTTTTCAATATTTTTTATTTTTTTATTTTTTGAAAAATATCGTCATGTATATTCATCCCTATATCCCTCATATATGTCATTCGAATTTCGTCAGAAACAGAGACTCCTACGGCCTCCATTTAGACAATCATTTTTTAACGTTAACAGGATTTGTTAAATCGACACTATCTCGATGGAGGCCGTAAGAGTCTCTGTTTCTGACGAAATTCGAATGGCATATAGGAGGGATATATGTATGAATATACACGGTGGTATTTTTCAAAAAAAATAAAAAATGCCAAAAATAGGAGACGGGGCAGGGGCAGCCCCATTAAATCCATATATATAGAGAGAAAGAAAGAGGGAGGAAAGGGATCATACTCCATGGAGTAGGTAACTTACCTACTCCACTTTCTTTTTTTCAATTTTTTTTGAAAAATGCTTACATGGATTTTCATAATTATATCCTTCTAATATGTCATTAAAATTTTGTCAGAAACAGAGACTCCTACGTCCTCCATCCATACAGTCATTTTTCAACGGTTACATATTTGTTGTATTTTTCATGTTCTGGATGGAGGCCGTATGAGTCCCTGCTTCTACCGAAATTTGAATGGCATATTAGAGGGATATATTTATGAAAATCCATGCAAGCAATTTTCAAAAAAAATAAAAAAATTGAAAAAGAAGAAAATGAGTAGGTAAGTTACCTACTCCATGGAGTAGGATCGCTTTTCAGAGAGAGAGAGAGAGAGAGAGAGAAGGGATCCTACTCCATGGAGTAGGTAACTTACCTACTTTATTTTCTTCTTTTTCAATTTTTTTTATTTTTTAAAAAAATGCTTTTATGGATTTTTCATAACTATATCCCTCTAATATGTCATTCAAATTTCATCAGAAACATAGACTCCTACGGCCTCCATCCATATCGTCATTTTTTAACGGTCACAGATTTGCTGTATTTTTCATGTTCTGAATGGAGGCCGAAGGAGTCTCTGTTTCTGACGAAATTTGAATGACATATTAGAGAGATATAATTATGAATATCCATGGAAGTATTTTTCAAAAAAAACAAAAAAAGAAAGTGGAGTAGGTAAGTTACCTACTACATGGAGTAGGGTCCCTTTCCTCATATATATATATATATATATATATATATAGGGTTTAATGTGGCTGCCCCTAAGGCGGAGCTAACTTGGCTCCCCCCGCGTCATTTCATCCATTATTTATTTTTTTGAAATTCTTTTCGTGAATATTCATCACTATATCCCTATATTATGCTATTAAAATAATTTTGTGCGAAACAGAGACTCCTACGGCCTCCATCCAGACAATCATTTTTTAACGGTATCAGAATTGCTAAAAATGACCACGTCTAGATGGAGGCCGTATGAGTATATGTTTCACATAAAATTTCAATAGCATAATATAGGGATATATTGATGAAAATTCACGGAAAAAATTTTCAAAAAAAATAAAAAATAAGGAAAATGGGGCGGGGGAGCCAAGTTAACTCCTCCTCAAGGGGGCAGCCCCATTTTACCTATATATATAGGAGAAACTTCGAATGAGATAGGGACTCACCAGTATTGTGGTGAGCCCTCAATCCCGTCCTTCTATCTTTGATCTCACGGCTGGTTTTATTGACGCATTAATTAAATTAGTTTAATGATTGGAAACCTATTTTGGTCATTTCATCACATTCCAAATATAGAATGTGATAACTATTTCATCTAATCCGGTGCCTCCCTCCCTCTCTCTCTCTCTCTCGATTTGTCCTCTTCCTCTCTCTTGAGTGCCGCTCCTTCCTTCTTTCCTTGATCGAGGGCGGCGACGGCATTCGTCCAGGCAGCGGAGGAGGCATTATTGATGGTCAACGGAGCACCAAGCTCCTGGCAGAGGTTCTCCTCCACGCAAAGAGCGGGTGATGTTTCTTCTCCAACGAGGGCTCCCGGCGGATGGGGTGGGGCTTCTGTGGTTGGCGGCAACAATAGAGAAGGAGGGTCGAGCTCGGTGGTGGTGCTGGCGGCGATGGCGAAGAGGCTTTCGTCGAGGGCTGTGAGGTTCCTCCATGTGAAAGGGGGTCAATCGGTGGATGCGCAATGGTAATGCGCGGATTTACATTGTTGTTTGATAATTTACATAATTGACATTTCGATTTACATATTGATTCACTTTTTTACAAATCTCATTGTTATTTTATCTTATTTTTGCAGAGTTCTCCGTGAATTTTACAAAAGAGCGCGATATAGTTACAAAGGGTCACACAAATTTTACAAAATGAATATATACATTTACAAAAAAAAAAGATCGGAGTTTACAAAATGAATGTACCCATTTACAAAACGGAATTACCAATTTACAAACGAGAATGTAAAAAACAAAAACATTAACGAAATTACAAAAATAAAATACATTTTCACAAAAACTCGCGGGCGTTTACAAAGATATGGTTTAACACAATTCATTCGGCGTAAAATTGGAAAAAGACCAGTAAAGATATGATTGAAAAATACCAAATCTAGAAAACATTAAATGGTAATTCAAATCCATTTAATGAAATTCGAATTTACAAAAAATGAGATGACAGAAATACCCTTTTGGATAATATTTTTGATGCCACAATCTGACGAATCTGATTGATGGCTCACCACAATATTGGTGAGACCCCACCTCATTTGAAGTGATCCCTATGTGTGTGTGTATGTGTATATAATGCAAGATTAATAGGCACAAGTGTGATTGCAAAAAAAAGTAGGTACACAAGTGTTATTGTGAGAATTGGCAAGGGCGCGATTGTAAAAACCTTAAACTATAACAACGAATCCGATATTGTTGTCAATGTTAAATACTAAAATCCAACTGTATGGAAAATGATTTATGGATCTCTTTGGGTTTCAATAATCTAGATATGGTCTTAGGGCTAAGGCTATCAAAAAAATCCATTTTTGATATTCTCCACATTCGAATCATTAAAAATCTAATTAAGACTTCAATTTAAAAAATTAATAAATCTAACTAGAACATTAGTTTAGATTCATTTATCTGCGAAGAGTTCAACCAAATAAAATTCATATGGATGTACATTTATGTGGATGGAAATTACGAAAACTTGGTTGTAGCAATATTAACACCTAAATATAAAATCTCTTATATTTTATTCAAGTGATTAATCAAAATAAACGAATCAAATCACATGTACAAACTTTAATCAAAGTTTGATTCAAGCAAAAAGAATAAACGTTGTTAAAGATTTCTTCTGATTGAAATATTAGTCAAAGCAAAAATAAATATAAAGATGAATTACAATAAGCTTAATTTAAATCGAACCTTTAACAAACCAACTCGAACTTTTGTGAACCCAAATCAAGCCAACCTAAACATTATATTCGTATTGTCGAATCAAGTTAGAATCCTCAAATATGTTAATAAAATCAATTTGAATATAAATAGGTTCTTCATCTTCGATTCGATTGCACCTAGGGATGAAAACGGATACGGATATATCCGAATATCCGCTTACCGTATTCGAAAAATTACCGGATACGGATATCCGTATCCGAATATTAATCGAATACGGATCGGATATGGATATAGGTTGTAAAAATTTTCCGAATACGGATACGGATATGGTAATGGTTTGAATATCCGGATTCGGATCCGGATATCCGAATACAATATTTGATATTATTTTATATATTAGTTAATATAATACAAGCTACAATCTATGCTATTATATCAGTATTATACATTATATAATACAATATATTAACGATATTAATAAATTTTTATTTCTTTGGGTATGAGCGTGAACAAAATTTATGAAATCCTATTCTCTTTTTGCTTCCGGTCAAGAATACATGTCACCTCGACACTCCCTTTTATCATGACGCAACTTATTTATATTTCATTGCTATTTTTAAAATCATATGAACTTTGATAAAAAAATCAATTCATATTCGTATGTCATCTTTATTCAATATGTATTTGGATTCCATGTTTATTGGATCCATATTGGGATTTCACTCTTTATTTGATTAATATTTGGATTATCTCTTTATTAGATCCGTATTCAGATCCGCTCTTTATTCGATCCGTATTCGGATTCGATAAATATCCGATTCGGATTCGAATCCGTATTTTTACGGATATGGTTTTCATAATGCATATCCGAAGCATATCCGTATCCGTATCCGTATTCGATAGAGAGGAAGCGAATATGGATATGGAAATAGGCATATCCGATCCGTATCCGATCCGTTTTCATCCCTAATTGCACCCCTAATCAGAGCAATGGTAAATTTTCGTAGAAATTTTCTTGTGAGTGGAAGTTTTAACGTAAACATATGTTTAAGCTTGTCATGTCACATGAATATCCTTCCAAACTTTGTACTACAAATATTCTATAACGTTTTCACTTTTACAAAAAAAAATGGAGTTTGTATATAAAAGTAATTTCTAAATTCTACAAAAAATACTCTCAGTATATTCTTATGTCTTTATGGTAAGTAGGGGTGCCTATCGAGTTCGACGAGTCGAGTCGCCTCAACTCTGACTCAGCTCAATAAGAATACATGGGCTCGAGCTCAGGACCGATAAGGATCGAACCCTGGATTGCTGGCTCAAACTCGAACTCATCGAGTTCGTGTTGGATCACAAGCCTCTTAACGAGCTCTCACTGCCCCATACTCGAACTCATCAATGATCCAAGCAAAAACCCAATCACCATATCGAAACTACATCTATATATCACGAAACGGAGAAAGGAGAGATGGATTGTTACATGTACTTGTGTTGTCGCAGGAACGGACCTCGGCCTGGTACTTGGTCTTGCAGATGTCGAGTGATAGAGGATGGTGTGCTAACCAGCGCCCCCAATGCCCCGGACATGGCCTCTAATATGGACTCAGTATATCATATCTATCCCCATAGAATTAATGAGAAACAATCCAAGCACACACAAAATCCACAAGCAATCAATAAAGAAGACAATGATTTTACATGGAAAATCTCATTAATGTAGCAAGGGAAAAAATCACGTATAAAGAGATATCTCATTATGTAGAAAACTAAAGTACGCAATATTAAAAAAACTTGGGAGGCAGTGCTCTCAAGGAAATCTCAAATAACCCATGCCTTACTCGAAAATGTGTGTGCGTGTGGAGAAACTTCAAATGAGGTGGGTCTCACCATATATATGATGAGCTGCCATCAATTTAGACATCTTTTCCATGTATTTTACAATTTCTTATTGTATAGATTTAATAATAAATATTAACATAATATGTATAGTGAGATATGATTACGAAAATATTATTATATTTGATAAAAATGCTAATTTAAATATGGACGCTATATTTTACAAAATCATTTTTTACAATGTGCAGCTTATACTTTTATAAAATTGTTACAGAGTTTTTACTAAACTGACAGTGATCTTTACAATCTCATGAAAGATCCACCTCGTTTAAAAGGTCCCCATATATACATGGCAAACCTATCTTAACTGAATCCTAATAATTGTATCAACTAAGGTCTATTTACAAAATGTATTGGATCTTAAACGGGTTAATTATTCAATATAGATCGCAACAAAAACATATAACAATTTAGATGGCAATTGATTAGTATGGTCAACCTAGTCTTTGAGGAAAAAACATATAAATTTTGTAATACAAATTCGAGTTAAAATAAAATAATGAAACAATATAATCAAAGGAAAGCAGAAGATGCATGGATTTAAAAGGACATTAGTCTCTTTGGCTATATGGTTACCCTAGGATAAGATGCTAGAATATCGAAGGATAGTGTGTTTGGTTGCATGCTTACCTTGGGATAAGCTGCTAGAATTATTGATGGAGTATGTTAAATGTCACGGGCTTGACCCATACATATGCGCCTACCTTGACATTTTTCAATCTTCCTTTATCTAAACTCAAGCACAAATACGAGACTTTCGATTTATTTTCGTTGTAATTTTCTCCATCAAGATGGAAAGCAAAGAAAATGATCAAATGGAACATATTTCATTCATTAAATTTTCCCTAACAAAGGAAAAGAGTGAAGTTTGTGGTTTTAGATGCGTCTCTTATCTAATAATAGAAAATAGTAAATTACAAAAAAAGATCTCAATTAATCGATTATCAATTAAGAGCCTCATCTTTCAAGTATAACAAAGGGGGTTTAATATATCTTATTTTTTTGTCTCAAATACAAGCCTCCATAAGCTTTCACGACCCTTGTATGTCGACGATAAACCATAAAGTTGGCATTTCAAGCTCCTATTTATTACATTTGAAAGATGATGCCCTTAATTGGGAGGTGAAGTGTAATTGGGACCTTTTTTGTAATTTACCCTAATAAAAATATATTGAAGGGATAATTCTTTGAAAATGACACGAGATGGAGACCAAGTTTATGACCACAAGCAACGGTTCAACTTGCATTTGCTTTATCATTGATGGGGTTTAATCCCACTGCCCATTTATATTCAAATTAATGTATAATATTCAAGAGATACAAGTGGATAGGGGGGCATTAACATTCTTCTCATTTAGTGCCCTTCGTGATGGTGAAAATAAGGAATTATGAGATAATGATATCAGTATCTATCCATAAATGAAAATGGGTAGTTTGCATAAAAGGTCCCAAAGTTTGGGGATTAGTATTGAAAAGAGAGACATTGTTATACCTTGGAAAATGTGATTTGCAACCATTTTGCTTTTGTTAGAAAGTATTTTCGAGGGGGGAAAAAGATAAAATGATGTTCGATTTTCTCTACGAGTGAGTGGAAAGATTTCAAATTGTTGATGACCTAAAGGAAGAGGGACCAATGTTCATAGTCTTGAACCATTTTAAAGGAATCAAACTATACTTGCAATTTGAAATTTTGACACTATTGTTTCGCTTATTGCATGTGGTTGATGCAGATAGGAAAACATCCATGAGCTTTATCTATGGTAGGCTTTAAGAAGTCAAATAGGAGATATAGCATGGAGTTGTCTTATAAGATATTGGGTAAATTACAATTTGGGTCCCCATCTATGGGTCCGATCTCAGAATGAGTCCCGATCTTTAAATTGTAACGATTCGGGTCCCAGGGCCATTAATGTAGGGAACTTTTGGGGGCTAATGACGAGTATACCCTTATTTAAAAGTTGGAACCCACCCCTCATTCCCTTCTCAACAAGGGCATATTCGTCATGAACCGCAAAATTTTCATTTCATAAATTGTCCTGGGACCCGAATCGTTAAAATTTAAAGATCGGGACCCATTCTGGGATCGGATCCATAGATGAGGACCCAAATTATAATTTACCCTAAGATATTTGTTGATGCTATTATCTCTGAGACCGAAGGAATGCTTAATGCTTATTTGCGCCTCTTTGCATATTTTCCTAAACCCCTCCTTTTATAGAGTGAAGCAAATACTATCATGAGGAAGGGATATCTATATTGTATGAAAATTGTATTCCAAATTCAGATACAAAAGACATCATCACAAGGAAGGAGGAAGGAGTTGAGGACAACTGATAAACATGCTCAAGGACTGTTTGGAAAGTCATTAACCATGAGATAATGGCAGAGAAATGACGAGCATTCTGATCGAAGTAAAGTTTATACTATTCATTTAGATCGGATCACGCCACTCATCTTGAGTTTTTGACTTAACGAATTTACTTTCATAACTATATGTTAGTCTCTTATGCAAGTGGGATGCATCATTTACAATATATGGATATTAAGATCTTAAGCTTGACATCTTCATCCTCGGGATGTAAGCGGAATTGGATTGTGTTTGACTTGATAATGATCTTATTGACCAACTTACTTAGAAAAATATTAGTTTGAAAATATATTCATAATTGGATTTGTAACGTAATCTAATAAAAAATATAAGTTGGAAACCAAGAGGCTTAACGATCTCGTTTGCGTGCATTTTAACTGCAATCTCAAGGAACGTTGATTTGAGCAATCAAGAGATCCACTTCCTAAGTGAATGGACAAGTGATGTGAAGGCACATGCTCCACCCTAACTTTCTCGGGTTGGACCGAATCGAGCCCAAAGCTCCACCCTAATTTTAACATTTAATTTTGGAGGTTGAGAGCAACATGCATAACCACTTGATCATTGAAGTGGGTCCGATGTAATTAATTAATTAATTAACAAGTTCGAGTGAGGATAGAGATTCATTGGATCTTCGCATGAGTGAAAACGAGACGAGATTTCTCTATCAAAGGAAAATCACAAATTTTTCCCATCGTTCATTTCACTTGTCACAATCCATTCTCGTGATAACTTCTATCCTTCGGGAAGGATGGAACAATAGTATCTCTATTCCAAGTAGGATATCTTTGTTTCATATGGTGTGGATCAGGGAGTGGATTTTCATTTCAATACTTTCCAAAGTGCAAGTAATCCTCTTGATGATCATCAAGGATATGATTTCCAAGAACATAAGATGCTCCGACATATCGATCATTTTAAATTTAGAACTAGGATTAAGTTTGCCATATCTAACATATCTGACAAGTAAAATATCATCCACATGCAAGGATGTTGATAAAGGCGGAATCCATCGTCCTGTGCAGATCTAGAATCCTTGGTTCAAACATTTACAACCCATCTTGATAACCTTTCCATCTGGTTCTATTAATGGACGCCCTCTTTCAGGGCAAAGAAGGTGGAGGAAACAAACCCTCATCGATACCCCTGTGTGTTAAATAACATGGTGAAGAATTTTGAAAAACTCTTCATGTTACCCCGAGGTAACTTGATATACCCCCAGCTCTGCCTTTGCATTTCCGGGTTGGAATCGGTTATATGGATCCCACAATTTCTTTGCTATTTTTTTAACCACATTCAAATAAAAAAATAGCATAAAAAATATAGTATAATCATAAGAAAAGTTAATATAACACATAATCAACGTGGCATCACATCACATTTATCATTCCAACCCTCTTCCACCCAGCTTCCAAATCCTGATGACCCCCCACCAGAGCGGATCATCTGATGTATTATTGGATCCTCCCGATCATGATCAAGCGATTCACACGTAAAGGACCACTAAAACCCGGAATTTGTGTGAACCGCTCGATCATGATCAAGCAGCTCTGACTGTACATCAGACTATGTTGTACAGCAGAGGAGCTGGTCTCAACCCCCACAACGTAGCCAAGAGGAAACTATCATATGGAAGCAACTGCCTAGGCAACCATCGTACTGTCAGCAACCAACCGTCACCGAGGCATCAACTCCAGGTATCCCTTATGACTTCGGTTTCAATGAAAATGGACAAAATAGTTTTCTACCTAGTGCACCAATCCTTGAGAAACAAGATGAAGGATGGCTAAATAGCTTAGGAATATCACCAAACACCTTAAACTATTCTAGCAGACTATTACTGAACCTCAAGATTGAATTCGAGCCACTGCATGCCTTATTACTACCTAAGTATCAAATGAATACAAACATTTCCTTGGAACAGGCGTGGTCTTGGAGGCCCATGGAATCTGTGAGGCTATGAAATATTGATAGACTTCACAAAATAAATATTTTTACCTTACAAGAGATATAAAATTTACGAAAACCAAACATTGGCATTAACTTGTCATCCATGGATCACCTCTGCTGGCATTCAAACCTACCCTATAAAACTTGGAATTCTATCGGGTTGGGACCTCATATTAGTGAGCGACTTTAACTTTGTCCATCTCCTCCTAATTGAGACATCTCATTTTAGTGGGTGACTTTAACTTTGTTCGCTTGGCTAGCGTAACTTCCTCGAAAAGACCAATCTCAAATATCTGCGAAAAAAATGATAACCGGTACGAGCAGTCAAACCTCATTGATTTGGGTAACTCTGACCTAGGATTCACATGGCCATACTATACTAAGCAAACGTTGGTCGATGGGCAATGTTTGATCGTGCCTTCTTATCACTTTCACCGTCAAAGGTCACTCCATTGGCAAAGCTTACTACTGTGAGGCCCGTTCCTTCTCGGATCTGGGAAACCCGTTTACACATCATCCGTAATATCATATTCTCTAGAAATCGCATTAGGGAACTGGAAATTAGGGAATTTTTTTTATACGGATGACATTCACGTTAACTAACAGGCCACAGAACTATAACATGTCACACTTATATTGCATAAATTTCCATATCAGTTTATATGTAACAACAGAAATTGTATTATATACATGTATCCCAATTTTATCAGAAGAGAAATAAAAGCATAAATATCTTGAACAAACTATAACATACATACCTGCTATGTTTTGCTTCAGAAACTGACATTCAACTCCCCCAATACAACGGTGCAGGTATTTTGCCTGCAATCCATGGAATAGGAAGAAAAGAACATCAACAAATGTTGAGTAAATCTTAATTAATTAAAAATAACAGGAAATTTTGTGGTTCCAAAAGAAAGCAAGTAATTTGGCCTTGACAATTAAAATTTAAAGCTACTTGCAATGAAACAGGCTTTCAAGTTGTTTGGTATGTAAAACCCCAGTCTACTCATCCTACACTAATTACCCACGTTAATCATTTATATACCAATATCATGTGGTCCATATTTAAGTCATTGTCTTTCTATTAATTATAATACAAGTTTGACTGGTCTTGAGAATATGAATGATGAGACTTTGATATAATCATTATCTCTATAATGCTTATAAAGATGTTTAAGAATCTTGTAGATTGATCATAGTAAGAATATATGATGGATATGAGGTTTTGATTCTTTTCTTGTTGTTTTTCTCAAGTCTAGTAGATAGTCTGATAAGGATGATTTTCATGATATGGTCTTTTCTCTTTGCCAGGAATTATTGGCAGAAAAGTAACTAGTTCAACGGAAACCAACTCAACTGTAATTCAACTTTAGCCAACTCAATTGTGACTCAATCCAATTTCAATGTATCTTTTTCAGATTCAACTGTAACTGATTTAGAGGTAGCCATAGAGGATTCAGATGTATACATGGATGATTCAGATGTAGCATCGCCAAGTCTGTTGGTGAAAAATAAATAAAACTCAAGCGGTGAAGTAGCCTATAAAAGAGGCTCTTCCGTCTCGCCCTCTAATTGGAAGGGCGGTCCAATAGAGGGATAGGTCTACTCCAAAACTACGCCACTGAGACGGGTGAGAGAGACTCTCTAGAAAAGTCGCTCTACAAGAAAAACCGGCCCGACCGGTACGGGCTAACGAGCTCGAAAAACTAAAACCAAGGGTCCTCCAGCCTAGGTACCCTAAAGAACAAGGGTCAGCGGAACTGGTCTTTAAAAGAAACCTGTGGATCCCAGAGAGGCATAAAAACTGCGAGCGCTTGCGAGAAAACCGAGGAAAAGACTTGGATCCTAGACCCGCGCATTAAGCGGCCGCTGCCCTAACTGGGCTTCCTAATCTCCCGCCCAGCTGAGGGTCACCGCACCCTCGCACAGTCATGCGTAAAGGTCACCATGACTGGCATTCATAATTATCGATCATTGTTGAATTATCACCACTGACTTGATTTCTCAACCTTTCTCAATCTCTGTTGTGATTAACTTTACAGACCTGGGCATCTTGTTGACAATCTTATTGAATAGTGATCCGTAATTAGGGATTCATATATAAATGATTGATCACAAAGATTTTCAGACGTTGATAATAGATTATCTCAAAATTTGACGGCCTGCTAATTGATCTAGAGTTTATAATTCACTTGTATGGAAGTACCCCAATGTTCTCCTTTTCCTATCATGAGATTAGAAGATAGTCTATTAGATTCGAATTTAAGTTTAGATCTTGGAATTTTGTTCAAGTCAGTACTCAAATTCACCCACAAACTCCCATTTCCTTTTCATTATTCAATGCATGAGTTCCATAATCTCTTGATTGGTCTAAATTGAGCACTAAATCTATACAATTCACCTTTATTTTTCTCGCACTTTATGTATAAATTCCATAGTTATTAATGATCTAAATTTTAACTTCAATACTTTTATAATACCTGAAAATTCCTAAATTCTAAAACTTACATTTTTTTTCACCTTTAAAAATTTGCATTTAAAGTATATCATCTAAACTAAAAATAGGAACCATCCATGTTTAGACTAATACAATAAATATAATTGTTAGAATGTGCAAGTAAACTGTATAAACAAAATTTCTAATTAGCTGCAACCTTAAAATTTTCACTGTCAGACACCTAACACCCTGACTGGCCATAATAATAATACATATACACCTTACAAATAAAGCCAAACAGTGATTTCAATTTTCAACTAAAGGTATCATAATCACATGACCTAATTAACTAAAAATCAATTGACATATATATTAGTAACAACAATCATTACTACAATTTGTAAATCCCTTGTGATCTGAAATAACTAAATTATAATTGCATCAGGTTAATATTACATAATTAATTAACCTACAAGTATACTTCACATATAATTTGAAATTTTCTGAATATCCCCGACTGGTCCCACAAAAAAATACCTATTCTGAAGTTAATTCCTGAAGGAAAATAATAAAAAAAATCTCTGATAACATGTAATAACTGAAATCTTAGATACTTTATATTGATATGAAAATGCCACTATAGTCTGAGAACTATCCAAGTAGCTGAGAACAATCCAAGTAATTAGAGTCATGTGAAGATGACTTAAGTTTACACCCAGGAAATTTTAATAAAAGCAAATTAATAGATTCTAAATTAGGATCAAATTTTGCACAGATGCAAATTGTCATCATCTTTTTAAAACATGAATTTGAAGACAAGAATTTGATATTTAAATCAAGTGGGTATATTTACATGGATAGCAGCAAGAGATGGTTAATATTGTACCTTTGGATCTTTAATTTTTGGATATCACAAATGCATGTAACAGAACATGCAAGCAAAGCTTCAAGATCAGTTGTTTGTGGGGAAATTAGAGCTTGAAATGGAGCAGCAACACCTTGATCGAAGAGGGGAGCAACAGTTAACTGCTCCACGGAGGTCTTCCGGTTGCTTGGATTTGGTCTTCCAGGAAATATTGCAACAACAGCTGCTGTTGCATGATTGATTAGCAAAGGTAACATCCCCAACTGCTGCTTTGGGCAGCAACAATAGCTGCAGGGAGTTGCAATGGATGCAACCTTGAAGCAGTGACAGGGAAAAGGGCTGAAGTAGTAGGAAGAGGGCTGCAACAGTTCCTCTAAGGCTTGGCAACGGAGCTCTTGCTGCAGATGTGCAACCAAAATGGGAGGGTTGGGAGCTCTCGTGTGGGAAAGGAATTGGGAGCCTCTAAGGTGGAGTCATATTTGAGAAGTTCGGTGGTTTTGTAAGGAGAGTATGGTTTATATAAACTAGGAGAAGAGCCTAAGGGTGGACATGTGGAGGGTTTTGGCCACATGGACAGCAATAGGACAGCAAACAGCTTCTGCTGTACTGTTTTCTAAAAATTTATTTTATTTTTTTTCAACTTTATCTCTCTCCTTTCTTATTTAAAAGAAAACTCGAAGTCGCCCGTATTCGCATCTCAAGTGTCGGATTCCGATATGCAATAGCTCGTTTTGACCGTCTCTGAATGACGATCAAAATGAGTATAATATTCATATACTTTAAATTGGGTATGAATACCCAAAATTTCCGAGATACGGTCTTGATTTTTAATTAAATTTTCGTGATTTTAAAATATCAAATGACCTCCGATTGACGAACGGTCGATTCCGTTGGTCTTGTTTCGTCGAACCGGATTTTTAGGTGATCTCGGTTTATTTCACGGTTTACGAATTTGTGTCGCAGCTTTTTCGGGCACGCATTACGATGCGATCGATTTTTGGTCGATTTCGCCCGAAAGACTTTTGATTCATGATCAATTGATCACTTTATGTTATTTAACGTTGATTAATAACTTTATTGAGTTATACGGACCCTAATCGAGTCGGGTTCGGGTTTGTGCAGATCCGGACATTACAAATATAAAAACCTCAAAGGAAGTCTCGTCCTCGAGACTCGAGTCAAGGTTAATTTGTGTCTTGTTTGGATCTCATCTGGCCATAAAAATCTCAAAGGGTTTTGAACCCATAAAAACCTCAAAGAGAAAAACAAGCCATATTCTTTCAATGTATAATTAATTAGACTTGTTTTTGATGACTACCTGAAAATAACAGCAGGTATCGTGCCTGCATGTCTACTTCGGTATCACACGTCGCTTCCTTGCCATCATTCCTATGCCATAGCACTCTGACTGGGGAAATTTCTTTGCTGCGAAGCTTCTTGACACTATTATCGAGTAGTTAAACTAATCACTCATTGTAAATCAAATCTGACTCCACGGCAAGATTCTCATAACTGATGATGTGGCGAGGGTCATACATGTACTTCCTTGAATTGGATATATGAAATACATCGTATTTGACTGACAACTGCAGATGAAAAAGCTACCCGATATACCAACTTAATCATTTGAGTAATAATTTCAAATGGTCCAACATATCGGCGTTAATTTACCGTGGACATCAAATCTATGTACGTCATTCTTAGGAGATACTCGTAGGAACACACAATCTCCTATCTGTGTTTACAGATATTCCATCAGTGTGAGAGATTAAATTGAATATTCATAAGTCATATTTTTGAATGGATAAAGAGAAGATGTTGGATTATCTGAAACTCCAAAACTCTTCTCTGACTATATGTATAGCTTTTCTGATAGGTCTGCACCGTCAGAAGCTTTCTCCTAACTAGGTCAACCGCCCTTACAATCTTTTCAAAGAGATCTACGGAATAAAGAGTGTGTTCACCTACTTCAGAGCAATGGAGAGGTATGAGGCATATCCGCTTGTATAGGGCTTTGAATGGTGCCATACTAATACTGGAATAATGATTGTTCTTATGCAGGAGTTCTACCAATTGCAGGTGGTACTCATAAGAGACTCTCTTAACTAGAGTGCATGCACGTAGCAAATACTTAAGTGTCCAAATAATGCGCTTGCTCTGACCGTCGGTCTGTGGGTATATGCGGAACTTGTCTTTAGCCTTATTTGAAGTACTGACACGAACTGGTGCCAGTAGTGCGATGTAAACCATCAAGTCTTTGACAGATACTACCTCTCGTGGTATACCATGAAGTATGACAATGTTCTGCACGTATTATCTAGCCAAAGTAAATGAAGTGTAGATCATGCTGACAAGTATAAATGGGTTGATTTGATCAATTTGTTAATAATGATCCAAAAGCATCGCGACCATTTGGTATTCTCAAAATCCATAGAAATCCTCATCCACTTTTACTTGGGAATGTGGAGAGACTGTTATAACCTTCGTGGGTCTCCTATGCTCAGCCTTGACCATCTGACAGGTCAAGCCTCTGTTAACATGTTGTGCCACATCTTGCTTTATTCTGTCCTGTCAGAATGTTGGCCAAGACTTTGATACACCTTTGTACTGTCAGGAAGCATAGACAATAGTGGATTGTGTGCCTTATCAGGAATATCTCTGCGCAACTGCTCGTTGTTGGGCACAATGATCCAGCCTACTTTCCACAAAATAGACTTCGTCACCACAAAATCATCACATTTGTCCTTGATGGTATGCATGGATATGTCTTGAATTTAAGGATTTGTCCTCTATCATTCTATTATGTGATCGCAAAAACTGCTGAATTGTAAAGGCACGATAGTAAATATAGACGTATTCTTATGAGGATGCCAACCAGTTAAGGCTATGAGCATGTCCCATGTGTATAGCTAGTTTGCTGAATGTGCATGAGCTTTCCCGTTATGCACATCTGCGCGACGTTTCTTTTATTAGAATGTTAAGAGATTGTGTAATCTAAATCCTTCAGTAGCTTAAGTCACTTGTTGTTCATTAAACTCCTTATGATTAAAGATGTACTTCAAACTTTTACGATCTATGAAGATATCAAAATTCACCTCATACAACCTCAATTGACATGATGCATAACCAATCATGTGACCTTGTTGCATCAGAACCGCTCCTAAATCATTATTTGAATATATGTTCAAGGATATTATTAATGTTTTTTTTCTCTTCAGATATAATTGGGATGCATGTACATAATGTAATTTCTGTTGTTACATGTTAACTGCTATGGAATTTATGCAATATAAGTGTGACATGTTATAGTTCTGAATGTCATTAAAAAAAATTCCCCTAATTTTCAATACTCTAATGTGGTCCTTAGAGAAAATGATACTACGGCTGATATGTAAACGGGTTTCCCAGATCCGCGGGAGCGGGCCTCACAACTACTGCTACCAATAACATTCTCTGACCACAAACCTCTTCTTGCAACTTTGACTGACCTTCGCTAAACTCATCTTCTCGTTTCAAATGGAGGGATACCGACTAGATAAACGTACATTTAAGGCCATGGTTTTGCGATATGAGAGTGATCTAGCAAAAACCCACGACCTTTAAGGCGTACCACATATATGTGATATATTGTCTCGCGTGCCATTTACTTGAAATGAAATGTTGATGTTTACTCACTACAAAAAATGGGCATGTATTGACTCTCTTTTAAAATGGATATTTACAGTCATAACCTTGAGTAATTTCGTAATTACAATCATAACGCCATGTAATCGTGAATTGCATGTAGATTGACTCGTATTATTTAATTAATATATATTGATTCAAAATAATTAATATATATCAATATGATACATAGATTATTCTAGGACATATATGTGAGCACGATTCACATTGGAAATTAAATATAGTCGGATTTACATTTTATTTTGGATTTATGAATAAGAATAAGATCCATAAGTTCTGAGGTAGCTCTCATAAAATACCCATTTATGATTTTTATAATTCAATCAATTAGGATAATAGAATGTTAACGGAAGTTGTTACTAAAAGACGTGACAAAGGGGGACGTCCCATGTAGCTCTACATGGATGATCGTCTTGTACTCCTAAGAAGATTAGGAGCCTTCTATTTTTCGTTTATCTCTTAATTTATTTTGGAATACAATTAAAAAGTCGATTAGCAGTCTTAATTTTTGAAGGAAAAGGATTTATTCTTAGCCTTAGGATCATCGTCCAAGAGCATACAAAGGTGGAAGTTGTGACGCCGTCCCCCTCTAGGATCTGGATACTCGGCAAATTTATCAACGCACATATATTCCACATTCGAATATTTGGCATTCATTAAGGCAGGAGAAAATAGCAACATGCATAGGAATTAAAGATTTATTTTGCTTACATTGCATTCAACCTGTTCACAACCACGTATATTTCCACTCACTAATTCCATTACATCACATTGTCCATTTCCATACATTCCAATTCCATGTCCACAAAATATACATTACATGTCATGTCTCTCTAAAGTAGAAGCTACAAATACTGGACACAATAAAATGAACTACCAATACTATGCCACAAAAAGGGTGAATCCGCACAAAAAGGATGGTGCCTCCAATCATTGATGCGAACCTGCGGATCCACATGTAAGTACGTTATGAGCAAAGTTGCTCAATACGATTTAAACAAAAATATACAAAAAGAAATGCAAGATATAATTTAAATGTGTGCAAAAGAGAAAGAAACTGGGTAACCTGATCTTACAAGATTACATTTTTATTATGGTTATTAGATATGGATATGAGTAACCAAGCTTCGTGGATAGTTTGTGGTCTTGGTCTGGATGAGACCTCACACTATGACTCAAGGCAAACCTTAGGGTTGGGGCGCCTCCGTAGGCATGTGGTGGGGTACAATGCATCCTAACTAAGTTCCCAACACGTCCACTTAACCCCACTTCACAATTGTACTTCCGATTCACAAGTTAGATTCCAACCCGTGAATCGTCGCTACCAACCCAACCTTCTTTATGCCCCAGCGAATTATCTCTCATTCCCAACTTCATTAACCAAATTTCCCGGAACTCCCCTCTTAGCGCTCCAACTCGGAATACCGACCAATGTGGCCTACATTGGCCGGTACATGAGTGTTAACTCTAAATGACAAGCGAAGCACTAGTAAACCAACCATGACTACTTGGCTCGCGCTCGAGCACCTAGCTAAAGCACGCAAGTGTTGAGGCCAACACTGTCAGATTAGCCCCTCGATGCGCCAAGCAACATGTCCCCCAACCACCGCAGTTACAATAGCAGTTGGGATCGCAGTCATCTAGGCTTCTACCCGAAGACCCAAGGGTGCATGCCCCTCCCTTGGTGGCAACTACTCCACTACCCACATACCATATAGGATAATAACCGCGTCCTTGCTTGATGAAGCCTGTTGACAATGGAATGGTCAACATCCTGCTTGGCTGCCATTTCTTGGAGAACTTGTCTGCTTCAGAAAAAAAAAAGAACTACACTTGATTTATACGAGGGGGCAGGGTTCACTGATAGGGTAATATCAAATATATAAGCTACGACAGCATAGTGGTTAATGAGTAATAGCTCTTATTATTATCTTCAGAAAGTGGTATCATTGTAGAACACCACATAATCAATCAGTCATCATCTCATAATCTGATGAACTAAGCAAGGTGAAGTGCAGTCAAGTTCAATCCGAAGATCTCATTAATACAGAGACCTTGTGAAATCCAGACTAAAAGACAAGCTTGTTATATTAGGACACTCCAAACACGGTATCGGAACATGCCATATTACCAAAATCCTTGTCAGTGTCTCAAGGTTTGATTTATCACATTCTTTTCGTATATAGAACAGGACATGGCACAGTAGCGTCTACCACATCATGATATCCTCAAATTCCATCATGTCCAATCTTTTTTTTTCATATATTATTTATAGAAGGCCAATCCCTCCCATACGTACTCAAGTAATAGTTAGACCATCACCTAATCTTTTAGATGACATCTTAGATTATTGCTCTTGTTGCGAATCGCGGAAGCAAACACGCACAAACACGATCAAACAAGCAAGACGTAAACACAAAGATTTACAAGATTCACCCGTAAATGAGCTACGTCCTTGGGCAGCGGCGATCGGTTTCACTATATGAAGAAAAAGGTATTACAAAGGGTACTGAAAAGATACATATATGCGATGAGAAACAAGATCAGAATGAAGAGTGCAGTATCCGATGGCTCTAGAGCCCTTTTTATACTACAACATAAGAATACCATCTGTATTCAGCAATCCATCCCAACAGCTCTCAGTCAATCAGAAGACAAGACACGAATCAGACATGTCAACAATCCTGGCCCAACAGCTCTCAGTCAATCAGAAGGCAGGACACAGATCAGACTTGTCAGCAATCCTGGCCCAACAGCTCTCAGCCAATCAGAAGGCAGGACACAGATCAGACATGTCAGCAATCCTGACCCAACAGCTCTCAGTCAATCAGAAGTCAGGATACAGATCAGCCACAGCAGCAGCCCAACAAGTGGTTAGGATTCAAATCAAATTAACAATCTCCACCTTGAATTGAATCCTCATATAGTAGAATGAACCACTACTATTACTCCATCATGAGTTGGATTCTCCACTAGCAGAATTAACCACTGGTAGACTACACCGGATTTGAATTCTCGTATAGCAGAATTAACCACTACTATAATTCACCA
This sequence comes from Ottelia alismoides, assembly GCA_037367405.1. NCBI lineage: Eukaryota > Viridiplantae > Streptophyta > Magnoliopsida > Alismatales > Hydrocharitaceae > Ottelia > Ottelia alismoides. The sequence continues at coordinate 991,379 of JAZKJV010000380.1, read as the reverse complement.
CTTGAAATTCAGATAGTAGGAATCAAGAAATTATAAACAATATTCACCTTTAAATTTCTCCTCAGAGAAGCTTTGCCAAGCTTCGCCGTGCCGCCGCCAGCCCTCCTTGGGTCTACTGCCATCTGTTGATACTGAGCAAGTCTAAACAACGCTTGAACTTACTCCTAGGAACCGTAGACCCTTGCAAGACATATAGGGTCTTCTGCGTGATGCCCTTGATGACAACAATCCCAGCTTTGGCAACCTGCATGACTCCACCTTCATGCATGCAGAGTGAGAACAATCGTTGTTTCAAGAGCAACTTGTTGGTTAGAGACTTCGTCATATATAGAATTTTGAGTCTCAACCACAGACCGGACACGGAATCCTCATCGGCAACCTCCCCTATAATCTCGTTTTCCAAACATAACATGATCATCGAGCGTGCCTTTTCTTCCTGCATCATCAACTCGGACGGCTCGAGTGCCTTCATCCGCTCCTGATCTAACGGTGCCCAGATGCCCTGCTGCTTCAGAAGGACGCGCATCTTGATCTGCCATATATTGAATCCGTTCTTCCCCGTGAACTTCTCGATCTTCAGATTGTGCGACATCATCTTGTTGATGATCTTGAGGGAACCTGAAGCTCTGATACCAGTTTATTGCGAATCGCGGAAGCAAACACGCACAAACACGATCAAACAAGCAAGACGTAAACACAAAGATTTACTAGGTTTACCCGTAAATGGGTTGTGTCCTTGGACGGAGGCGATTGGTTTCACTATATGGAGAAAAATGTATTACAGAGGGTACTGAAAAGGTACAGATATGGGATGAGAAACAAGATCAGAATGAGGAATGCAGTATCTGATGGCTCTAGGGTCCTTTTTATAGTGCAACAGAAGAATACCAACTGTATTCAGTAATCCATCCCAACAGCTCTAAGTCAATCAGAAGACAGGATACGAATCAGACATGTCAGCAATCCTGGCCCAACAGCTCTCAGCCAATCAGAAGGCAGGACACTGATCAGACTTGTCAGCAATCCTGGCCCAACAGCTCTCAGCCAATCAGAAGGCAGGACACAGATCAGACATGTCAGCAATCCTGACCCAACAGCTCTCAACCAATCAGAAGTCAGGATCCATATCAGCTACATCAACAGTCCAACAAGTGGTTAGGATTCAAGTCAAATTAACAGCTCTCGTGCTTGAAAGAATCACAGTCCACAGTATTCAATAAATTGGGCATATGGGTAACTACTCCAATGCCATAGCAAAGTTTAATACAAGGTCATGTGGCCTTGGACAAAATTTCCTGAAAGTACTGATATGCAAGATTTGTAAGAACAACTTCCCATAGAGAAACATTTTTTATCTTAATTTTTTTTGCAAAGTAGATGGCTTCTGAAAGTTGTGCAGATAAGTTCCACAATGAGAGGTGACAGCAACGAGAAGAGATGGGATCTCATAGAGGTTACCTCAGTGAGGTTGTCATAGACGTGAATGCTTATTATTGAGGTGTTTTTATTGACTAAGAGTTGTTTTCTCACTGAATTTAGCAGAACCACATGGAACTCTATCAAGTTTTACATTATACGTGTCATTGACATGTGCTGATTGCAGTTTCTTATTATCACTTCAACAGATATATCCCACTCGCAATCAACATGAAAACCCGCATGAAATGGATTTTGAGAAACATTATCTCCCCTAAAACATACACCAATTGAGTTGACAAAGGATGGATGAAAACCCAATTACTATCACAGGTCTGCATCGCCTCTCGGAAATGTGTATATCTCTAAGGCCCTATTTGGTAGGAGAATAAGCCTTGGAATAAGGGGCCAACTCTCCTCCTGACACGGTTCTCAGTGGTACGACTATTTCTCATTATTCCATCTTATTTCACTCTTATTCCTATCTTTATCTTACCTTATGATAACCGCCCCCGCACCCTTAGTTATCTCGGTCAGATTAATGTCCAAATTAATTAGATGTCGTTCGTTGCAGTCAGATACGAGAGGGCTAATCAAAAACCACTTAAATCAGATTTGAGTCAATTTCAAGCGGTGATTTTTTTACTTGGTAGTCCAAGGTCGAACTCAGGGATGCATCTGTCTCCTTAGGTAAATTTTAGCAAAGATAAAGTGTTGGATTTTCAGGGAATTATTTTTTTGTCCTTTTTCGGGTTTTCTATGCAAGACACATGCAGGAATCAAGCCAATTCAAAGTTAATTCAATTAATTATGTCAAATGAAGTCCAAAAATTATGAAAATTAGCTTGATGATGGATTATGATGAAACTAAGCTACCCTAATTTTTTGGGAATTTTTAGACACTAAATGAATTTACAGTGAATTAAAGATGCAGGCAGGGTGATTTTCACTAATTTATTTTTAATAAATAACAAATCATATCTTTTTTGGAACAAAAATTATCCTAGATAGTTCTAATTATAAGGAATCAAGGAAAATTGACAAACATTAATTTCAATGTGAAATGAATTTATTAAAATTAAAATAAGAAAATCACTAAGGAATTTATTCATGCCTCGATATGCGTGCAAATGACATGAAATTTTTATGCAATGTTAAGTTCACTATCCTAGAGCTACTGTGAATTTTTGAGAATTTTTGGAGCTACAGAAAATTAATTATAAATTAAAAGGTCTCACTGAGCAAAATATCACACAAATCAACCACTTAATTCATTTAAAAATCTACTGTAATTACAAAAATGTGACAAGTGGCACAATAGATAGAGGACAAGTTACTCAACAAAATGCAACTTTTGGAATTCAAAAATGATATAAAATGCGACCTAGGGATGCGTGCAAAGACAGGGGTGTATTTGCAATGCAAAAAATAAAATTACATAAAAGAAATATGCTGACAGGGACTTAAATGCAATTACCTATAATACAGAGGACTGTTATGCAAATTCTTCACGGGGCACGTGCTCCTCACCTGGTGTCTACTTCAGCGGGACCTTTTTGCAAATATGAAAAACTTCCAGGGCCTCGGTGCAAAATACCTAGGCCGCACGTGCTCCTCACGTGGTCGGCCTGGGCTCGGATGGCTGCGGAGGCTCGGGGCTCGGCTCAGGTGTGCCTGGAGGTCTGGAGTGAGGCTCGGTGTAGCCTCGGGTCGTCCGAGCCTAGGGTCGGGGACGAGGCTCGGTCTTCGTCGACGTGGCATAATGAAAACCCTTGGATCGAGATCGATCCAAGGGGTGTTGGTGCTGACGTGGGGCTAGATCAGAGACCGTCAGATCTACGTTGATCCAACGGGCTCTGGATCGCGATGGAAGGGGAGACGTGGCAGAATGACGGCCGCTGGATCAGATGATCGATCCAACGGCTAGCTGAAGCTGAAGACGTGGCTGACTCCTGAGCGTAGGATCAATGATGATCCTACGGTCGTCTGCTGCTCCGGACGACGGTTGTCGTGGCGTGACGTCGACCGTTCGATCGAGACGATCGAACGGTATCTGGGGCTTCTCCTTCAATGGCCCTCCGCCGCCTGCGGAGGAGATGGTGGAGCTCCGGCGATGAGGCCTTTGCTTCGTCCTTCCCTACAGGTATCGGTGAAGCTCTCCGAGGTGTCGGAGATATCCCAGAAGAAGCGTGGCGATGCGGCGAAGATGCTGATGGTCTCAGGAGCTGGAGAGGGCTGTTGGAGGTTGCTGGCGACGAAGCTCCAAAAGAGCTCCGGTGAAGCTCCGATCAGTGAACAAAAGTGGTACATGCAAGTGTTAAAAGGATAGCCGAGGCTCGTGGTGCACTTGTGGAGTCGTGAGGGTGGTCGGCGAGGCCTAAGGAGAAACGGAGATGGCTGGCGATGGTGCTCTGGCCAAGTGGCGGAGCTGAAGCTGATGGAGGACGAAGTGTGTCGTCGGCGGGCGTAGAGGGTGCCGCGAAGATGAGAGCTCCGACGCGGAGCTCGGCGGAGTGGAAGTGAGGTGAAAGGATGGATGTGGAGGTCGAATAAAAAGCGAGAAATCGAAGAAAAAAATGAAGATCGGAGGAAGATGGAGGTGTTGGGCGGCGGCCACGCGGGCTCTGGTGGTAGAGGAGGGCGCCACGAGGGTGGCAGCCGTGGGCTGTTGGCGGCGGGTCGGGGAAGACGGTGCCGTGCTAGACGGCGTGGCCGTACACGTGGCGGTGGAGAGCAGCGGGGACCGGCTTGGAGCCTAGAGGCGGCCGCCGGGCTGGTAGGGGCTGGCTACTGGAGATGGATGACGTAGACCGTGTGATGAGCCGCGAAATCGGTCCTTTAAGAGAGTGTTTTTTAACACTCGGAATCATCATCGTAATCGGGCCGAGTCGGGTTCATCAAAAATCATCTCATTTAAATATATGTCAATAATAGATCAAAATGAGAAGATCGTGAAATTTTTTACTTGGTAAGATACCAAGGTCGAACTCAGGGACATGAGCCTTTCTTTAATTATCTGGACTTCTATTTATTTAACTAAGTGTTGAGTTAAAAGCATATAGGTCAAATTATGCGAGAAGCCACAACACAATGCATTAAAAATAAACGTGCATTTTTTATTTATTTTTATCATGCAAAAAATGCAGAGAAATGCAATGCAAATATGCCCAAAATGATCATTACTTAAGCCATAAGATATACGAGTCAAACAAAATCAGATCATGAAGCAATTCTCATTTATATAGCGAATTATCATGAGAATAAAGGAAATTAGGACACTTAGCTAATGAAATAATGCACTACTGGTCATAGTGTCAGATCTAAAATTAGAGCATGCCATAATAAAGAGAGCAAGGAGAGCTTCAAAAGAAACTGAAATCATCTCAATCGGATAAACGTAGCTCAAGATATGCATAAAAGAAGCCAGGGGCATAAGTGCAATAAAATATAAAAAAGATAACTACAAATAGATCCTGGGCGGGACTAAAATATAAATACGTAAAAGAACGAGACCTTCCCTGTAAAATTCCCACTGTTCACGCACGCTGCACGTGATCCAGGGACCTATCTGCAAATTGAAGAAGACGGCGGGGGCTCCCTGCAATTTGCCCAGAAGGCATGTGCTGTGCACGTGCCATCTCCAGGCTCGGATCGATCTTAGGCTCGGGGGAGGCTTGGTTGCTTAGGCTAGGCTTGGACGTTAGGCTCGGGCTGATGCAGGTTCGGAATAGGCTCGGGTGTCCCAAGCCTATAGGATCGGAGACGAAGGCTCGGGGAGGCTTTAGCGTTGACGCGTGGCTAGCTCGGTGGCCATTGGATCGTGTGGATCCAAGGGCTTCTGGAATGGTTGACGCGGTCATTTCTGAGCCGTTGGATGTTTAGGATCCAACGGTGCCTGCTCCATTAACTTTGTATCGACGTGGCTGCGTTTGAACCGTTGGATGATCCCCAGGAGAGGGCCATCCAACGGTCACTGCTCCTCCTTCTTCGGTCGAAGGCGGGCGGCGGGTTCAGGTCTCCGGCGACGGGACTTCTCCTCCGCCTCTCGTTCTCGGCTGCTAGCAACCTCCCCGAAGCTCCATTAAGGATCGTCGAGGAAGCTCGGAGCTCGGGGAAGACGAAGGATAGCTTGGATCCGTCCATCGGTGGTCGGATGTCGATGGCAAGTTTGACGAAACCAACTCCGGCGAAGTTCCGATCTTTGATGCTTTTGAAGACATGCAGTGTTAGGTCGATTGCCGAAGCGAGCGGTGCAAAGTGTTGGTGCGAGATGAGGTGAAGTGGAAGCTCATAGGGGGGCGGAGAATGTGGGGAGCTCGGAGCTCCTCCGCCGCGAGGGCGGAGGAGATGGTCGGAGGGTAACGAGGTTCTGGTGAAGAGAAGGAGCATGTCGGAGATGGGCGCGAGGAAGGGGGGTTAAAGGCAGAGCTTGTAGGGTGGTCATCGGAGGTTGAAGATGAAGGAATCGGCCTAGAAAATTAATGGAAATTAAGGAAAAATACAGAGAAAGAAGAAGAAGCTAACCTGGTCAGATATGGCGGACGGGAGCTTGGGCTGGGGCTCGATTCGAGCCCCGGGTCTTCGCTAGACTCCAGCAGCAACTCGGAGCAGCTCAAGCGGGCAAGGAGCACCGCAGCTCCACCTTGGATGGCGGAGGGTCGACACCGGGAGCTCCGGTAGTCATCGCTCTATCCTCTCTCCTCCCCCTGTCACAGGGAGGAGGAGGAGGGCTGGGCCGTGCCCCGCATACAGGTGGACGACGGTTAACGGAGGGGGAGGTGCGGTATTTAAAGAACGAGGTTGGAGGTTTGCTGGGAGCGTTGTGGGTTTAGAGGGGAAGATGGGATGACTGGAGAGGGGTTTGTGGGTCATGGAGTGATGCGCGGAGAAGAAGGAAGAGTGGAGAAGACCGTGGAGCGGTTAACGAGAGGAAATGGTCACTGGAGTGACGGAGAAAATGGGAAAGGCGGAGTCGTGTGCGAAGTTGTGAACGTGGGAAGATTAGGGGGTCTGGAGGTTGACGATGATTGACGGTCGTTGGATCTGGAGATCCAACGGCTGACAATTGGGCGCGAAAGAGTGGCGCGGATGGAATCTGGGCGGAGCGATCGGAGAGCTGCGCTCACGCCACGTGTCGGGCTACGACCGCGGCGCTAACAGACGGTTTGGATGGGAAGTGAGGGCCGATCGAGCAGATGAGGAGCGTCAGAGGAATGAGCGACCGAGATGGGAGATCTGGGGCGCAATCAAGCGGTCTATGATGCGCCACGTGGCGTGCTCAGGTTAAGGCGCGAACTAGCGGTGTGGATTGAAGGCGGAGGAAGATCAAATGGCTGAGGATTGGAGCGGGTCGTGGAGAAAACTGGACCGTTGGATCAGGAGCAGATCCAACGGCTCGGAGTGAGGGCGGATAAGACAAGGAGAAGCGGCCACGTGGCCCAATCAGATTATTCAGAGACTATTTTTTGAATTTTGAGGGTTAATTTTGCCGAATTTGAGAAAACTCAAAACATGAAAGTTGTAGATCTTGACGAGATCTACAAGTTTCATGTTGACCAAAACTGGAGAAGAGATCAAATAAAGACCCGAAATATTTTTGAGGGTATTTTTAAGTCTAAAAATACCACGAATTTTTATTTTGTCATTTTTTATGATTTTTAATTTATTTAAGACTCTGTTAATTACAGGACATGACACCAAGCTTAAGCAAGGGGGTTAATAATGGGGAATTGTGATGATGAAACTGAGTTTCATCACCGTGCAACATGTTTTTCTTCTTTTTTTGTTTTTCTGTATTTTCTTTGTGCAAACAGCAAATAAAATGTAAAAAATGAAATGCAATGGTGTGGCGGTGTATGATGTATAAAATGATGGTGTGGTTTTTGATGGGGATAATAATGAAAGAGATGAGTATGATTGTGGCTGTGGTGAATGAAATGATGGTGAGAATGTGGTTGTTTATGAATTGTTGTGGTGACAAACAAGATAAATAATGTGAGATAAAAAATTTGACAAAGAAAAGGAGAAGGAATACTTACCTGTGATTCGTCGAAGGTGGAGCCGCATTGTGTGGCTTCCGTCGTGGCCTCGATCCGGTTCGATGAAAAGTCGGAGAAGCTTTGCGATCTTGATGGAAAGTTCTCTACGCGGAGATTAACCGCGGATCTTGCCTGCAGATCGTCGTCGCTCAATGTCTAAGGGGAGCTGTCACCTCACCCTTAAAACGGGGCTCGAACCTCTCTCACTTGTAGAATGGCGGATGAAAAATAATGGAGGAGAAGATGGGGATATAAAGAGGAAGAGGGAGTTAGAGAAGAGATGGAGAGAGTGGAGAAAATGGTGGAGGAAGTGGAGAAGATGTGGCTTGGAGTGGGGGAAAAGAAAGGAGAAGAGGTAAAATGGGATTAAAAGAAATAAAATAATAGAGTAATATATTAGGCTACTTAAAATAATTATTAATAATAATAAAATAATAATAATAAAAATAAATCCGAAAATAATAAAATAAATCCGAAAATAATAAAATAATGGGGTGACATGTGGTGGCTCCAGGAGCTGCCACGTGTCGCTCCCAGAAAATTCAGAAATTAAATGTAAAAAAAATCAAAAAGAAATAACAAAAGGGATTAAATCAAAAAGTGGTCAACACGAAAGTTGCTTGTCTCGACGAGATCTACAACTTTGTGAAGGGCCGAAAATCAAAAGAAGCCATCTGTACAAAAACATATTTTTGGGTGGTTCCTTATAGATATAAAATACCGCATTTTATCTTTTGCAATTTTTTTTGTCATTTTTCAATAAGAGAAAAATCAAAATAAAAATAGAGAAAATATGAGGAGAATATTTACAACTTAATCTATTTTTTTTGGATTTTTAATAATTAAGAAAATGAAATGATAAAATACAAGGGTAAAACGGTTATTATGTACAATGTACAAAAGGGGCCCAAAACCCAAGTTTTGCATACGAGCTCCGATTTGAATGAAATTGGTCTTGTTTCGAAGGTCTCTGAATGTATATTACTTTAAAAGTGAGTAGACCTTATTCGGAGGTTGTATGAGAGAAATATGTGTATTTTAAGGTCTAAGGTCTTCAACTTGGATTCGGGTTTTATTGGTCAATTTTACAAGTTGATATTTTTTTTGATATTTTTCTTTGATTAGTGTTAGTCATATATACACTATGGAGTTGGTTTTATTGGATTTGGAGTTAGTATAAAATATATACAAATAAGGTGTTTTATCTAATATACAGGTGAATATTTACAAGTGAATTAGGCTTCTTATTTTATGCAAATATGAATGCTAAAATGCAGATGTTATTAATGCATGCATGAATGCTAATTATGCAATATAAGTGAAAATATGCAGCTATTTACTTGGGAACAAAGCTCTATTTTCGACTTTTAGAGTGATGAATCACATATTCATCACCTTACCTACTTTTATTTCACCTTATTCTCCTTATTCCTATCCTCCAGCCGAACAAAGAATAGACCCTTATTCTTTTTATTCCCCGTCCTTATTCTTGTTTATTCCCGAACCAAACGGGCCCTAAAAATGTTCAAGAATTGTAACATCCGGATCCTAACAAACCCGAACTCGACCCGATTAGGGTCTGATTAACCCAATAAAGTTATCTGGCAACATTAGACAACCTAAAACGATCAACTGATCGTGAATCAAAAGTCGTTCAGGTTAAATCGATCAAAAATCGGTCACATCGTAATATGTGTCGCGAAAGCAGCGACGCAAATTCGGAAACCGCAAAATGAACCAAGACTTTCATTAGATCCGATTCGACAAAACAAAACCAACGGAATTGACCATTCATCAATCAGAGGTCGTTTGATATTTTAATTTCGCAGAAATCCCAAACCGAAACCGTATCTTGAAAATTTCGGGATCCAAACCCGATCAAAAGTATATCAATATTATACTCATATTGATCGTCATCCAGAAAAGATCAAATCGGCATATTGTGTATCGAAAATAGACACTCGAGGCGCGATTGCGGTCAATTTTAACATCTTAGATAAAAAAAAGAGAGAGGGTTTTTTAAAAAATAAAATGTTAACTGTACTGAACAGACTGCTACGGTAGGGTTATAAAAAATCCAACAGATTTCCAGGACAGCCACTTGGCTTCCTATTTTTCTCCACTTAGCAATTAACATTTACCCTCCTCGTTGTTATATAAACTCATACTTTCCCTTCAAAATTCCCAGTCAAGAAAGCTCCAAATTCCAGCCGTGAGAAGAGAACAAAACCCTTCACCTTCTCCTCATATCCCCCAAAAATTCCTCCAACCCTCTCCACCTAAAGAGCCACTCTCCTCATCTCCTTCTCGTTGCATGAGCTGCTGCCAAAGCTCTTAAACAAACTACTGCCACTGCAGCAACTACTGCTACATCCAAGGCTTGGACTGCTCCAAAGAGACCTCCTGTTGCTGTCCAGCCATTGTAGAAGCAATTGCATGCAATTTGATCCTTCAAATTCTGAAGGATCTAAGGTACAATCCCTCTCCCTTCCTCCTTGCTGCCATACATGAATAATCAAACCTCCATTTTGATATTATCCATAGTTTGAACAATCTAAGTTCCTAATTGCATACAAATTTTGATTTCCTATTTGGAGATACTTAAGAGGTATAAAATCCAATCTCCACTCTTTTGATGTCATGCATTGATGAGCAAAATATATCCACGCGATCCGGGTTAAGGTGTAAATCAGGGTCGTTGCGACCCGAATCGTGAAGCTCACTCAACAAGAAACAAGAAAAATCACCAAATATTAAACCAAACAAATAATAGCAAATAGTGGTCTCGCTATTTTATTTTACCTGTTATAGCCACCAGGGTCGAACACAAGGAGCACGGATTGGAGAAAACTTACAAAGTAGACGGAATCAAAAATAAAAAGAATAAACTATTTTTGTTGGATTTTTATATTTTTAAATTTTTTTATGATTTTTAAAATAAGAAAAAGTATAAAAGAAATGAAAAGGGGGACCAATATACAATTATTAAACACAACAAAAATACTCAGAAAATCAAAATAAAAATATTTTTGGATTTTATAACTTTTCAAATATTTTTTTTATTTTTCTCAGAATTTTATGATTTTTAATTTATTTTCTAAAAATCACACAAAGCTAAAAATGCAAATCAATGTGCAGCCAGAATCTAAAGGTTATTTAAAAATATATAAATAGTTTATAAAATTCCAAAGATAATTTTATTAAAAAATAAAAATAAAAATCTAACTAAGGAAACTGGAATTACATTTTTTGAATTTTTGTTAATTCTTAATAATTTTTATGAGTGTTTTAGTATTTTTAGATTTTTAAGGTTTTTATAAATCCAAATCAAACAAAAATTTGATAAAATCACAAACACAACAAAAGAAGCCAACACTAATTTTTTTAGAATTTTTGGAAAGTTTTTAGTATTTTTAATTGATTTTTCAATTTAAACAGAAGCAAAATCAGAGGTTTTTGAATTTTTAAAAATAAAAAATGAAAACAAAATGGACCTAAAATTTCACGTACATTTTTACACAGTGGCAGGGGCCACTTATCCAAATTTCATGAAATTTGGGCTAAGTTTGCCATTTTATTCATCCAATCAAAGACAAGCAGCACATAGGGACCTCTATGTAATTACTGAAAAGTTATCAGCAAAATAATAACACGTGTAAAGAATCTAGGGTCGAAAATGCAAACATCCCAGAATAGCACGAGGTCGGCACGTGAATCAGACACGTATGGGCATAATTGTCATTCCAATTTATAAAAGATCATTTCATAAGAGCAATAAACTTCAGGGAAGAACATGCAAATAACCCACGAAGCACGTGCCAGACCTCATGAACTACACTCAGATGGTCCAAATTGTAAATAAAATAAACACGAGGGCCTAAGTGCAAAATTTCCAAACTAAAAATAACTTCTAAAAATATTTACAGGACTAAACTGAAATATAAAAAACAAAGAGGGCCTAATTATAATTTACGCTTTTATTATAGATCCAACAGTCGAGGGGGTTTCACTTAGGATCGGACGGTGGAGAATGGGTGATACCCCTTTGGTGATGGACGCACCAGATCTGATCCTCAGATGGATCCAACGGATGAGATCCCTTCGTAGACGAACGGTGGAGATTAAAACTGGTGGAGAGCTCGATCGGACGGCAGAGACGCTCCCTGGAAGAACGCCGATGAACTCGCCTCCAGCGAGCTTCGATCGACCAACACGCGCTGCTGGAAGGTCCTCCGGCACTGCTAGGATGGGCGAAATGATGCTGACGACGTTCTACAGCGGCTGGTGGGCTCCGATGAGGCCAGGAGGTCCTGGAAGGCTCCGGCGACGTGAACGACCTGGAGCTCTTGTGCTTCAGAAGTTGGACCTCCAGATGAGGTCCGTTCTCGGTCAAATCTGCACAGGACGAAAGCTGGGTCGAGGGCAAAATGCCTCGACCCGTTAACGGGCGGAATGGGCGAAGGGGCGAGGTGGAGCGAGACCCTCCGGCGAAGCGACGGCGGAGGAGGGTCGGAATCCTGTTCCGGGACGAATCAGGGGGAATGAAGGGGCGAAGAAGGTGGAGAGAAGACCAGTGAAGATGATGGGATCGTCGGAATGGCAGATGGGTGGTCGGATTACACTAGGTGGTCCGATGAAAGCTTCTGGCCAGAAATCGAAAAAGCGAAAATCAAAGTGAACTAGGAGTTATCTAAGCTACCTGATGGAGGCATTCGTTTGGGCTGAAGGTCGTGGACCTCCGGGGGTCTTTGCCTCAATGGTTCGACGCGTCCAGAGGTTCAGGCTCGTCGGTGGCGGAGCACGGCGAGAAACTCGCCGGATCTGAGGTTCCGCAGCTCGCTACCTCACTGCGACTCACTCTCACACCAGCTGTCACTCAGATGAAGAGGAGGAGCTCATCGGGGATGAGAGGGATGGCCAAAGATAGGAAGAAATTGCAGCTCCATTGAGATTTATACTCGATGAGGCCCGACAAGTGTGGAGCTCGGATGCGCAATCCGAGGAGCGGACCCCTAAAGATGATATCAAACGTGAATCACGGGTCAATCCTCGGTAGTCGGAGCCTTGGAAGGATGCAAATGGTGAGCGAGTCGTTTCGAGAAAATTCGGAGAAGTCGGGCTGAAACCAAGATCCGCAAGAAGAGTGGTCCAGGGGGGCAGTTGACCTGGGTCAACGTTCCCCCGTGGACCAATCAGAATTCAGGAAGTCAAAATTATTTATAAATTACATTAAAAATAGAAAATGATTTTATTTTAAAATATTTACAAAATGAAAAATGTTTATTTATTTCAAACTATTTTTAGTGTTTTTTCTAAATTTTTTATGAAAAATAAATTATGTTATATACATTATATTATATACATGTATAAAATACCTATGTATTTTATATTTTTATTTTTATTTTCTTATTTTTATACAAATACTCTATTTTTTATTTTTTATTTATTTACAACATAAAATTTAGAGTATAAAATAATTTTTGTTTTATTTTTCTTGATTATTTACAAGGGTGAAATAAATAGGAATAAATACATATGTACATGGTATATACAAGGGTGAGAGAGAGAAATTATTTGGTTTTTATTTTTCTCATTTTTATTTTATTTTTAGAAATATATACAAGATATTAGAAACACATTTTTATTTTTATTTTTGTGAAAATAAAATATATACAAGTAATAAAGATTACACACATGGATGAATGACCCTATCTCTCTCTACTTGTTTTATTTTGCGGTCAGGCCACTGCTTGGCCCTCCCTTGGGTTCGGGACACTCGATATTTATTCTAAATATCTCCTTCTTTTTCTTTCTTCTTTATTCTTTTATTTTTGCACAAATACATGCTAATTATTGAATATTAACAAATGCATACCTTTTGGTAATTTATTGTATTTACAGTTATTTACATGGAGTTTTGCAAAGATAATTAGCTAAAATAAAAGAATAAAGAGTGATGAATGATTATTCATCACCCCCCTATACTTTACTTTTGCTAGTCCCTTAGCAAACACTTATTTGAAAAAGAAGTGAAAAGAAGAAAATGGAAAAGAAAAATAAGAGAAAGATGAATCCGTGTTGATTATTAAACATGTCTTCATTAAATTGAAGTATGGAGCTCAGTCAGATCTTTGGGTTATTAATTTATCGGAACCTTATTTGGACTTAGGTTTGAAACTCAACAGCTCTAAGTTCCGCTAATCTATAGTCAAGACTCCTCAACAATCCAGATCAGAATAAGTCTACATACACAAACTCTGATTACTATGAAACTTTTCTTGTACTGTGTAAGTGATGATAGCTCCCCACCTCAAAAATGGAAAAGTGACAACCGTCCTCAACAAGGTAACTCTAATACCCTAGTATGGCAACTCTTTCCTCGAGGAGCGGGGTATTCCCTTCTAAGTTCAAGTTCAACCGGCTCAAGAAGAGGAGGAAGAAGAGAATGGACCATGGCCAGTGTAGCCATGTATCCTAGGGAGCCCCAACCAGTGTAACTAAGTCTCCCTGCTGCAAGCTTCATGAGATGGGCATGGGTAACATAAGCTTTGCTTTATTGAACTATATACACTCCGGTTGGTATTTCATTTTCTATCATACCCACCAATTTTTTGGAGTTTTTTTTGCACTTTTTTTTGATGTGCATATGTACAACATATCTACATGGTGCAATATATATATACATAAGGAGTTTTTCCTCTTGAGCCAGTAGACTATCCCTCTTTTGAAGCTTTATTGCAACCCACAACTCCTGTCGTTAGACCTCACTGCCAGACCAAGTTGAGACACACTTCCTTCACTATAAGAATAAGAGAGGTTCCGCCTAGAAGTACTATCCTCATATGCTACCCCAAGTCAAAGAAGACTGCCTCCTCACCACCTCATCCGTAGAGAGCTAGGTGTAAAGTGTTGGTCCAAGTAAAGCCATTGTCTGTAAGAGTCATGGGTGTGTTGTTAAGTGTTCTACTTAGGCTCATAAAGATGACATATGAGCATAGCCCAGTGAACTCAAAGAATTAAGTCGCCATGGACCTGAGAAGTCTCAATCCTAAGCCCTATAAGGTTCCTCTTAGAACTAGGTGGATTAAGATCTTAACCAAGCTCCATTTTTCAATTTAATTCCAGGCTAGTTTAAATGTCAACTATGATTCGGGAAAACTGTACAAATATTTACAAACATGCAGTTTTTGAAAAGTTTTTGAAAGTATGCAAAATTTTCGAAAATGTTTGAAAACATGGATGTATGCATGAATGCAGAAGTTTTGCAAAATATTTACACACATTTACAAAAGGGTTTTTGCAAACTTTTTATTTTTCAAACATTTTACAAAAATTTTGTACTATATACATAATTTTGATATCAAATCATTTACAAACTATTTACACAAAACATTTTTACAAAAATAATTTTGTACATAACAATGTATGTGCAATACAGAATTTTATTTACAAGAAAAATTTTTAATTTTTATGGTTTTTAAGGATTTTAGCCATTTTATTTATTAACACACTCACCCAAAGTACGAGTCATGGCTAAAGTATATATGAAATATATACGACACCCCCCTATACTTAGCTCGAACGATGTCCTCGGAGTGAATCAAAAACGATGAGGAAGACATAACTCGTGCTTAGTACAAGGAAGTGAAAAGAAAACCTATACTACAAAGACGAATGAAAGAATATAAATGAAAAGATCTCAGGGTTTCCCCCTATACTTAGGATCAAGTAATCCTAAGTATAGCAGGTTGTACACAAAGGGAAATCCGAGTGAGAGGATGTACAAGGTCTACTTCCCCTATACTTAGGGTAAAATATCCCTAAGTATAGGCATCAAAACAGAGGTAGAAAGAGACGAAGAAGACAAATATATACAAGATGGAAGGGAGGACATTACTCCCCTTATACTTAAGGTGAAGAATCCTTAAGTATAGGCAACGACAGGAGTAATGAAACAGAACGAAAGGAACAACTCGGTGTTTACACCCCCCTATACTTAGGATGATGTATATCCTAAGTATAACAAAGATAATCTTAAACGAGACCTGGGTTGAAAACAAAAACGGAGGAAACAAGGAACAAATCATGGCGAAACACGTATTTACAAAGTGGATAATGTTGAGGTGCCTCTCAACAAGCGCTAGATTTTACGCCCCTAGTTGGGCGCAAAGGCTAGGACAATGCAATATCAAGGTTCAGGATGGCATCTGTAAGGCGAATGTCGTACTGTCGTCGTAGTCGTAGTAGATGAACTACGACGAAATCAATCATGTGAACGATGACACCCAAAAAGACAATCAAGCAGATGTCTGCTACCGGGCAAGGATATGAGAAGATGTGATCGGGATCCGGTAGCACAAAAGAAATCATCGGCTCAAGATCGGATTGAAGTGGAAGTTTAGAGCCGAAGAAATCAAACGTGGAGAAGGAAGGATCAGTCATGGAATCCTCCACGTTAATCACCGTCTCAAAAAGGTGTGAGAAGTCAAGATCAGGAGGCTCGCTAAGAAAACTGATATCCGATGCACATAATGGAGTAAAATCAGATAGATCATCGAATATCTCAAAGATCGGCTCATCCTCGCTAGGGTCGTCGAGGTGAGACAACTCAGAATCAGAAGGATCCGAAGACTCGGTTTCGTGGTCCGACAGATCGGACACACTCTCAGAAAGTGAAACTGAGTATACATAGTATGGGGCATTCTCCCGCAGATAACCCTCGGGGAGTAGAAAGAGAGGATCAGAATCTGGATAGAAATCTACGCTACTGGCAAGAATCCACTCCATGCACCAAAATTCATCATCTGCTAAAGTCTGCCTCTGGTCAATCTGGAAACGGGAGAAGGTACTGGCCAACAATGCGGAAGCTGTCGAAGTAGATGCAACTGATCCTCGAGTTGCGGTAGTGCTGGCTATCATCTGATCCTCATAAAATGTATCTGTCTCGTCAAAATGGAGGACAAAAGGCTCAAATACATGACTATCTATATCAGTCATCCCAAAGTGGTATCCCTTATTGAGCTTTGACTGCTGGACTGAGTCATGATATCCGTCTAAATCGGAGAAGTATCTCTGCAAGGTAGAAGCTGAGTCGTCTGGGAATGGACACTGAAATGTATGGACTGATGGTTGTAGTAGCGTGGGCTCCTCCATCTCTTGGAATATCAGAAGATCTGATATCCAAGCCTCATCAACTAAAAAGTCCGGGGCTGACTCGAACTCTAGCTGGAAGACCAACGGGAACTCGATCAGACTCTGGGTCAGAACCTCCACTGTGGCAGTCATCTCATCCCTCGTCTGTACTGCGGCAGAATCCATGTCCTCAATCTGGTGTGTAGTGGTTGTGTCCTCATGAAGTGTGGTACACCCAACTGGTATCGCATCCTCCTCGTGTATTGCTCCGACTAATGCATCTTGTGAAGATGGAGTCTGTGAAAGTGCTCTCGAGATGGAATCAAGTAAATCAATGTCGGTACTGTCGTGTGAACCACCACACGAGGTCACGACCAGTGCAATCTGATCAGCGGTCATCCCCCTCATGGAGATCTCAATAAGGTCGGTCGGTGAAAATCCATGATTTGGAAATCTCCTCAAGAGGTCAAGAAACCTCAGACATGCATCATGCACTAGCTCTTGGGGGTCTACTGAAAAATCTATGATAACAGACTGCATCATATCTGCTCTACGCTGGGGATAATATCTCTGTAGAAACTCTAAGCGTAGCTCTCCCCACGTAGCAAATCTCCTTCCCAATCGTCTGTGCCATTTCATGGCTCTGCCCTGAAGCAAAAATGGGAAGGTCTTTAACATCAGCTCCTCCGAAGTGATATCTGAATATGTCTGAATCTCACAGAAGTCCTCGAACTCAACCAGATGAAGATATGGTTCCTCGTGCACCTCCCCTGAGAATGTCGGCAGTCTCTGAATAAACTCCAAGTCAAGAATGAAGCGACTGAATGTAGAAGCTGACTGAGCCTCCTGGTCCATATGCTCATCGATCAATCTGTCATCAGAGATATCTGATACTCGTAACTGCTCTCTGTGATCGGATGTGGAGTGTGCATTCTCATCCCAGGAATGGAATCGTCCGGATCTCGTATTTATTCAGTCTGATCTCCGCGGACGTCTAGTACAACATGCCTCGAAGAATGATGAGAAGGGGAAGGAGAGAACAGAAAGTCGGTCAGAGATCCGACCTCCCTCGAGGGTGGACCGGAGTGATGGTCATAAGAAGAGAAATCCGCAAGAGTCAGCAAGAAAGGAGTGAGATCCATCATTCTGGGATAGAGAAGAAGAGGAAGAAACTGAAGGGAGAATGGGAGGGAAAAAGATAGATGATTGGAAAGAATAGATGGAGGAGAAGAAGAAGGCGGATGAGATCTGGCAAACAAACAAGATCGGTCAAGCAAAACCACCGATTCACCTACGCACGCAGAGCTGATGACCGTAAAGGTTCGGTCTATTATCTTGTCATTTTTATTTAGGTGATCAAACAGTCATTCATAGCGATTAAGCAAGTTGATAGGAATCCAACGCCCCCAGGAGACTGTCCCGAACCCAAGCTAGATCTTTCCCAGCCAGTACAAGCCGCGGACCGTCTACCGGCTACCCGATCGGCTCGCTCTGTTAAGGATATCGCGGCCCGCTTTACCGAATACCGGAGCGATCCTCACTAGAGAACGACTAGCTCAAAATCAGTAGTTTGAAGAAGGGTCGGATATGCTCTAACCTAGGGTGCGGGTCACTCTCTCGCTCATACAAACCATCCAATGAGGGGATTGCTCTCCCAATGTAAAATTTTTGGTGAGGTGATCTTTAAGTCAAGTTTACTTAACAGACCCAATTTTATTGTTTTGATTTTTTTTAGATATTTTTCAATAACAAACAATGCCTAATGAATTTTTCGGTTCTCCTAATTTTTATTAAGTCCAGAAAACGGGGGAAGAAGACGAAAAAACCGATGCGCGATGAAACTCAATGATGCATGCTTAGTAAGGGATGCATACCTGCCGCCAGCACTCTACATGCAATATGATCCGCGCATAATTGAAAGACAAAAATTAAACTAATCTAAATGATGCAGCGAGGAAATCGGCCTTAACAGAAATTTCGACACACGAAGAACGATAGCTAACGGGTCAACGGGAGGGGTCAGAGTTCAGTCTCTGACGCCGATCGGTGTCCGCCACAACGGATCCTGCTAGCGCTGTATACGGCCTCTAACGGCACTGGCGGGTCGCTAGATATGGTAATTAATTCGGTCACGTTGTAGCACGTGTACTTAGCGATTCGGTCAGAACCGAGAGAAGATCTCCGTGAAGAGTGTCTCGGCTTTAATTTATATCCTGGGCAAGTCCGAGGTCGAACACAGGGAGGCAAAGGAACAACTCTGGGTTAATTCAAAAACTTAGGTCTAGATTTCCAATGCGTATTTTTTTAGATTTTTTATGCAAAAAGAATGCAAATGCAAGTGAATTACAACACTAAGAAAACACACAACAAGGCCAAATTAATTTTAATGTCAAATTAGTCCAATTTAGCCAAATTACATTTTTCCTAGAGTCCTAATCCAGAGATGAACACAAAACACATTTTTTTTAAATTTTAGGGGTTAAGATGCAATAAATAAAAATGCACACTTTTTATGGGTTTTTTCGCAATTTCTCACACAAACAGTAAGTAAAAATTATGAAAAATTTATTGAAATGAAAACATGATGTAAGAAGACTACACTAATTTTTTTGGAATTTTTTGACGAAGTATGAATTTTTTATGAATTTCTTAGTGAAAATAGAGTGACAGTGAGTAAATAATTCCTAATTAATCCACGTTATCAAATTAATCAAAATGCAAATTATCTCAAGTAGATATTTAGATGATCAATCCAGGAGAATTGAAATTTCGAAAAAAGAATATACGTGGATTTAATTAAAAATCAAAAACTAAATTCACTCTACAATTTATTTCAGGCACAAGACATCTCCATTTTAAATGAAATTTGGACAGTAAGTTCTTCACGATTCAAGGCATCACATATAATTTTTTTAGAATTTTTAAAGCAAATAATTTTAAGAGTCCAGATTGGGTAAACTATGCAAAATCTCAGTTAACCATTTTTAATTAATTACCCAACAAGCATAAAAATACAAATAAATACTCACATGCCAGAGGATAAGTTGCTCAACATGATAGCAATTTTTATTGCATAAAATGATGCAAAAGAGAGATCCAAATTAAAGCATGAACACAGGGGTCTTTGTGCAAATTCAAAAAACAAAATACAACTTGAACTTATGCACAGGGACTAAACGGCAATTACAAAAACATAAAATAAATAAATTGCAATTGTTACATTTAAAAATAATAAACCTTTCTTCTTCGTGTTCCAGGTGGGGATGAAGAACCCAAAGGGGGTCGGGCGGTTGCGCGCCGCGCGCGGAGGGGGGCACGAGGTCGCTGGGCGGCCGGCGCCACGAGGCCACGGCGGCGAGCGGAGGCCGCGGCGGCTGGAAGGTGGCGAGGGCGTTGGGGGTGGCCGCTGGGAGGACGGTGGTAGTAGGCGACGGCGCCGCGAGCTAACAGCGGCCCGCGCGCGGGCAACTGAGGGCCGCGGGGTTGGCGGCGACGCCGGCTGCGAGGCCGCCGGCTGGCGGCGAGAGGGGGCGGCGGTGAGCCGCTTGGAGGAGAGGGGGCGGCGGCGGTGGGTGTTCCCACCGCTGCTGCGTTAACACTTTTTTTTATTTTTTTGATTTTTACTGCTGTAATAAAAGAGAATTTTTTTTGTTTTAATTTTTTTTATCTTTTTTTTTAATTTTCTTTAGACAGGAAATAAGTACACAAAAAGAAGGGGGAAAATTGATATGATGATAGTAGTGAAGATGATGAAATGAAGCTAAGTAAGTGGTAATGAAAGAACCCCTTTTTTTGTTTTAATTTTTTTTTGTTAATTAGAGGATGTACATGATGGGAAAAAAATGTGATGAAATAAAATATGGTGGGGTGATGGTAGTGTGAAGTGATGAAAATAAAGATGATGTTGGTGGTGGTAATGAAGGAGTGATATGGGTTATGCTAAAAAAAACTACAAAGATAAAATGATGACCACATAAAAACAAAATTACCTACGGTGGAGACGGTCGCCTAGGATGTGCTCTCGTGAGCACGGTCTTCGCTCAAATCGCCGGCGTGCGATGAGCTCGAGCAGCGCGCAATTGCGGCTGCGATGTTGGCCAAAAAACCAACGGATCACACCGGAGAGAGGGCCGTCGTCGCTCGACCGCGGTTGCGTCGCTGTCTCCGATTCAACTCTGGGAACTTGGCTCTCCTCACATAAAGATGGATCAAAGGCAAAATTGAGGAGAATGACATGTATATAAAGAGAATGGGATGAGAGGTTATTAAAGTGGTGGAGTTGAATGGGAAGTTATTGTAGAGAATGTAAAAATAAAATAAATAAATACATAAAATAAAGTTGGCTACTTTATTTACAATAAAATAAAAAGAGAAGAGAAATGATGGAGAATTTACAAGGGAAGACAAACAACATGTACACATTTTTTTACTTTTCTAATATGTAATTTTTTTATCTTTTTAATAAGAGATATTTACAACAGAAAAATACAATAAAATACTACAATTAAAATACAACATAAATATGATTTTTTTTGTATTTTTAGTAATTAAGAAAGATACAATAAAAATTAAAGAAAGAATGAATATATACATGGTATACAATGTACATCTAGGTCCCAAAACCCAACTTTTGCAAATGAGCTCCGATTTTAATGAAACCACTTCCGTTGGATAGATAATTTTCTAACTTGAACTTTAAAAGTGAGTTTAATGAATTTGGAGTTCATACGGAGCGGGAATTTAGCTTGGAAGTTAGACTTTACGGCTTTTTCTCTTTGGGATCTAGGAGCATTTATTTGAGATGAAATTTGTTTTGTATTTTTGTATTTTTATATACATTTTTATAAATAAGTTAGAGAAAGAATTAGGCAAAAAGGAGTTGAAATGAAATTATTAAAAATACATGAAGTTTTTTTTGGCTATTTACATGTATAAAACTCCTTTATTTTTGCGGCTTTTTATGTGTAATTTATTTTGTACAATCTAATATACAATAATTAGTGTGTTTTATTTAAAAGAGTCATTTTGTTAATTTTTGTATTTTATGGATATTTATTTGGGATTTTACTCGGGGATTTTGCTAAGATCAAGATATTAAGATGATGAATCGCGGATTCATCACCCCTCTATACTTAAACTTTGCTAGTCCTCGAGCAAATAAGGAATGAATAAGTTGGGTTAACCCCTGACTGTGCATGTGAATACAAGACTTGATCTGTTCAAGAACTCTCGATTTTAGAGATCCTAAAATTCTAAGCTGAACCAAGCTCTAGTTAAAAGGTACCCAATTTCCCTAATCATCAGACTCCCTTTGTATACATATATATAAGGGATATGACTTTAAGTGTTGACCGCAGTTACAAGAGTAGAGTCACAACGTCACCCAAGGTTCTAGTCCAAGAGACTCTCCTATGGACCCAATCCTCAACACTAGGGAATAAATCATTTCTTGCATCCAATCCACCGTCTCTTTAGTTGTCAGACTTGAAAGTGTAGATGGAAGGCCAGTTGATGGAGGGTATAGGATTGTGTCATTTCTTCTCTCCCTCTCATTGGAACAAGGATCCTCTCAAATGCCTTATTACGCAACGCATTTTTTTTGGTGTTGATCAGTGCGTCCGTCAAGAGAAGTTGGAGCCGTCTGCACTTGTTTTCCTGGGAGTACACCGGGGTGTACCTTTTTTGAGTACCTATCGTACCTTCTACACCCAGACTTGTAGCATTTACGATGCAGAGCCCTTTTTTGGTGCAAGCCCGACTCCTGGTCCTAATAGCGGTGGTCCAAGTGGACACTTTGAAATGGTTGGGAGCGCTCGCCTTTGGTGGAAGCTCTTTTGATAATTGACTTTGTGGAATGAGAGCTTTTCTTTGACATTTCATTGCTTTGTAGTATTTGTGGCTAGCTCCACTGCTTTTACCAAGAGTTGGCGCACACTGATCAACATTTTTTTATTTTATCACACCCTGGCACATAGGTAAATATCAAGAGATAGTACAAGAACCATGTTCTCATGCTGGCTAAAGATGCTGACACTCAGGTTTCATGAAGCCTTCATTGATTTTATCCCATCCTCGAGCATCATCAAATCAAGTCCAAACTCAAATCCCTCATCCCAGTTCCTCAAGTGAAATTACAACTCATCTCATCATAACTGCAGTCGTGTTCGTGAGGTGATGATCATATTCTTAAGGTAGAGACTAAGCATGCAATATAGCACACAAATCTTTCAAACTAGGGAAATGTGAATAATTAAGTCAAGGACCCTAATGACTAAGGCTGGTTAACTCAAAATCTCAAGACCTCATAAACCAAGTGTTCTTGAACATCACTAGTCTTGTGTGAAAGTGGATTGTGTCAGGGATTAAACCAACTTATTAGTTAGTTTTTTTTATGAATGTTTTTTTTGTTTTTTTTAAAGTTTTAGAAAAAGTTTTTTTTCTCAAGAGTTTTTTTTTGAAAAGATAGGTAAATAAGAAAAGACTTTTTTTAGAAAAAGGTTTGTTTTGTTTTTATTTTGTTTTTTTTAACCCACCCCATAATTATTGTATAATATATATAAAAAATACGTGAAAGTACGAGGTATGGGTAAAGTATATATGTAATATATACACGCCCCCTATACTTAGCTTGTGTTATGTCCTCATGGCACTAGGTGACAAAAAGACATAGCTCGTACTAAGCGTAGGAAAGCTAAAATAATAGAAAGTATAGAAGTCGATCCGCCCCCCTATACTTAGGCTCTGGACAGCCTAAGTGTAGAAGAAGAGCAAAAATGGGGCGGACGAGGTCAAGAGGAGAAATGATGAGTAAATACACATGGCGGGCATCGGTCCCCCCTATACTTAGGCTTTGGTCAGCCTAAGTATAGGACAAGAGTAAGTGTGAGAACCGACGTGATCTCGAGAATATACAAAGAAGAGAGAATATGCACAAGAGTGATTGAATCTTCTAAGATGTTGAATCTTGATGCTGCATCTTCATGAAGAGTAATAAGATGTATCTGCTCTGTGCTCACTCTGTATGAAGTTGATGACCTCGACTTGGACTAACTGCTCTTTGGAATCAACAAAATGCTTCAACAGTTGTCCATTCACCACATGAGATTGTGCACCATCTGTGAGATCAGCTATCTCTACACTTCCATTCTCGTGCACTTTCTTAACCACAAAGGGACCCGTCCATTTAGATTTGAGCTTCCCATGGAACATCTTCAACCTGGCATTGAACAACCATACCTTTTGTCCAGGGACAAAGTCTTTGCACCTAATGTGCTGATCATGCCATCTCTTTACTTTGTCCTTATAAATCAAACTGTTGTCATATGCCTTGTTTCGGATTTCCACGAGCTCGTTCAAGTTCAAGTCTCGGCAAAGTTTTCCTAGGTGACAACTCCAATTAATCTTCTTAATTGCCCATTCGGATTTATGAATCAATTCTGCGGGCAAATGGCATGGCTTGCCATAGATCATTCTAAATGGTGAAGTACCCAATGGTGTCTTGTAGGCTGTCCTATAGGCCCACAGAACTTGGTCCAAGAGCTGAGACAAGTTCTTCCTATCGGGACGAACCAATTTCTGCAAAATACTCTTCACCTCTCTGTTCGAAACCTCTGCCATGCCGTTGGACTGTGGGTGGTAAGGACTAGTAACTCTATGATCAAATCCATAGTCCTTAGCTAAAGATCTCATATCTCGATTCACAAAGTGGCTACCCCCATCAGATATCAAAACTTTTGGCACCCCGAACCTAGCAATAATATGATCTCTCACAAACTTACAAACAGTTTTGCTGTCTGCGGTTCGGGTTGGGATAGCCTCCACCCACCTGGATAAATAATCAACCGCCAACAAAATGTACTCATGTCCTTGGCTGTTGGGAAAGGGAGCCATAAAATCTATGCCCCATGCATCAAAAACATCACAAATAATCATCGGTTGCATGGGCATCTCATCTCTCTGTCCAACTGTCCCTCCCATCCTTTGACAAATCGGGCACGACCGTACAAAATCAATGGCATCTCTAAACAAGGTCGGCCAATACAATCCACATTGAAGTACTTTGTGAGCGGTTCTCTTTCCCGAATGGTGTCCTCCAGCCTCAAGTGAATGACAATATGTGAGGACACTTTGGTATTCCTCCTGAGGAATACACCTTCTCCAAACACAATCCGGTCCTTCGAAGAAAAGGAAGGGATCGTCCCAGTGGTATCTCCTCGAATCCGACTTCAGTCGATCTATGCTGCTCCTAGTCCAACCATGGGGAACCTGCTTGGAGACAAGATAGTTCACCATGTTGGCATACCACGGGAGTGAGTCAATAACAGAAATTGACTCATCTGGGAAGGTTTCTCTAATCCGCTCATGATCAGGAGAATCCTTAAGTTCAATCCGAGAAAGGTGATCAGCCACGACATTCTTCACTCCAGGTTTATCTTTAATCTCCAAATCAAATTCCTGGAGGAGTAGAATCCACCTAAGAAGACACGCCTTCGCATCCTTCTTTTCCATTAAGTATCGAATGGCTGTGTGATCAGTATAAATTGTCACCTTAGAGCCCAAAATATATGATCTGAACTTCTCGAGGGCCCATACTACCGCGAGCATTTCCTTTTCAGTCACTGTATAATTTTTCTGTGTAGGATCTAAAACTTTGCTCGCATAGTGAATCGCAAACGGAATCCCCTCTCGCCGTTGTCCTAACACAGCTCCTATAGCGAAATCTGAAGCGTCAGTCATGATCTCAAAGGGGAGATACCAGTCAGGAGCTTGTAGGATAGGCGAGGCACAAATCTTCCTCTTCAAGAGCTCAAAGGCCTCCAGACACCTGTGATCTACAACGAACTCTATGTCTTTCCCTAAGAGCTCAGTCAGTGGGCGGGCGATCTTTGAAAAATCTTGAATGAATCTCCTATAGAATCCAACATGCCCTAAGAATGACCGCACTGACTTTACATTGGTAGGTGGATCGAGTTTCTTGATCACCTCCACCTTGGCAGGGTCAACCTCCATTCCCCTTTTGGAGATGACATGCCCCAACACGATACCCTCCGTCACCATAAAGTGACTCTTCTCCCAGGAGAGTACCAGATTCACCTCTCTACACCTCGTGAGGACTCGGTCCAAGTGCGCTAAACATGTATCAAAAGAATCACCATGGACCGAGAAGTCATCCATGAACACTTCCAGGAAATCTCCCACCATCTCGGCAAATATGGCTATCATGCACCGCTGAAATGTGCCCGGGGCATTGCAGAGCCCGAATGGCATGCGCCTGAAAGCATAAGTGCTGAATGGACATGTGAATGTGGTCTTTTCCTGGTCCTCAGGGGCTATAGCCACCTGGTTGTAGCCTGAGTACCCGTCAAGAAAACAGAAGAACTCTTTCCCTGCAAGTCTCTCCAAGATCTGATCAATAAAAGGCAAGGGAAAGTGATCTTTATTGGTCGCAGCATTCAGGCGTCTGTAGTCGACACAGATGCGCCACGACGTGGGTACTCGTGTCGCGATCTCTACCCCCTCCTCGTTGGTGACCATCTGAATTCCCGACTTCTTTGGGACAACATGAAGTGGGGCCACCCACTTGGAGTCAGAAATAGGGTATATGAACCCTGTCTTGCACCATTTCTCAATTTCATTCTTCACCACTTCCCGTAGATTGGGGTTAAGTCTCCTCTGAAACTCACGGGAAGGTCTCACATTATCCTCAGTAAAAATGTGGTGCGAGCAGAGAGCGGGGTTGATGCCCACGAGATCCGACACTGTCCAGCCTATTGCTTTGCGGTTCCTCTCTAAGACCTCTAACAACCTAGACTCCTGTTCTAAAGTCAAGTCTGAGCTAATGATGACAGGATATCTCTCTTTGGGTCCCGCAAGAAAGGCATACTTAAGTGTAGAAGGTAGTGATTTCAGTTCTGGCAATGTGGTATCATCAAGCAGATCTGGCTGAACTGAATCTGAATCTGGTTCCGTGCTGCATGAAGGTGGGCTAATCTGAGTAGTACTCGCCACCAAATCAGAAGTATCAGGAGTCGGATCGTCAAAAGTATCTAAACAATCGGCAAAAGCCACGTCCGACTCATCATCTATGTCCCATGATTGTTCAGGAGAGGATGGAACTGACAGATCCGGATGGATCTCTAAGTCATCATGAGAATAGGTTGATGCATCTCTAGCAAGATCAGACCACACCTGGCAAACTGCATCATGCACTATATCCTCTCCAGATGAAAGGGTCTCGCTCTGTCCTGAAGGAATCTGTCCCCAAATCTCAACTGTGCTAATCAAACTGCAGTCTGCCTCTGAAGATGAGTACTCTGTGCTACTCTCTGAATCGGGTCGCTGACACTTGGTTTTCTTCATCTCAAGGTTCACTTCTCCGCCTGGAGAACGGAACTTCATCATTCCCGTACCATAATCGAAAGCTGCGCCTGCGGTCCTAAGGAAGGGTCGCCCGAGAATGATATGAGATTCTCTCCAATGATTGGGGGTCTCCATGTCCAAGACTGTGAAGTCCACCTGATAGTTCTGCCCCTCAATCGAGATAACGACGTTCTTCACTTCTCCCTTAGGTCTCTTCATTGAACGATCTGCGAATTGGAGTAAAGCTCTAGATTTGCGAAGTGGTCCCAACTCCAATTTCTGATATAAGGCTAAGGGAAGTAAGTTGATCGAAGAACCGTTATCTAAGAGTGTGCGTGCAAACGCAATGTCGTCAATACGACTCTCCACATAGTGAGCACCCATGTCTCTCTTTTTCTTTGGCAAAGTCTGATTCTTGAGACAATAGGTTGTGGCTACCGATAAGACATGTGTCTTTATATTTCGGTTATCTTTCTTCCTGCTAACCCTTGTAGGTGTGCATCTCACCTTAAGTTATTTTTGGAAGGCAGGATGGTTAGCCACATATTCATCAAATGGCACCTTCACAGTGATATTTTCTTTACAAAACATATCGGGGTCATCTTTCTGAATCTTTTTGATGCGCTTTCCTGCCGTAAGAGCACGGGGGAAAGGGATTGAAGCTAAGGAAACAGAGGATGAAGAATCTGAATCATGAACTGAAAGATCATTCTTTGACTTAACAGAAACAGAGTTCTTCATACAAGAATCTTTTTGATGCAACATGGAATCAAAATCAAAACTATCTACTAAAGGTTGTGGAATAGAAGCTGGAATGGTATCCGCCACAACCGGAGATGCAAGGTCCTCCGTAGACTCAGAAGAATATCCATGCTGACGATGCTGCATACGTACTCTCCTCCTCCTCTCGGCTCCATGAGTAGAAATCCTCGAATGGTGCTGATGGGGCTCTGAAATATGATGCCTCTCCTCCTCGTCCTCTGAAGACTCCTTAGGTAGAGCTCCAGAGATGCCCCTCCTCGTGTCCCTCGCCCGATCAGGTACGACCACGGTCCTTCCGCTCCTGAGTGACATGTGGTTAGCCTCGTCACACGAAAGAATCTCATGTTCAGATTTAGGAGATGCTGAATAGTATACCTGACCAAAGTGCTGCTGAGAACTAGAACGGTTCAGGCTATTGGGGTTAGCCTGAACTTGGACTGGGATCGAGGTAGAGGGTGCAGTCTGCTCGTCTCGCCATCTAGACAGGCGGTTGACATCCACCCGTAAGTCCTGAACCTCGTTCCTGTAGGAACGTAGCTCGTCGAGTATCTGCTGCTGAATATCCACGGGACTAGACGATGAAGGAAGTGGATAAGACTGAGAAGAAGAACGGGAAGACTGGCCCTGCTGGCCAGTGTACTGCCTCTGCTGCTGCTGTTGCTGGGGTTGCGGGCCCTGCTGGCCCGTCTGGTAATGGCCCTGTCGACCATACTGCTGGTACTGCTGCCTCTACTGCTGGGGTGGCTGGAATCCAGGGCTCTGCTGTGAAGGAGGTGGTGCGGAGGTGAATGCGGTGTTGTGAAAGGTCGGGGGACGCTGATAGGTCTGTCGGTCTCCCGTACTTCCCTGCCTGGCAGGGTCCTGAGTATACCATATCCCATTCACCTCCCAAACTGGGGGAGGCTCCTCCTGGATTGTCTCTACTACTGGAGGTGGCTGCTGGAAAGAGTGGGTGTAGGATTGGTCCTGCTCCCACAGCTGGGGTTGCCCTGACACCAACTGCTCCTGAACATGGTGAACTCGATAAATGGGAGCAGCGGGTGCAGTCACGGCAGGTATCTTTGTCTTAGATACCTTCTCAGTCAACTCCTCCATCTGTTTTGGAAGTTTGGAGATGCTCCGGTCTAACTCATCAATCCTCCTGTCGATCCTCTCGACTACAGTAAGCTTGTCAGCCAGAAGTCCCATGCTAGGGATCACGTCCTGAGAGAGATCGACTACAGCTGATTTTCCCCCTCCAGATGAGAGTGAACTAGGGGATGGTGTATAGGCCCTGCTGGCCATCTGTGAGCGGCTAGTTTCAGCCATCTGCTCGAATACCCTCCAGACGGTATCCGCTCCTCGTGATGTATAGCTGCCTCCACAGGCAGCGCTCACTAAACCCCGCATCTCAGGGTTGAGACCAGTGAAGAAGGATTGGACCAAGATGTTGTCATCTAATCTATGACAAGGGCACTTTTGCAGGATGTCCTTGAATCTTTCCCAAGCATCACAGAAGGCTTCATTGGGTAATTGGGAAAAACTCGTAATTCGCGTCCTCATCATGTTAGTTCTACTCAACGGGTAGAACTTCTTTAGGAATAGGTCCTTGAACTGGGCATAAGTGGTGACGATGATTCCAAGATTCTTCACCCAGTAATCGGCTTTTCCACCCAAGGCAAATGGAAGGGCTTTGAGCCTAATATAATCCTGGCTAACATTGTTATGTTTGAGGTTAGCACAGATGAGCTCAAAGTCCCTTAGGAATGCATATGGCTCCTCAGAAGCATTCCCATCAAAATGTGGCAGCAGGTTCAGGAAATGCGGCTTCAACTCAAAGTCAACAGTGGGTTCGGCCGGACTCAAGTAGTTATGAATTTGATATTGTCCGGGGTTATAAGCCGCATCCATTGGTAGTTGGACCCCAACATTTAACTGTCCCAACTGAGCTCTCAGTAATGCTTGTTGCTGCTCAGATGCAGCTAATCGGGCTAGTATACTTTTCATCGGGTCTTCATGGTTCTCTTCTTCCTCTTCTTTCCTCTTTGGCATTTTACTCGAATCTTCTTTATGTCTTGAATCAGCAATGTTTTCTTGATTAGAAGAGGATTTATGAATCATGATATTCTCACCAAGGCGATGGTCTTCCTCGGTGAGGTGGGAAGAGAGAAATGGAATGGTTTGAGAGTAACCATCCCGAGAGTGAGTGATCCTGGGCTCAAGAGGGTCATGAGTCCAGGTTGGTCCAAGTTGCGCTTGGACCTTTGAAGACGTACTTTTTGAAGGGTTCAACGAGAGATTCGCAAAGTCCGAATAAATATTCCCCCAATCAGTCATCTTCGATGTCAAAAGAACCGATTAGATCACGATAATCAATGAGGCGCTAGTTCTACGGTGCACATAAATGTGCGGAGTGAACTCACACAATACAAACGCAATTCAAACCCCCAATTTCACCAACTCAACACATGATGGCCGTAAGAGTTCGGCCGATTTATCTGATCAATTTTAGTTGGTGAGAATACAATTTTGGAAAGATTAACGAGCTGTTAGGTGCCCGTATTTTCCTACAGATTGGCCCGTTTCTTACGACTAGTTTGACCTACTTTCAGCCAGTATAGGAGTAAGTACGGACCGTATAAATATGGCTACCCGTTCCTTGAGGACTAAGGCGTCCTCTAAACCTCCCACTCTGCTAAGGAAGTCCGGACCGTTTACCGGCTACCCGTAAATCCTCACTGAAAAGTAGCTAATCGCCTAAAATGAAAGAACCAGTAGTAAGTAAGAAATCCAGACTTGGCTCTATCCTAGGGTCGTCTCTCTCTCACTTGCAATTTAAACAAACAATGAGGGCTTTCTGCACCCGAGAACAAGGTTCTTTTTATTCCAATTAATTAGATCGACCTGCTCAATTCAGTCCCAATTTTAGAGTTAGGTTATCACTTGAAATTTATGTGAACACACAAGCACGTCTACCGTTCAGTCCCAATTTCCTTTAACCTTAAGTTGTAAAACAAGATGGGAATCGGAAATCAGAATGCAAACGAGAAACTATGATGCATGCTCAGAAGAAGGTATACTTACAGTTAATCCCAGCACTCTTCATGCGTTATGCAAAACTGAATTTGTAAATATTACACTAAATGCATGCAGATCGAGGAAACCGCACCTAAACAATATACTATTAGCGGGGAAGAATTGATTGGATTTGAGCTAAGTAGTACGTGTCTATGTGCGTCTCATTATGAATCTTATAAGATATGTGAATCTTCTAAGATAAGTGTGGCCTAAATTACGATGGGCACAAACAAATTTGATTCTAAACTACCGTGTGCCTAATCCTTAATTTTCGCCACTCAAGTCAAGCCCCGCCCTCGCCGGAGAGTGAAACAGGCTCGACACACTACAAATAATGTCCAAGTCTTTTTACATGCGCGAGCTCTCAAACAAGAACCGCTATAAAGAGCAAGCTACCTAAATAATTACAAGAATTTACAAAAATTTCTCTCGAAGATAAACTAGTTCTCCTCGCTCTTCACACTCAACTCGCGTCGCGTCCGTCGACCTCCGATGCACTCCAAGTCTACCTGGCCCTCGCAAGGAAAATAAAATTTATATTAGAGAGTTCAAAAACAAAATATATACAAAAAATGAGAAGGAAAGATAATTGCGAAAGAGAAAAAATGGAATAAATACAAGTGGCCTCGGGGGTCAGACTACCCGAGTAAATGAAAATCTAAATCTAAATTTTTAAACTAATCCCTAAGCCGTTTGCCTCTCCGGCAACGGCGCCATCTGGCGGGTCGCTAGATACGGTAATTAATTCGGTCACGTTGTAGCACGTGTACTTAGCGATTCGATCAGAACCGAGAGAAGATCTCCGTGAAGAGTGTCTCGGCTTTAATTTATATCCTGGGCAAGTCCGGGGTCGAACACAGGGAGGCAAAGTAACAACTTTGGGTTAATTCAAAAACTTAGGTCTAGATTTCCAATGCGTATTTTTTTAGATTTTTTATGCAAAAAGAATGCAAATGCAAGTGAATTACAACACTAAGAAAACACACAACAAGGACAAATTAATTTTAATGTCAAATTAGTCCAATTTAGCCAAATTACATTTTTCCTAGAGTCCTAATCCAGAGATGAACACAAAACACATTTTTTTAAATTTTAGGGGTTAAAATGCAATAAATAAAAATGCACACTTTTTATGGGTTTTTTTCGCAATTTCTCACACAAACAGTAAGTAAAAATTATGAAAAATTTACTGAAATGAAAACATGATGTAAGAAGACTACACTAATTTTTTTGGAATTTTTTGACAAAGTATGAATTTTTTTATGAATTTCTTAGTGAAAATAGAGTGACAGTGAGTAAATAATTCCTAATTAATCCACGTTATCAAATTAATCAAAATGCAAATTATCTCAAGTAGATATTTAGATGATCAATCCAGGAGAATTGAAATTTCGAAAAAAGAATATACGTGGATTTAATTAAAAATCAAAAACTAAATTCACTCTACAATTTATTTCAGGCACAAGACATCTCCATTTTAAATGAAATTTGGACAGTAAGTTCTTCGTGATTCAAGGCATCACATATAATTTTTTTAGAATTTTTAAAGTAACCGTGTGTGAGATATAATTTTAAGAGTCCAGATTGGGTAAACTATGCAAAATCTCAGTTAACCATTTTTAATTAATTACCCAACAACCATAAAAATACAAATAAATACTCACATGCCAGAGTATAAGTTGCTCAACATGATAGCATTTTTTATTGCATAAAATGATGCAAAAGAGAGGTCCAAATTAAAGCATGAACACTGGGGTCTTTGTGCAAATTCAGAAAACAAAATACAACTTGAACTTATGCACAGGGACTAAACGGCAATTACAAAAACATAAAATAAATAAATTGCAATTGTTACATTTAAAAATAATAAACCTTTCTTCTTCGTGTTCCAGGTGGGGATGAAGAACCCAAAGGGGGTCGGGCGGTTGCGCGCCGCGCGCGGAGGGGGGCACGAGGTCGCTGGGCGGCCGGCGCCGCGAGGCCACGGCGGAGAGCGGAGGCCACGGCGGCTGGAAGGTGGCGAGGGCGTTGGGGGTGGCCGCTGGGAGGACGGTGGTAGTAGGCGGCGGCGCCGCGAGCTAACAGCGGCTCACGCACGGGCAACTGAGGGCCGCGGGGTTGGCGGCGACGCCGGCTACGAGGCCGCCGGCTGGCGGCGAGAGGGGGCGGCGGTGAGCCGCTTGGAGGAGAGGGGGCGGCGGCGGTGGGTGTTCCCACCGCTGCTGTGTTAACTCTTTTTTTTATTTTTTTTATTTTTTTTGATTTTTACTGCTGTAATAAAAGAGAATTTTTTTTGTTTTAAATTTTTTTATCTTTTTTTTTAATTTTCTTTAGACAGGAAATAAGTACACAAAAAGAAGGGGGGAAAATTGATATGATGATAGTAGTGAAGATGATGAAATGAAGCTAAGTAAGTGGTAATGAAAGAACCCCTTTTTTTTGTTTTAATTTTTTTTGTTAATTAGAGGATGTACATGATGGGAAAAAATGTGATAAAATAAAATATGGTTGGGTGATGGTAATGTGAAGTGATGAAAATAAAGATGATGTTGGTGGTGGTAATGAAGGAGTGATATGGGTTATGCTAAAAAAACTACAAAGATAAAATGATGACCACATAAAAACAAAATTACCTACGGTGGAGACGGTCGCCTAGGATGTGCTCTCGTGAGCACGGTCTTCGCTCAAATCGCCGGCGTGCGATGAGCTCGAGCAGCGCGCGATTGCGGCTGCGATGTTGGCCAAAAAA
The DNA here is from genome assembly GCA_037367405.1 of Ottelia alismoides. Taxonomy (NCBI): domain Eukaryota; kingdom Viridiplantae; phylum Streptophyta; class Magnoliopsida; order Alismatales; family Hydrocharitaceae; genus Ottelia; species Ottelia alismoides. Next base: position 957,866 of record JAZKJV010000380.1, on the reverse strand, counting down.
CCAACGGATCACACCGGAGAGAGGGCCGTCGTCGCTCGACCGCGGTTGCGTCGCTGTCACCGATTCAACTCTGGGAACTTGGCTCTCCTCACATAAAGATGGATCAAAGACAAAATTGAGGAGAATGACATGTATATAAAGAGAATGGGATGAGAGGTTATTAAAGTGGTGGAGTTGAATGGGAAGTTGTATTATTAATGGAGTTGAATGGGAAGTTGGGAAAAATGGTGGAATAATGGAGTTGAATTGGTGGTTATTGTAGAGAATGTAAAAATAAAATAAATAAATACATAAAATAAAGTTGGCTACTTTATTTACAATAAAATAAAAAGAGAAGAGAAATGATGGAGAATTTACAAGGGAAGACAAACTACATGTACACATTTTTTTACTTTTCTAATATGTAATTTTTTTTATCTTTTTAATAAGAGATATTTACAACAGAAAAATACAATAAAATACTACAATTAAAATACAACACAAATATGATTTTTTTGTATTTTTAGTAATTAAGAAAGATACAATAAAAATTAAAGAAAGAATGAATTTATACATGGTATACAATGTACATCTAGGTCCCAAAACCCAACTTTTGCAAATGAGCTCCGATTTTAATGAAACCACTTCCGTTGGATAGATAATTTTCTAACTTGAACTTTAAAAGTGAGTTTGATGAATTTGGAGTTCATACGGAGCGGGAATTTAGCTTGGAAGTTAGACTTTACGGCTTTTTCTCTTTGGGATCTAGGAGCATTTATTTGAGATGAAATTTGTTTTGTATTTTTGTATTTTTATATACATTTTTATAAACAAGTTAGAGAAAGAATTAGGCAAAAAGGAGTTGAAATGAAATTATTAAAAATACATGAAGTTTTTTTGGCTATTTACATGTATAAAACTCCTTTATTTTTGCGGCTTTTTATGTGTAATTTATTTTGTACAATCTAATATACAATAATTAGTGTGTTTTATTTACAAGAGTCATTTTGTTAATTTATGTATTTTATGGATATTTATTTGGGATTTTACTCGGGGATTTTGCTAAGATCAAGATATTAAGATGATGAATCGCGGATTCATCAGGCACGTGACCCCTCGAGTGACCAGGTTAGCTTTTTATTAATTAATTAATTAAGGTCCAATTATTCGGTCTATAGGAACAAGCAAGATAATTAAGGTTGGACCCTAATTAATTTCGTCTCAAAGCAATGGAAATTCCTAAGCTAAGGCTAAATCCTCGAGAAATCAAATAAAAAGAAAGGGGATAAAAAAACGACGAAAAACCACGATGAGGTCCCCCGAGCACACTGGTGCCCGGCGAAACAGACCTCGACCAATCACCAAGTCTGAATGTCCTGTTTGCCCTGTATTATTACAATAATAATAGTGCTGAAAAGGAAAACTAAGCTAAACCTAATATAACTAAGCTCGCTCGCTCATGCTCGCCTCTCTCGCACTCTCCTGCGGCTCTATACAGAAAAGAGCCACCTCCGAGTGTCATAGTTGCGTCGGCTTCCCAAAGAAAGCCGCCTCGATCCTCAAGCCCTTGTAAGAAAGATAAACAAGAGATGTGTCAGGCCAGAATTATTATGAAAAATAAAATAAAAGTAAAAATATAAATAAACACAAATAAAATAAAAATGAATAAAAACAAACAAAAACAAATAAAAACAAAAATAAAAGAAAAAGAAAATAAAAGAAAATAAAAGAAAACGAAAAAGCTGCGAAAACCGCGAAAGAAACAAAAGCTGCGAAAAAGCCGACTACTAAGCTGTGCTCCCCAGCAACGACGCCATTCTGATGAGAGAAATATCCACACGATCCGAGTTAAGGTGTAAATCAAGGTCGTTGTGACCCGAACCGCGAAGCTCGCTGAACAAGAAATAAGAAAAACCATCAAATATAAAATCAAACAAATAAAGCAAGTAGCGGTCTCGCTATTTTATTTTACCTAGTATAGCTACCATGGTCGAACACAAGGAGCACAGATTGGCAAAAACCTACGAAGTAGTCGGGGATCAAAAATAAAAAGAATAAACTATTTTTGGTGGATTTTTATATTTTTAATTTTTTTATGATTTTTAAAATAAGAAAAAGTATAAAAGAAATGAAAAATAGGAGCAACAAACATTATTAAACACAACAAAAATACTCAGAAAATCAAATAAAAATGTTTTTAGATTTTATAACTTTTCAAATGTTTTTGATGTTTTTCTCAGATTTTTTATGATTTTTAGTTGATTTTCTAAAAATGACACGAAGCTAAAAATGCAAATCAATGTGCAACCAGAATCTAATGGCTATTTAAAAAATATATAAATAGCCTATAAAATTCAAGAGATAATTTTATTATAAAATAAAAATAAAAGTCTAACTAAGGAAAGTGGAATTGCATTTTTTGAATTTTTGTTAATTTTTAATAATTTTTATGAGTTTTTTTAGTAATTTTAGATTTTTAAAGTTTTTATAAATACAAATCAAACAAAAATTTGACAGAATCAAAAACATAACAGAAGAAGCCAGCATTAATTTTTTTAGAATTTTTAGAGGGTTTTTAATATTTTAAAGTGATTTTTCAATTCAAGCAGAAGCAAAATCAGAGGTTTTAAATTTTTAAAAATAGAAAATGAAAACAGAATGGGCCCAAAAATTCACGTATTTTTTTACATAGTGGCAGGGCTACATATCCAAATTTCATGAAATTTGAGCTAAGTTTACTATTTTATTCAACCAATCAAAGACAAGCAGCACACAGGGACCTCTATGTAATTACTGAAAAGTTATCAGCCAAATAATAACACATGTAAAGAATCTAGGGCTGAAAATGTAAAAATCCCAGAATAGCACGAGGTCGGCACGTGAATCAGACACGTAGGGGCATAATTGTCATTCCAATTTATAAAAATTCATTTCATAACAGCAATAAACTTCAGGGAAGACCATGCAAATAACCCACGAAGCACGTACCAGACCACATGAACTACACTCAGAGGGACCAAATTGCAAATAAAATAAACACGAGGTCCTAAGTGTTAAATGTCCAAACTAAAAATAACTTCTAAAAATATTTACAGGACTAAACTGAAATATAAAAAGCAAATAGGGACTAAGCATAATTTACCCTTTATTATGGATCCAACGGTCAAGGGGTTTCACTTAAGATCGGGCGGTGGAGAATGGGTGATACCCCTTTGGTGATGGACGCACCAGATCTGATCCTCAGATGGATCCAACGGATGAGAGCCTCCGTAGATGAACGGTAGAGATTAAAACTGGCAGAGAGCTCGATTAGACGGCGGAGATGCTCCCTGGAAGAGCGCCGATGAACTCGCCTCCGGCGAGCTTCGATCGGCCAATACGCGCTGCTGGAAGGTCCTCGGCGCTGCTAGGATGGGCGAAATGATGCTGACGACGTTCCGCAGCGGCTGGTGGGCTCCGATGAGGCCGGGAGGTCCTGAAAGGCTCCGACAACGTGAACGACCTGGAGCTCCTGTGCTTCAGCAGTTGGACCTCCAGATGAGGTCCGTTCTCGGTCAAATCTGCACAGGACGAAAGCTGGGTCAAGAGCAAAATGCCTCGACCCGTTAGAGGGCGGAATGGGCGAAGGGGCGAGATGGAGCGGGGCCCTCCGACGAAGCGACGATGGAGGAGGGTCGGAATCTTGTTCCGGGACGAATCATGGGGAATGAAGGGGCGAAGAAGGTGGAGAGAAGACCAGTGAAGATGATGGGATTGTCGGAATGACAGATGGGTGGTTGGATTACACTAGTGGTTCGATGAAAGCTTCTAGCCAGAAATCGAAAAAGCGAAAATCAAAGCGAACCAGGAGTTATCTAAGCTACCTGATGGAGGCATTCCTCTGGGCTGGAGGTCATGGACCTCCGGGGGTCTTTGCCTCAATGGTTCGACGCGTCCATAGGCTCGGGCTCGCCGGTGGCGGAGCACGATGAGAAACTCGCCGGATCTGAGGTTCTGCAGCTCGCTACCTCACTGTGACTCACTCTCACACCAGCTGTCACTCAGATGAAGAGGAGGAGCTCATCGGGGACGAGAGGGATGGCCAAGGATAGGAAGAAATTGCGGCTCCGTTGAGATTTATACTCGATGAGGTCCGACAAGTATGGAGCTCGGGTGCACAATCTTAGGAGTGGACCCCTAAGGATGATATCGGGCATGAATCATGGGTCAATCCTCAATTGCCGGAGCCTTGGAAGGTTGCAAATGGTGAACGGATCGTTTCAAGAAAATTTGGAGAAGTCGGGCTGAAACCAAGATCCGCGGGAGGAGTGGTCCAGGGGGGACAGTTGACCAGGGTCAACGTTCCCCCGTGGACCAATCAGAATTCAGGAAGTTAAAATTATTTATTAATTAAATTAAAAATAGAAAACTATTTTATTTTAAAATATTTACAAAATGAAAATTGTTTTGTATTTTCAAGCTATTTTTAGTGATTTTTATTTATTTTTATGATAAATAAATTATGTTATATACATTATGTTATATTATATACATGTATAAAATACCTATGTATTATATATTTATATTTTTATTTTCTTATTTTTGTACAAATACTCTATATTTTATTTTTTATTTATTTCCAACATAAAATTTAGAGTATAAAATAATTTTTATTTTATTTTTCTTGATTATTTATAAGGGTGAAATAAATAGGAATAAATACATATGTACATGGTATATACAAGGTTGAGAGAGAGAAATTATTTAGTTTTTATTTTGATTTTATTTTTCTCATTTTTATTTTATTTTTAGAAATATATACAAGATATTAGAAACACATTTTTATTTTTATTTTTGTGATAATAAAATATATACAAGTAATAAAGTTTACACACATGGATGAATGACCCTATCTCTCTGTACTTGTTTTATTTTGCGGTCAGGCCACTGCTTGGCCCTCCCTTGGGTTCGGGTCACTCGATATTTATTCTAAATATCTCCTTCTTTTTCTTTCTTCTTTATTCTTTTATTTTTTCACAAATATATGCTAATTATTGAATATTAACAAATGCATGCCTTTTGGTAATTTATTGTATTTACAACTATCTACATGGTATTTTGCAAAGATAATTAGCTAAAATAAAAGAATAAAGAGTGATGAATGAGTATTCATCATGCATGTACGTTGGCAATCCTCTCTTATAGTTATAATTATATTTTTTCTGAGATGGACATTTGAGGCTAGTATTTATTATGTAATAATGATCAGAGAAATTTGGTCTGAAATGCAGTTGAAGTTTCCTGTTGAAAACGGTTTCCTGCGTAATTGTTAAAAAATTTAGATCTTTTTTTTTACAATTGATCTCTCTTGAGAGATTCTTAGCCCCACGAATTGTGTGTTACTGAGCCTATCTCGTGACAGGAGGTGATCTATATTGATTCACAACGAGGAGGAGGCCCACTTGGGAAAATTCAGCCATCGTCGGAGTACTCCTCCGTGCGGTTCAATCTCCTGTGGTCTTAGACCTGGTCGAGGCCCAAGTTCATCGTATTTAGGTTAGTTTTAATCTAGAGTTCATTTTCACATTTTCATTTTAATTTTTAGTCGTCAATTTAGGGTAAAATAGAAATCCACTTTTTGACATGGAGCTTGAGATCTAGGCCAAATTCATCATGTTTCCGCCAATTATTCGATGCTTAAGCATCCCCTTTTCGTTCCTTAGCACCGTCTCCATATTTCGCCCATGGTTCCCAACCATATCTCGCAAGTATACATGTCATTTTCAGTTCTATGAAAAGGGATATATTAATATATATGTATGTGTATATGTATATATATACATATATAGAGGGCGATCTTGTGAGATAGAGCATATACGCGATGATGAGATGGATAATCTCGACAACTCATTTTACCACCATTAATGACATGAAAGCCTCGGGGATTTAGACCATCGTATATTACCTTGTTGTCATTCTAAAATCAACTAAATTTGAGATCTATATCCCATCCATCAAGACTATCAAATTTTATCAGCTTTAGAACTGTTGAAATCGACCAATCAAGATGGTCATATTAGAACTATTTTTATACGAAATTTGAAACACATGTTGCACTGATTGTTCTATAAGAATCCCCTAAGATTTCATATTGTTAATAATTGTAAAATGAGTGGTTGAGATTACCCATCTCACAATCTCATATATGCCCCATCTCAGGATCACTCTTCTTTAGACAATAACAACAAATAAATGCACTTTTTTTAATAACCGAGAGGAGGTTCCCTGTAGTGAGTGGTTTCATTGCAAAGATGTCATGACGATCACAATTGTCCACGCTCCATCCAACAATGAAGTTGGGAGATGTTGTGAATGGTTTTTGCTTAATTGTTTTTTTCCTTGAAATCGATTTCTCCATAAGGTTGTTCAGAAAACCACTTATCTTGGTCGTTGGATAAAGTATGAATCATTGTGATTGTCACAACTTCTCATGTTGTGAAAGTCTATCTTGTGAAATCTGTATATGTCTAAAACATAGATGTAAGAAGATCCACAATATGATTTTTTCGTTTTTTTTAAATCTAAATAATAAAAAGTAAGTAAATAACTGGTATCTTTTAATTTTTTTACAAGAAAGCTATCCAAATATAACTTCATGAGAACTTTCAATGAAAGTGCAACTTTGAAGAGGTTCCCTAGGTAATTTGGTTAAAGGAAGTTAAGCTCTTTAGTAATTTTTGAAATATACAACAAGCTCAAAGGAAATTTGGGAGCTAAGAGGATATTGTCCAATCAAATATGCGGAGTAATTGAACAAGTCCTTGTCCAACGACCAATGGTTGTCTCCCATCTGCCACCACAAGACTGCGTCCTGGAAAGACATCATGGAGAGAAGAAAAACTGTCCTTGTTGCCACATATGTGTCTCGAGGACCCAGAGTCAACAAGTCATTTAAAAGATTGAGATAAGTCATGGCATGCAAGGCATTTCGAGGGTATACCTAAAGGACTGGAATATGATGTGGTTTCTGGTTATGTAGAAGATCCTTATCGGGACGTGATCTGGTGATGACTCGTCCTTCAGATCAAATCATCGTATTCTGCTCTGGATATAGTTGTTGGTGTGTTTTCTAGCTGAGTAGCAGGCACCTGATTTGGCATTGGAGGTTAACCATGCTGTCCACAACATCGATCATTAGTATGGACAATGCATCCACATAATGTGCACTAGGGATGGACGCACCCAAGTGTGTCACAACTGCGACCTCGATCGTGAAAGTAGTTACCGCGACCTTTACCAGACAGAGCAGCTAAGGCTGAGGTAGTCTCAACTCGATAACCAATCGCAGTCAAGATAGATAGATGACTCAAGCGACCATAAGTAGCCTCCATCAAAGGAATCTCATAAGCATGAATCATTGGTGTCAAGAGTGCCTCATATGGATAATATAATCCACCAAGAAATAAACTGACCTTAACTTGATACCTGAAAGAATCAAGCCTCACAAGTGCAAACATGCATGTACGAGTTCAATAACTGAAAGTTTGAAATCAAGGATGAGTAATATTGGGACAAAGGAGAACCATTTTGTTTCATCTGAGACATATCGACGTAGAGTTGGAGGATCTTAGCATAGTTCTTCTCTTCAGAATATGTTTGACGCAAGTTGTCCCACATGCACTTAGTAGTTTTATAGTGCATGATGTCATTTGCAATATGTTGCACACAATTGCTTATAATCCAAGCCTTGACCATTGCATTATCCTTTTTCCACGCTATGTACTTGCTGGTTTGTCTTTTGGTTCATCTTTGGTAATGATATGTTCTTTATCATAACCTTCAATCACATTCAATAGTGATTGGAACCACCATACATTGTTGCCTCCATCTAACTTAGTAATAGGGCAAAAGAAAACATTCTTCATTTCTCCTTCTAAGGTTGAAGAATCGAGCACTTCAGATATTTTATCACGAGTATGAATCCACAAACACACAAATCTTGATAGGAACAAAATATTGACTACTCACATCAATTAGAAGTCATACTTGCATAGCAATGAGTTGCACTGTAAACATGACCAAGAAAACCACCTCAACTATTCAAGATTGAGATGATACATGATGGAGTCGAAGAGAATCGACTAATACTGCTGTTGTGTTGTATGTGGATGTTCGTCTAGGGCCCCTCCGATCTGTACAACGAACGCAATGGTTCTTATGCCACTGATGTTGCTAGTGCAAATCGGTGGAACTCGAAACTATGATTTCTGAGTCAATGAAGGCGATCGGTTGTTGTTGTTATTCGTCGTTCTGCCTGGAACAACGGAGTTGAGTTGGTAAAGTGGTGACGACTGTGAGGGGGTGTCTAGGGAAAACGTAGAGGTAATTGTGAGGGTCGAGATTTCGGTTGAGTGTGGTGGTGGAGAGGGATATATATATATATATATATATATATATAGAGAGAGAGAGAGAGAGAGAGAGAACCTAGGTTACCCGAGAGGAGGAACCTCCGGTGCTCCGGTACCATGTTGATTCTCAACATGGAAAAAAATATTTCTTGCATTGATGAGAGAAGGGTCCCTTCCATATACAAGTAGAAGGGAGAAACTATAAGTATGCCCTTGTAGATGTAGACTCTCCGAGAAAAATAAAGAAATAAGATTGAAATACAGATGTCGACATAAGCGAAACAATTATAGATAATTTGATTGTTGAGAGCAAGGTGGATTCGACTAATATCTCCAAAAGGTATGATTGAAAAATATTTTAATATTTATTATTGGTATTATTTTTAGCTTTCTAATTGAATTAATTCTTGTAGCATGATAATCGTTCAGCATAGGTGCTATATCAAGCAATTTCTCAACTATTAGGAGAAGAACAAGTTGACATAAAAGCAAAAGGAGTTAATCAATCATTCTACCTTCTCCAGGTTTTCTTTAATAGCCAAACTTGATATCAGTTATCATGTGTTAGATCACATCGCACAAAGATATCAAGGCAATCTAAGATTCATGATTGGTGATTAATTGCTTTCCTTTTCAGATCAAGATATTGGCTTTATACTTGGATTGCTGACATCTAGATTTCTGATTTTTCTTCACGGGCATTCCTTTAAATGGCTTAGTTCCTATGAATAAATCATTTTCACTTTCATCTCTATCCTTGAACTATAATCTATCTACAATCTAGATGATGATCGGTCCATTCACATATATGATACATGCCTCATCGGCTTGATGTTTTCTACATTTCTATTTTTCGAAATATTTTTTCCCAGAATATTACTTACTACATTGATTCTATTGATGACACTCGTTTCTTTAGTTGGTCATGTTTTTATGGGTAAAATGGTGATTATCGAATTATTTACATCAAATTAGTTTGTTCTTCATTGTAACGGTGTTTATATAAACAATTCATTGTGCCGATTTCTTTAATATTATTTGAACTTTAAATAAATTAAAGAATCTCCATTTCATCATCTTTATTCTTTCATTTTGGCCTTAAATACCTAACTAAATGTATTTATATATCATTAATTTGTGAACATTAACACTCAATAAGTCACATAAAATACTATATAAATTACAATATTTAATACCAAAATAAAAGAGTAAAGGAAAGAAAGGAAAAAGAATGAAGTGTCAAAGACACTAGTGACCCTAAACCCCGAGACTCAATCATCATGACGACCTGGTCAATAAGGAATAAGTAGGTAGACATAGTGCAGAGAAACTATACAGAAAATATCTAAAAACCCTACTTTTTAATTCATCAATAACATGTTTTAGAGACCTATTTTATTTTCCTATTTTACACCTTAAATTAATAAACTTTGAACATTAAATTTGTATATAAAAATACAGAGAAAAATACAAATTTTATTTCATTAAAAAATAATGCACAGTGTGCTCGGGACACACAGAATAAAAAACCGTAAAGAAAAATTTACAGATCTGTATCTTCTCCATACAAATTCAAAATTCACCGAACTCACCTTTATTGTTGATAAAATTAAATTATATATTTAATAAAGGTGATTTCGTTCAATTTGGAGTTAAGATTCAAAGACTGGCTTTTGGGCCCTCATTGTGCAACATACATGCATAAAATATTCATTATATTTATTCTTTATATCTTTAAGTTTCTTATATTTTAATATATTTGTAAATATTATTTGAAATACACATATATAATAGAATCAAAATAAAAGCATGAAAATTGCATCAAAATAAATAAAGATATAGAGTATATATGTAAAATACACCTATAACGCACCTATGTAATATATGTATATAATTAATTAAATATACAAATAAATTTAGAAAAATAAAGTAAAAACATGTAAATATGTAATTAAATAATATATAAATATATAAATTATCTATACAAAATAATAAAACATATAATACAAATTTTAAAAATATATAAAATACAAGTATATTTACCTATATATGCACATGTAAATACTAACATCTAATAAATTAATTTGTAAAAATAAATAATAATAAAAATAAAATACTATATAAAATTACAAACATTTTTCATATTTTCAGCAAAATAATAATTTCATTTAATGATTTTAATTGATTTATCATTGTATTTCATTTATTCTTTTTCCAGGTCGGTCCACGTGGACCAACCGGGAGCCTCCGTGAGTTGACCCCAGTCACTGCACGGTCTTCGCTGCTTGATCTGTTAGAGCCTTCCCCATGCTTCTTCGCCGATTTTCATGCCTCGCACAGGCCTATGATCACGCTGCTTCCTTCATCAAAAATGACCACCGTACGATCATGAAACTCACCCTGCATTCTGATTATCCAAATTCTTAGCGATTCGTGCAAAATCTCGTGACTAACTTCACCTACCACCTCCTCCTATATATACACCCTTGCCATTTTTATGAGTTTGATCTCTCTTGAGAGCTTCTTAGCCCCTCAAATTGTGTGTTACTGAGCGTGCCTTGTGACAGGAGGCGATCTCTACCGATTCACAGCGAGGAAGAGGCCCGCCTGAGAAGATTCGGCCATCACCGGAGTAATCCTCCGTGCGGTTCAATCTCCCGTGGTCTTGGACATGATCGAGGCCCAAGTTCATTGTATTTAGGTTAGTTTTAGTCTAATTTAGGGTAAAATAGAAATCCACCTTTTGACCCGGAGCTTGAGCTCTAGGCCAAATTAACCGTGTTTCTGCCGGTTTCTCGACGCATAAGCATCCCTTTTTGTTCCTCAGCACCTTCTCCATTCGCCCATGATTCCCAACCCAGATCTTGCAACTATACATGACATTTTCAGTTCTACGAAAAAGGATATATTAGTATGTATGTATGTATGTATGTATATATGTATATATTTACATAGACATACATATATAGAGGGCGATCTTGTGGGATAGAACATATATGCGATGATGAGATGGATAATCTCAACCACTCATCTTACCACCATTAACGACATGAATGCCTCAGGGATTTAGATCACCATATATCACCATGTTGCCATTCCAAAATCAACTAATTTGAGATCTATATCCCATCCATCAAGACTATCAAATTTTAGCAGTTTTAGAACTGTTGAAATTGACCAATTAAGATGGTCACATTAGAAGTATTTTTTATACGAAATTTGAAAAACATGTTCCTCTGATTGTTCTATAAGAATCCCCCAAGGTTTCATACTGTTGATGGTTGTAAAATTAGTGGTTGAGAATACCCATCTCACAATCTCATATATGCCCCATCTCACAGGATCACTCTTCTGTAGATAATAACAACAAATAAATGCACCTTTTTTAATAACCGAGAGGAGATTCCCTGCAGTAAGTGATTTCATTGCAAAGATGCCATGACAATCACAATTGTCCATGCTCCATGCAACAATGAAGTTGGGAGCCGTTGTGAATGGTTTTTGCTTAATTGTTTTTCCTTGAAAATGATTTCTCCATAAGGTGGTTCAGAAAACCACCCTTATCTTGACCGTGGGATGAAGTATGAATAATTGTGATTGTCAGAACTTCTTATTTTGTGAAAGACTCTCTTATGCAATATGTATATGTCTAAAACATAGATGTAAGAAGATCCACATTATGATTTTCTAAATATTTTAAATCTAAATAATAAAAAGTAAGTAAATTACTGGCATCTTTTAATTTTTCATATGAAACATAAACATTAAGAGCATGTTCGGTTGGGGGTTTAACCCCCTCCTTGAGGGGTTTACCCCCAAGACCCCCATTTTCTCTTTCTTGTGGAACCCACTATCTATTCTTTGTTTAAACATTAAATAAATTACTTTCCTTTCATCTATTCCATCAAATAATAATATATTATATCATCATATCATATAAAATTTATAAACTAATCTACTTCTACTCACTTTTCCAAACTTCAATACAATCACATCACGATAACTAAACACTTTTCAAACTTCAATACAATCATATCACAATAAACTTACTACAAACTACCCTCAGTTTAACCCTTTATCCAAACATCATAGGATTACCTCCTACCAGTTTAACCCATCTAACCCACGTAGCAAATACACCCTAAAATATACAAGGCTATCCAAATATAACTTCACGAGAACTTTTAATGAAAGTGCAACTTTTTGGTTGAAGGTGCGTCTTTCCTGCCCGCGGTGGAGTTAGGCAACGGTAGCCAGTAAAGAAATGGAAAAGGGCCTGCAGCTCGCACTCTCCGCTCGTGGGCTGACGGTTTCCTCCTTCCCCGACAAAGGACGGGCTCTAATCTCCTCCAAAGATTTTTCTCCAGGTACTCTCTCCCTCCCTTTTTTCAGATACTCATATACACTTGTACCAAGATGCAACAATGGTATTTTCAAACACGAAGGGAACATGGGCTCGACGATTTCATGTTCAAAACTGCTATTTGTTGAGGTTGGGTTGTTTATGTTATTCAGGGCTAAAATGGGTTGGAGATGTAGTGTTCCAGTTTAGTTCCACCATGATGACTGTGATGATGATGTGAGTTGGCCATGTAAATGTTGGGAGGTGATATTTGTTAAATTGTCTATAGATGTATTATGGGTATGTTGATTTTGGGTTCATTTGGGTAAAATTCCTAGCCTGGTTTTTTTACTCACTAGGGTTTTAAGAAATGGGCACAACCCATGGGATTCCCTTGTGAGAAGAATAAGGAAGTTAGAAACAGAGTGATCGCTTGAAGTTGAATCTAAGAGCAATCTGGTTCAATCGTGTTGGATGATCCGTTGCTTGGACTCAGTCATTTGTTATAGATACTGTGCAGTATTCACTTTTTTGCCAATTAATCAAATCGGTCAATTTGTTGCAGCTGTCTACCACACTGGTGCAACCATTTTGCAACTTTTGGAAAAAAATCAAGTACATTTTGCCTTAAAAAGTCAAGTAAATTTAAATGTTGATGAAGGTCACGAGTTTAATGATCTACCTCTAACAGAAATGCATGATAATACTAATTGCTGAAGGTTTGGGATGTGGTTCAATCTCTTCCTTGGAACCCATGTATAGCTATAAATTGTCAAAGCTTTATGCTCACGGCTTTCATTACAAGTCGAAAATTGCTGACAAACCACCTGTAGTCTTACATTTGAGATTCTTCTAGCAAGTCGCGCCATTTGATGACGTAGTGTTAATTCAGGTGGGTATTAAAATATAACATTTCTTCATGGTATATTTTGGAGAATTATGATTGCCATTTATGGAAGATTGATGTTAAATCTGTTGATTCTTATTGGAAGAAGCCGGTGATAGAAGGAGGAAGTTAATGTCAAATAGATGAATATCATACCAAAGTTATTGGAAATTATGTAGAGTAAGGCAGAAGTCATGCGATATTTAAAATTAGCAGCTATGTTAGTCCTCAAACTCTGAGTAGTAGTGCATAATCATGGATGCATTTTTTGTGTGCCTTTGAGTTATTTTCTTTTGATTGAGCATTTTATATTAACAGGAGATATAATAATCAGTCAAGATCCTTATGCATCGACACCTAATTATTCCTCGACATCAGCTTGCGATGGTTGTTTTACAACCAACAATGTGAAAAGGTGCTCTTCTTGCAAGATTGCTTGGTATTGTGGAAGCATCTGCCAGGTACATTCACTCCTAGAAATTGAAGCCCTAGCCACATCGTCAATCCCAAATTACACTTTTTATTCTTCTTTCACATTTTTTCACTAGAATTGGCTTCCTTGCTTTAGTGGATTTTGGAGGTATTTTCGGAGATTTTTCCAGTTTTTTTGTTAGTTTCAACTTCAAGCCTTTAAATTTTGTATGCTTCTGACAATTGATAATATTTATCTCAGAATTCCAGTTCTGGATGGTTCCGATGACACTGACAATTAAATTTGTGTTGCCATGGTGACCTTCAGTGATCATTTTATAATATTCTCCATTATTTTATAATATTCTCCATTATGATTACAGTGTAGACTTTCTTTGTTCATTATTCATTCCACCGTATAGAAAGAAGGGGCAACCTAAGTGACTTCTAATTTCTAATTCATGCTTACATGGTCTGGATTTTCTCTAGTAGCACTTGCACAAAAGTCTTATATTTGAATTCCCGTTTGGTGGATTGGCTTCGCAAGTCATGCATCTGTCTATTCCCTCGAGTCATGTCCTGCTGCAGGCTTTGAACACCTATTTTCCTACATCCCCAACTCGTATTCTTCTTCTTCACATAATGTATGCTTAAAATGAAACATCATGCTACATGCACATGCACCCTTTTTTAATGGTGTTAGAAAGTATTGCATTTTTAGCTTGTATGTAGATATTGAAAGCAAGTTAAAGACACCTCGAGACTTGATGAGGATCAAGACAAAACAAGAGAACTTTAGAGATCAACCTTCTGAGATCAAAACAATCAAACTTCAACTGAAGATCAAGCTTTACACTACATCAAGACGAAGACACCTGAACGGATCTTAATAAATGAAAGAAAGAAGAACGGCGATGAGGAGGCCAAAGATTAAGAAAACTCCTAGATTCTGAGTCTCTGTACTTTATTTTATAGAAGAGATATAATATAAACTCATGCACATGCACTGTATTTCATCTCTATTTCATTTACAATATTTTTGAATAAATCAATCGACTAATTGACTTTTCAAGTCAGTTAAATTTTTTTGAGTCGACTACTAAGTATATTGATGCAATATTTCTCAAATTGGCAGGGCAAATCAAATTGAATCAAACGGTTGATTTGGAGATTTTTCAAATTAGGGATTTTTATTCCTAATTAGTTATTATAAATTAGTTGCTTATTTTATCTAAATAAATTGAGATTATAATCTCAACTTTTTTGGTAGATAAAATTAGTAGAAATCAATTAGAATCGGTTAGAGTCAATTAGGATCGAGTCGGATTTTATTTGAATTCGAATTTGATTCTCTTTCTATTTTTGTAATTCCACCTCTACTATATAAAGAGGTTGGTAGTCTATTGTAAAAAAAAGTTCTGTTGATATGAAAATTTGAGATTCATCTCATTATCTCTCTCTCTTGTCTCTCTCTTTCCCTTGGCGCGTTCTTGCTTTTCTTCTCCAAAAATCCCTCGTTTTTCCGACGAGTTATCTCCTCTCAATCCCTCTTATTTCTTCTCCACCAATATTCCCACCAAAAAAAATATTTGTCTCCTTTATGAATTTTCTGTCTGCATCAATTGGTATCAGAGCATGGCAACCGAATCGTTCTTACGATTCAACGATCCTGTCTCATGCGTTTGCAGTTCGATCTAAGCCGCCTATCTCATGGTTCGCATTTAGGTTCGCGTTCAAAGAAGTTCCAGCAGTGACTTATATCATGCGTCAAGGTGCAGCATGGTTAGACATGCTAATCGGTGAAGATTCGTCCGTCAACGAAAAAAATCAGAACGTCGCAGTTGCTGTGCAACCCGATTTTGAGCAAGAAACGGAAGACACATGGCCAATATTCGACGAAGGTGTGGACGAGGAATATGAAAACCTCGATTTTTTAGCAATCGATGTTGCTGTCCAGGAACAAGAAAATGAAGAAGACAAGTCTATCTACGATGAAAGCCTCGAGGATGAAGAATACAGAGTTTTTTTTGAAGCCAAGAATACGGAGTTCTTGATTTGCTCTCCTCTATAGCTGCAATCCAGGAGGACTCGGCATCATTGTTGCCGCCACCAATGACGTCACAACTATTGGTCAAAGCACCCCTATCGGTTGTTCAACCTCTTCCTACGTGCCAGGCCGACACCCCACCCCAAAGGGCCTCGACGATCCGATGCAGGGAGATCCGCCGCCCTCCCTGAAGGCATAGCCTTCACCCCCACGCGCAGGGCTTGCGTGACTGCCGCCACCACCTCAGCTTGATCTCGAAGCCTTGTTGTCGCCTACGTGCTGCTGGCGCGACCACCGCGTGACTTCCAATCTCGCTGCCAACAGGTACCTCGTCAACGCCAGGGCTACCGCCATCGAACTGGTTGTTCCTGTCCTGGCCGCGCTTCGCACGCGATGTGCGTGCCACCTGCGCACAGCCTCCAGCCAGCTCGATACCGTCAGCATTCGCGCCACCGTCATTTGTGCCACCTCCATTGGCTTCATCTTCAATCGCGTCGCCGCCAGAGAAGACGAAACCCCAACGCTGGGCGCCGCTTAAAACGAAGGGACGGAGAAACCCTACCGTGGGATGTCTCTGCAAGAGAAATCAAGTTCCAAGAATTTAGGGATAGAAGGTTAATTTGGAATTTTTGCAGAAAGTTACCTCCACCAAAAACTTTTTGTCCAAAGGGTAAAGTGGAAGGTAACTTAAGGTGTGATATTTTAAGTGAAGGGGTAGAATATTTGCAGCCATACCCCTTGGTGGAAAGAAATTACAAACGTAATATGGAAAAGAAGCCAAATCAGGGAATCCAATCCCTATCGAATTCTCCACCGACGGAACAAAGAACGAGCAATTCGTCAGGAGACGATTTTTCAAGCGGAGGAGAATTGATGCAATATTTCTCAAATTGGCAGGGCAAATCAAATTGAATCATAGGGTTGATTTGGAGATTTTTCAAATTAGGGATTTTCATTCCTAATTAGTTATTTTAAATTAGTTGCTTATTTTATCTAAATAAATTGTGATTGTAATCTCAAATTTTTTGGTAGATAAAATTAGTAGAAGTCAATTAGAATCGGTTAGAGTCAATTAGGATCGAGTCGGATTTTATTTGAATTCGAATTTGATTCTCTTTCTATTTTTGTAATTCCACCTCTACTATATAAAGAGGTTGGTAGTCTATTGTAAAAAAAAAGTTCTGTTGATATGAAAATTTGAGATTCATCTCATTATCTCTCTCTCTCGTCTCTCTCTTTCCCTTGGCGCGTTCTTGCATTTCTTCTCCAAAAATCCCTCGTTTTTCTGACAAGTTATCTCCTCTCAACCCCTCTTATTTCTTCTCCACCGATACTCCCGCCAAAAAAAATTATTTTCTCCGTTACGAATTTTCTGTCTGCATCATATATCCAGTCGATTAATCTTTTTTAGACGACTATTTCATTACGATCAACCACCTACTCTTGGAGCCGACAATCATCTAACATTTATAAAGATCAACTGTTACTTTGAGTAACCGTTCAAATGACTAAGACTTTCACTCAGTTGAGTAACTCATGGTTTAACCTACTAATTGGCTTATTAGTCAATTAGATTCCATCTCCAGAAAGTTTATGTCCGTCTCTTTCAATCATTCAACCGATTATGTTAATTGATCAGTCGACTGCCGATTTAATTTGGAAATTTACTGATTAAACTTGATTGAATGATTCAATTGGCTCACGTTATTTTCAATTAACTAATTTGGTGGCGGGCCATGATTGACGCTATATTCTCGGGCATGCGATTCTACAGGGAGAATGTTAGCATCTTGGCGAATACACTTATCTCTGATTGGTGTCTGTAATTATGTTGCGGCAATTGTTTGCCGAGTTTTTCGTCCTTAGTTATGAACCCCTTCTGCGCTATCTTACCCCATCACCCCCCTGTAAGTATTTCTTGTTCTTCTCTTTTTGTTAATATAATATATTTTGGGGCGAGCACCAACGAGTGCGTCCCCCTTTTTGAGCCTCAAAAAAAAATTAACTAATTTGGTTTCTGGCCGAGTAACTTTGTTATCGGTCGACTAATCTTGGAGAAGTTATTAGATTCAAGTGAACCAATGTGCCTTTTCATGAAAAAGATTCTATAGATATTGAGGCCTGTTGATGCAACCTGCATGCATGTATTCGTACTCTTGAACTAAGTTTTGATCCTAAACATGTTTTGAACTAAATGACTAATTCAATGAAACATCGGAAATGTCATGCAATGCAATGCTCCTGGAACAGAAATGAAATAATTTGAAAAAAAATAACAATCAAAACTGAAAAAAATAACAAGCAGAACTGGAAATTACAGTAACAACAGTGGATGTGATTCAATCGAATGAGAATGAAAGCAAGAAATAGCTGAACTTAAAGATAAGAAAATAATGCCCTAACAGAACCTTAAAAAAAAATAAAAAATGATTTCAGTTCTCGAGAATAACGAGTTCCAGCGCAAGTTTCGCCACGAACTCTGGACAACCCAAGCAATTAGAAGATTAATGGAGAAATATAGTGATGTTGCGGAAATTTGAGTCTCAATGAATCACCAAACTGATCAACAATATAATGGCCCACACTCCCAATATCATTGAGACATAAAATAATAGACGGAGAGGCACTTGTACCACAACCGGCAAGGAGTTTTAAGGCGTGCTTCAGACCTGGTCGGTGACAGCGTCGGGTTGCGGGTGCTGCAACAACGTGGAAGGGTCCAGCGACAGTGTGCGGGGCGGTGGCAGATCCACGACGAATATGGGTTGGAGAAAGAGGGCGGTGGCATAGGCGTAGGGTGGTGTTCTCGGGAGACAAAGGAGGCGTTGGGCGGCACATCGGAGTTGGGGAAAGGAGGGGAAGGATATGCGGGAGAAAGGGAGCCGGTGGCGGTAGTGAGGGCGCGGGTGGGGATGAAGATGAGGAGAGGCAGTGTGGGTAGGGAGATGGGTTAGGGTTTCAGGGAGACAGATCAGGAGGGAGAGGAGAAAGAAAGGGGGGAGAGAGAAGAGAGAGAATTAGTGTGAGAGGGAAATAAATATTCTCATTCATATGTCTACTCATGGGGGTGGGGGCCTTATATAGGCTAAACCCACCAACAAAAATTAGGGTTCCAAAAGAAAATAACAAAGCAAATAAAATAGCCAATGCCTTATATAATGGACCTTTACAAAAAATGAATTAAAATTCGATCTCCACTACTTAAAGTAAAATTGATCATGTAGTATAACCGAGCAAAAATAAATAAGAAAATTCTGAAGGAATCTTCATGCTGTATCAATTCCCCCTGTTGAAAAGAATCTCGTTCCGTCGAGATGGCATTACGATAATTCTGGAGTATATCATAACATAGTAGTCGAAGCTCATCTTCATCAATCCATGTGCAATCTGTCAGAGATCATCCCTTACACTTGACTAAGTATCATCGGAATAGGCCACGTCTGGTCATCATATCTCGTACGTAGGCAATATCCTCTATCTGATCGGTCACAGCTGGCAGTTGGGGTGTATCATCAACAGAATCAACTGGTATGGTCCCAACTGGCTGGTCATCTCCACGAAATAAAAAGAGATCTGAAACATTGAAGACTGGTGACGTTTGAACATCTGGCGGTAGATCCAGGAGGTAAGCATTCCACCCAATTCGCTTGAGGATTCGGAATAGGCCAATCTTTCGAGCACTCACTTTTTGGTGGGCACTCAAAAGGAATCTCTCTCTTTTTAGGTGGACCACACTAAATCTCCAACTCTGAACTTGCTCTCTCTACGATGTAGATTAGCTTGGGCTTGGTATTTTTGGGTCATGGCTTGGAGTTTGATGCAGATTTTAGTATGGATGCAGGTTAGGTGCTTGACCAGGTCTTCAACGGCTGCACTAGTCCTCCCATGTATAGTTGTGGGAGGTAAGGTCTAGAAATTGGGGAACTGGAAAGCCGTACACACTCTCAAATGGTGATTTGCCGATGGATATGTTGGTTGAACTGTTATACGATAATTCAGCTTGGGGAAGAATTAGATCCCGTTTGGACGGAGAGTCCCCTGCAAGACATCGCAATAAATTCTCTAGAGATCTATTAACTACTTCGGGTTTTCCATCTGTTATGTATGATAAGCATTGTTGTATTGCAAACAAGTACCGAGACGAGACCAAAGCATGCGCAAAAAATGACTAAAAAATATGGTATCGCGATCATATGTAAAAGAACGAGGAACACCATGCAATCGAACAACATCGCGAAAAAACAAATTAGCGATATGAGATGCATCTGAAGTTTTTTTGCATGCAATGAAATGTGTCGTTTTAGAAAACCTATCCACCACTACGAAAATAGAGTCAACTTTTCGAATCGTGTGAGGTAAACCCAACACAAAGTCCATGGTGATGTCTTCCCAAGGTCACATCAGAATTGGGAGGGGTGTGTAAAGTCCAGTGTTCTGCATGCGGCCTTTGAATTTCTAGCATATTTGACATTTTTGCACAAATCTAGTAACATCCTTTTGCAATTGCAGCCAATAAATTGCTCTTGGAGGAGTGTCAAGGTCTTATCTCATCCAAAGTGTCCAGCTAACCCTCCGGTATGCAGTTTTGAAGTGAGCTTCTCATGGAATGAAGTGGTGGGAATACACAGTCCGTACGCCTTGAATAGGAAGCCCACGTAAAAGATATAAGTGGCTGTCGAATCTTGTCCAGTGTCAATACACTTAGCGTAAATAGGACCAAAGTCAGGATCAATGGAGTAAAGATCTTTGAGAACATTAAATTTTGTTGTACTTACTGTCATTGTGGCTAAGACGTGTTCGTCTGCTCAAAGCATCTGCCACGCAGTTTAGGGTCCCAGTCTTGTGCTTAAGGTGGAAGGTGTATTCTTGGAGGAAACTAATCCACTTTGCATGATGCTTGTTAATGGTCTTTTGGGAGTTTATATATCTGAAGGCTTCATGATCAGAGTTTAGTTTGCCTGACGTGCATTGTGATAAATGTGGAGCTGACATCGAGAATCTGGACCACCTTTTTTTGCGTGCCCACATTCACATCAGGTGTAGATGGTGGTCAGCATTTTTTGGTTGCAGTGGACGAGTCATTGTCGTTCTAGACGTTGGTTAGGGGACTTGGTGGCAACTCTATTGACGACTGCTCTCTTTCTTTTGCGGTCCTCTGGGCGATTTGGACCGCACACAATGACTAAATCTTTAGGAGCTAGAGGTTCTATTTGGAAAATGTTACTGCTCATTGTAAGGCGTTGTATATTTTTTGATCTTTGAGGCGATGTAATCCTCTTTTTATGTTTATAATACATCCGCGGTGAGTCCCTCCTCAGGATCTCACCCTTTTTTCATTAAAAAATGATCAGAGTTAAGGACAAATTCATGCTGAATCAGATAATACCTCCAATGCTTGAGAGTTTGCACCATGGCGTAGAATTCGACGTCATATGTGGAATATAATGACCGAGTCTCATTCAACTTTTCACTGAGTAATGCCACAGGTCGTCATTCCTTACTTAGGACATCACCAATTCCAACATGTGAGGCTTCACAGTCAACCACAAAAACTTGGAGAAATCAGGAAGTGTCAAAACATGGGCATTGGTCAACTGATGTTTCAGCTTATGAAAGCTCGCTTCTACTTTAATGGTTCAAGTGGATGCGCTTTTACGGGTGCAATCTATCAATGGAGCATCACAAGCGCTAAAATTTTGGATGAATCGTCGATAGAACGAAGCCAACCCCAAAAAACTGTGAATGTCGGTGAGGGTTCGTGACACTGGTCAGCTCTGAATGGCTTGAACCTTGGAGGGGTCAACTTCGAGTTCATCGACAGTGACAATGTATCCCAAGAAGAGGATTGCGCCAGGCATGAAGGAGCATTTCTTTAGGTGGACGAACAATTGTTTGGATCTCAATGTTTCCAAGACTTGTCGCAAGTGAGCTAAGTAGTCTTCCTTTGTCAAGCTGTAAATCAATATGTCATCAAAGTACACAACCACAAATTTGCCGATGAAGGGCGGTAATACATGATTCATAGTACGTATGAAAGTGCTTTGGGCATTGGATAGATCGAAGGGCATGCCCGTCCACTCATAAAGACCTTCTTTGATCTTGAAAGCGGTCTTCCACTCATCTCCAGGCCGGATGCGAGTTTGATGGTACCCACTTCGAAGATCCATCTTCGAAAATAATTTGGCACATGATAACTTGTCAAGCATATCATCAAGGCATGGAATCGGAAAGCGATACTTGACAGTTATCTTGTTGATAACATGACTATCCACACACATCCTCCATATGCCATCTTTTTTGGGAGTAAATAGAGCATGAACAACCACATGACTCATGCTCTCACGAACATAACCACATCGCAGAAGATCGGTGACCTGTTTGCTCATCTCTTCGTGTTCACTCGGGCTAATTCGATAATGCTGTAAATGTGGTAAGCTCGCTCCAGGGACTAGATCAATGTGGTGTTGAATATCACGCAATGGGGTTAAGCCTTCTGGTAATTCTTCATGCATAATGTCCACAAACTCCTAAATGATTGGTTTTACCTCAGATGGAACTTCAGGTAAAGTCGTCTCTTGTTTGTCTACTTCACGTCCCCCCAACGCATAAATAGTGGAGCTCTCTTGAACTTCCCGTTGGAACGTCTGAGCTTCCATTAACAATAAAGGGGCGTAGGTCGAAGGCTTTGACGACAGAGTAGTTTTTGCATATTGTGTGGATGCAGATCGAAGAATAGCCACTTGTCGAGGACTAAGGGCCTCGCATTGTGGCCTGAGGATCATACGTACCTTGTTTACAAGAAATGGGTACGTGTTAAATTTTTCCTTGTGCTCAGTGTCCCTATCAAACTGCCAAGGTCTCCCAAGTAGCACATAACATACATCCATAGGAGCTACATGACACCAGACCTCGTCCTTATAAGATGGGCCAATTGAGAAGCTAATGAGGCACTGGCGATGGATCGGAAGTTGAGTGCCACCTCGGAACCATGCTGCATTATACAGTTTCTCGAGTGGTTGAGTTGACAATTCCAACTTATCGATCATTTCTTGAGGTACAAAGTTCTCTACGTTACCTCCATCAATAATCAACGAGCAACGACGTCCTCCGGAGGTGCATGTGGTTCGGAGTATACTGCATCGCTACCAGCTGTCAATGTTATGGACTGCAGGAGCGAGTAAAATGCTCGTTGGTGCACTGTCAGGAGCGATAAAACCAGCATGTTCAATCACTAGAAAAGGTCCAGATACGACTCCATCAACTCCAAGAAGTTCGTACTCATCAGCTCCAGAGGTGATGACAACTAATGCAGCTTGATCCTCTTCAAACGCTTCCTGATCATCTGGCGTAGGATCTTCGAGATCCTCAGTGGTGCATAGGTGGGCAACAACTACCTTAGTGTTTGGGCACTCAGCTGCTCGATGTCCCTTCTGATAGCACTTGAAACAAGTATCATGTTCCACTACAGGTCGACTTCTCAAAATGCCCGATCCAGGATTTCCAGTAGATGGGCGAGTGACGACAACAGTTGAGGGTTTAGTTTGGGATTTACCTGTAACAATCGATGGAGGAACTATTGGTTTTGAGGTCGTCATAGGGACACTAGTTCATGAGACGGTGTTCACCAAGAAAGACGTCCTCTTTGTCTGTGCTTTAGCAAGCTTAGCTTTAACTCGCTTATAGGCCTCGTCGATGTTTTGACAGTTGTGGAGGTAGAGTTCATCTTGGATAACTTGATGAAGTCCCTGCATGTAGCGGGTGACTTCCTGGGCATGAGTCTCCTGCAATCGGTTGCGATGCATGGGAGACTGGAATCCTTCGATGCACTCCTTTACGCTCATGGTACCTTCTCTCCAAGATTGCAATCATGCATATAGATCTCGCTTGTAATTTTCAGGCACAAACTTTGTTTTTAGTTTGGCTTTCATTTTGCTCCAATTGCGGATCTTTCCTTTTCCTTTCCATTTGCGTTCTAATTGCACACGATCCCACCACAGTATAGCATGTCCCTTATGTTTGATAACGATGAATTATACTTTTCGCTCGCTTGGCATAGCCTTCCATACGAAGAAGTGTTCGACCGTTTGGAGCCGTGGAAAGGTGTGAAACGAAAAGTTGTATTCATTGTAGCCCTAGAGCTCTCTTATATAGGAGAAAAGCTCTAAGGGAAAATTACATGAAGTTGACAGAAGAAATAAAGAAATACAAAATAAAGATAAAGAGTTACACATATCTCAACACTCCCCCTCAAGCTGGAGCATACATGTCTATCATGCTCAGCTTGGAACAACAACAATGAAAAAGACCTCTAGCAAGAGCTTTGGTAAACATATATGCAATCTGGTCGCCTGAAGCAACGTAAGAGGTGGAAATAATTCCCTTCTGAATTAGATCACAACTGTAATGATAATCTACTTCGATGTGCTTTGTTCTTTCATGGAAGGCTGGATTATTAGCTATGAATAAAACAGCTTGGCTATCACATTTAAGGTGCATAGGAAGATGCACATCAGTCAAGACAGACTTGACCCACATCATTTCAATGCTCCATTGGGCCATAGCTCTATACTGTGATTCAACGCTAGATCTAGCCACAACTATATGTTTCTTACCCTTCTATGAAACCAACGAGCTACCTACAAACACGGTGAAGCCTAATGTGGGCTTCCTGTCCTTGGGGCACCCAGTATAGTCTGCATCAGCACATCCAGTAACTGTGAGAGACATGTCTTTTATGAACAAAAGTCCTGCACTTGGAGAAGACTTTAGTTACCGATCATGATCACTGTATCAATATGAACATGCCTGGGTTGTTACATAAACTTGCTGACTTTGCTAACGTCAAATGATATATCGGGCTGGTGTTAGTGACATACAACAACTTCCATACCAACTCTCTGTATCATCTTTTATCCACCTCTTCAGAGTCATCATCATACAACTTAGCATCAGGATCCATTAGAGTAGTAGCAGGTCTACATCTTGTCATGCCCGTCTCAGATAGAAGGTCAGTGACATATTTTCCTTTGCGTCATCACCATACCACACTGATTTCTTGCAAATTCTAGACCAAGTAACAGAGATTGCCAAGATCCTTGGTCACAAACGGTTGTCCAAGAAAATCCTTAGCTGCCTGAATATCCTGTTCATCACTGCCTGTAATAATAATGTCATCTACATAGATCATAATAGAAACAATACCTCTCCGGGTTCTCTTAACTAAAAGAGAGTGATATGCAATAGATCTGATTAACCCTTGTTGTTCAATCAACTCTGAGAGCTTCTGAAACCAAGCCCTCGGTGTGAACGGGATACATGTTTGTAAATTATTCGTAGTACCATATTCGCTAAAGATCGCATTAGGGTGCCGAAAATAAGGAATTTTTTCGCATTTCGAATGATTCACATTTAACTAACAAGCCACAAAACCAATAATGTGTCGTCAATTTATATTGAATTAATTTTCATATAAATTAACATGTAACAAAATAATCTGCATTATGTTAATGTATTACAAAATGTAACAGAAGAGAAAGAATAACATTTATATTATCTTGAACATAAACTATAACATGTGTACTTGTCGAGAGTAACTACGGAGGCTCAGGTTTAGCTGTTGGACTACTGCGTTGCAGGTATGTATTCTGCAATCCATGCATTAGGAGAAAAGAACATCAACAAAAGTTGAGCACAAACCAACTAAATTAAACATAATAGGTAATTCATTGGCTCCAAAAGAAAGCAAGTAGATAGAGTTTGACAATTAAATTTATCGAGCTACTTGCATAGAAACTGGTTTTCAAGTTGTTTTATATGCGAATCCTCTCATTTACTCATCCTATCTTAATTACCCATATTTAACATTTTCATAAATTGATTATATGATCCATATTTAAGCTATCACCTTTTTATTATTTATAATTCGTGTTTGATGGATTTTGGTAATATGGATGATAAGTCTTTGATCTGATCTTTATCTTTATCTTTATCTTTATCTAATCTCTCAGGCTTAGTGGATAGTCTGTGACTTTGGTCTGAGCGTAACCTCACACTATGACTCTAAAGCTTGAAGAATGCCTTAGAGTTGGAGGACCTCCGTAGACATGCGGTGGAGTGTAATGCATTCTAACTAAGTTCTTAACACGTCTACTAGCTCCATTTAACACCTGTAGTCTCTAGTATAAAATCATATAAGTTTTTCATTCTTCCCCATCCTATTTCAAGTCTCAATGTTTCATTAATTCTTTGATTTATTAATTTTTTTATTCATTTTTATTTAAATGCTTATTATGATCGAGGTGATTTAGATCTTTTTCTAATGTTTATGAGTCATGTAGATGGATCTTAGTAAGTATAGATGATGTATCTTGTGTTCTGATTTATTTGTTAAATTTTTCAAGCTCAGTGGATAGTGGTCTTGGTCTGGGTGAGACCTCACACTATGACTCTAAGGCAGTAAGGAAGCCTTAGGGTTATGGTGCCTTCATAGGCATGCGGTGGAGTAAAATGCATCCTAACTAAGTTTTCAACACATCCACTAGCTTCTCTAACAACCGTGGTGGTACTTCTTAGTCTGATAAGGATGATTTTCATAATGTGATCTTTTTCTCTTCGCCATGACCTACTGACGGAACAATAACTAGCTCAACTGTAACCAACTCAACTGTAAGGGTTCGTTTGGTTGTAGGGTTGGGCAGGGTTGGGTTGGGTTGGTTTGGGCTGGGTGAATAGTAAATTGTGAGGATGGGGTACCCCTGTGAATAGTACCCCAACCTAACCCAACCCTGCCCAACCCTGCAACCAAACGAACCCTAACTAAACTCTCAAGAACAGTAACCAAAACTCAAGTGGTGAGGAAGCCTCTGAATAGACCCTTCCGTCTCGCCCATCCAGTGGAAGTGCGGTCCAGGAGAGGCTAGGCCTACTCCAAAACTACACCCTTGAGATGGGGGAGAGACTTTCCGTAACAACTCAATCGAAAAACGGGCCCGATCGTTACGGGCAAACGAGCTCGAAGATCAAAACCAAGGGTCCTCCAGCCTAGACACCCTAAAAAACACATGGTCAGCGGGACTGGTCTAAAAGAAAATATGTGGTTCCCAAAGAGGCATAAAACTGCGAACGCTCGCAGAAAATCGAGAAAAGACTGGGATTCGAGACTCGCGCACTAAGCGACCGCTGCCCTAACTCGGCTTCCTATCTCCTACCAATCATGGACGACCATATCGCAATATATCGTCGATATATCGGCGATATATCGGTATCGACAGGTCACCGATATATCGCCGATATGGACGATATCGAGTATCGACAGGCCAAAAATGCACAATGGATACTGGATGTCGGCGATATGCCTCGATATATCGCCGATATATCGGTATCGACATTGTATCGATATGATGCCGATATCGATATGTCCTTCCATGCTACCAAGCTGAGGGTCACCGCACCCTCACACAGTCAGGTGTAAGGGTCACCATGACTGGTACTCTAATTTTCAATCATCACTGAATCACCATTGCTGACTTGATTCCTCGTCTTTTCTCAATCCTTTTTGTGGTTGACTGTACATATCTAGGTTTTTTTCAGTAATTCTGTAAATAGCAATCTACAATGAGTAAAGAAAACCTAAAGGATTAAATCATGAAGATGATCGATCCTTATCGTCACAGATTATTATTTCTAAAATCATGAGCTTAGCAACTATTCATTGGATCTGGATCTAAGTTCAATTCAATGCAGAATTTCCAACTTCTTTGATTTAACTCATAATTTTATGGCATGTTATTTGACGAAGCAAGAAGATACCTGAAGACATGAGGAGAATCATCGGGGTGCCTCTGTATAAGAACAAAGGAAACATTCAAAATTGTTCAAATTACAGAGGTATCAAGATGATGAGTCACACTATGAAAGTTTGAGAACGTGTGATCCAAAGAAGGTTGAGGCAAGTTTCCAAAGTAAAAGAAAACCAATTCGGATTCACGCCAGGTCGCTCAATTATTGAAGCCATCCACTTGCTGAGGAGAACAATGGAGATTTACAGAGCTAAAAGGAAGAAGCTCCATATGCTTTTTATTGATTTAGAGAAGGCTTATGATTCTGTCCCACAGGAGATATTATGACGAGTTTTGGAGAAGAGACAAGTACTTATCCTATACATTAACCTCATAAAAGATGTATGATATGGCTTCATCTTGCGTAAGGATACCGTCTGGGAAGATTGACTATTTTGACATCAACACTGGTCTGCATCAAGGTCAATTTTGAGTTCATTACTTTTTACTTTGATTATGGACGAGTTGACAAGTCACATTCAGGATGAGATACCTTGGTGTATGTTATTCACTGATGATATTGTGTTGATTGATGAGACTAGAGATGGAGTAAATGAGAAGCTTGAGGTCTGAAGACATGCTTTGGAGACTAAAGGATTTCGTATAAGTAGGGCTAAGACTGAATATACGGAGCGTACTTTTGATGGAAGCAATGATGAAGGAATCGATGTTAAGATTGATGATGATAACATTCAGAAGAGAGATTCTTTTAGATACTTGAGATCTATTTTGCATCATGATGGAGAAATTGATGGAGATCTTACAAATATAATAAATGCAGGTTGGCTAAAGTGGAGAGGTGTCTGTACTATTCTCCGTGATAAGAAGATTCCTTTGAAAATCAAAGGAAAGTTTTACAAAGCAGCTGTGAGACCTGGTATGCTCTATGGATCTGAATGTTGGCCTATGAAATATAGACATGTGCAGAGAATGGCAATAACAAAAATGAAAATGTTAAGGTGGATGTGTGGACAAACACACACGTATAGATCAGATTCGGAATGATGCCATCAGAATGAAAGTGGGTGTAGCTCCGATCGAAGATAAGATGCGAGAAAATCGCTTAAGGTGTTTTGGCCATTTGCAAAGGAGATCAACTGATGCACCTGTGAGGAGATGTGAGTTTTGGAATGTTGAGCCGGCTAAAAGAGGGTGTGAAAGGCCTAAGAAATGTTGGAATAAGACTATACGAAGGGATCTTAGTTTTTTGGATCTAAGCCCGAGAATTACCCAAGATAGATCTGAATGGAGGAAAAAAATCCATGCAGCCGACGCTACTTAAAGTGGGGAAAGGCTTTGTTGTTATTATTAATCGAAAGTTTATGTCACTTGTATGAAAATATCCCAATGTTCTAATTTTTCAAATCGTGAGATGAGAAGCTTGTTTATTAGATCTGGATTCTAGGACCAATTTGTGATCTGAATGCCAAGATGCCTAGCTTCTTTCTTTATAATGATATTTAGAGCTACTCATTAGTCTTGAATTTAAAATCAATTCTATTGAATTTTCTCCTAATCTTTCTCTTTAAATCATGAGATTTAGATCTGAATTTAATTCCAATGCTATACAAAATTTTAAATTCTTTTAAGTATTTAAATCATGAACTTAGTAGCTAAATAAGCCATCTTAAGTTGGGTTTAATTTGTATGATGATCATCCCCAATTCTCTCAATTCAAGCATGGAAATTACCATCAAATCCTCACATTTTATCATGAAGTCAGTTCTTAAACAGTAGTCTGATTTTTAGATCTTAATACGTGGAATTCGTCCTCAATTTTTGATCTTTTAAAAATCCAAGATTAGGCTATAATCTGATCTTAAATTCAGATCTAAGATTCATAATTTAGTAACTTTTAGAGAGTAAAGTCTTCATACAAACCCCCCCAAATTGGATCACAGTTCAGATATGGAAAACTGTGGCTTATTAGTTTGAAGTTTAAAACTCAAATTGCATGTTAATTCATCCCCAAATCATCATATTTTATATATAAATCCTGTAACTACCAATGTTCTAAAATTTGACTCCAATCATATGCACAACTCTCCCAAATCCTTCACATTTTCACATTTTTGATATGTAATCAGATTATAACAGTGGTCTGAATTTAACGCTAAATGCATGCCAAACATCCCTAATTCTTCCTCTTTCAATCCTCAATCTGTAGCTAATAAGTGATCTAAAATTAGTCCAAAATGCATGCATATCACCACCTATTTTGCCTTCCTTTAAGCATAATCAATAGCTAATCAATGGTCTGAATTGTATATCAATTTCATGTTAATCACCCTCAAAACTTCATTATTTAAGCATGCAAATCACCACCAATTTCTCACATTCTATCATGAAATCAGATCCTAGACAATGGTATGAAATTCGATCTAATTACATAGAAATCATCCCCAAATTTCATCTTTCAATGCTAAAAACTGTAGTTAATTAATGGTATGAACTTAAGTTAATTGGCATGCTAAACATCCAATTTTTTAATCCTTAAAAACTTAAGAAATCTGTAGCATATATAATGGATGTAAAATTTTGATGAATTCTATTTAAAACTTTACATTCTCATCTAATTCCAAAGGCAAATTATGAGATTGAATCATGCATGAAAGGCAGCAAGAGGGGGGAAAAGTGATTTTACCTTTGATCCTCTAAGTTTGGAGGATAATTGAGCCTTGATTTAGCATGCAACCACATTATAAAGGGGAAAATGGGGCTGAATTTGAGGCTCTAGCAGCGGCTTTAATGGAAGAAGAGAGCAGCTCCAGCTGGGGCTGCACTTGGGGCAACATCTCCCTAAATTTTGAGCAGCAAGGGCGCTTCAAATGGAGCAGCAGATGCTTCAGAACAACAGCTCTAGCTGCTCCAAGGGAAGAAGAGGAGCTGCAGCTTTAGGCAGTTGAAATGGAAGCTCCAACTGCTGCTTGGAATTGTTGGACAGCAGTTCCAGCAAGTTTGGGGGCTCCCATCGGTGGAGAAGAAGAGATTTGGGGGGAGAAATTAAGAGAGAGAAGGGAAGTAGGGTTGATATTTTTTTTGACGCCAAAAAAAGGGGGGCACACTCAATGGTGTTCGCCCCAATATATTAAAAAAAAGAAAGAGGAAAAAACAGAAATAAGCAAAAATACAAAACAAGAACAAAAGGGAAAGACAAAAACTGTACAGAGACCGCCACAGGCCTCAAAAAGGAGCACCCACTGTGGCCTAAACCAAAGACCAATCATCCACTAGTCTCGCACACTGCAGAAGCACGTTTTCCTTGTAGAAACGTTGTCCCGAAAAGATGGCTTCATTCCTCCCCAACCAAATCGACCACAGTCTCGCAATGGGAAGCAGGACGTCCCTTCTCGCCCTGTTTCTGCTCATCACCTGCGACTCACAAAAGGCCGACAAGTCGTCCGTGTACACCCAAGCCACATCCGCCTCCTCCCACACTCCTCTGACCCTGGGGTAATCGAAGAAAAGATGCTCAACGGTCTCCACTGCCGAATTGCAAAGCACATAGGTATTAGAGATATTGCCCAAAATCCTTGCACAACGCTCCCTCGTCAACAATCTCTGCCTGCGGAAAAACCATAAGAAAAAACCAAGGCGCTCGGGGATCCTGAGGCCCCAGAAGAAACCACAATCGCGCACCAACACGTCCGACCACGCCGGCGGGTACCGAGCAATCACCCCATAAGCTTTCCAAACTGAGAATGGACCGCCACGCCATGCCCAATGATCCCGACCAGCAATAGGCCTAACAGTGTCCCCGATGACGCCCAACAAGGCCAGAAAATCATCAAGCCTCTGATCCGAGAAGTTAGCCAAGAAAGGTGGACACCAACACCCATCCGCCCAACAAGATGCGACAGTTATATCTTTCTCAGCCGCTAACGCAAACAAGCGGGGGAAACACATTCTCAAGGACCCCCCTCCCGTCCAATCGTCCTCCCAAAACTTAAAGGACTCACCATTTCCCAGGACATGCACAAACAACGACAAATTTCTTCCAAAAACTTCGAGCACCCCCCGCCAAAACGGAGTAAGGGCTCCAAGCCCCTCGCCCTGCGCCTGCAAGTCCCTGCTTTCGCCGTGAATCGCCCGCAGTATGCTGGTAAAAAAATCATTTTCCTTGCCCCAAATCCTATTTGCCCATTTGAGAAGGAAAGCATCATTGACGAGATCCAATCTCCGCACGCCCAGCCCCCCTTCATGTTTACCTCTAGCGACCTCATCCCACGCCACCAAATGCAGCCCTCTCCCTGATTGTACATTCCTTCCCCACAGAAATCTTCGCATACACTTCTCGAGACGGACGCGAATCCCCACCGGCATGCGACGATGAGATAAGAAGAACACTGAGATAGCGGAGAGCACATCCTTGAGAAGAACAAGCCGACCCCCTCTCGACAGCATGGTCGACCGCCACCCAGCAAGGCACATCTCCACCCTCTCGACGATCATAAGCCAATCCCTGATCCTGGCCCTCCCAACCACCAACGGCATACCAAGGTAGTCAATAGGTAACTCACCCGGAGGAGACCCCAAGACACGTTCACAATCAAATACCTCTGCCTCTGACAGGCCAAAAGTAATTACCTTGGATTTGCTATCATTCTTAAAAAGACCCGAGACCTCACTAAATAGCTCAAGCATCGCCGCCATCCCCGAGACTTCGGACAGGCCTCCCTCAATAAAAAACATGGTGTCATCCGCGAACTGCAATAAAGGCACTCGCAACCCGTCCTTGGAGTACCCCTTCGTAAGCCCAGCATCAATCACACCATCCGCCATGCGCGTCAATACATCCGCAGCCACAACAAACAGAAGAGGAGCGAGGGGGCAACCCTTGCGCACCCCCCTCCGGGGCTGGAAGAGACCCCCTTCCATGCGGCCATTGATCAACAAAGAGAAGGACACCGTGGTCACACATCGCCGCATCCAAGATATCCAAACCTCAAGAAAACCACGCCTTCTCAGAACCGACCACAAGAACCTCCAGTCGAGGCAGTCGTACGCTTTGGAAAAGTCGACCTTCCACAACACCCCCTGCTTCCCGGACTTCTTCCAATCAGCGACCAACTCCGACGCCACCGTAATGCAATCCGAAATCTGCCTGCCCCGAATAAAAGCCGTTTGTACTGGAGAAATAATCGAATCCAGTACCCGAGCAAGCCGACGAGCCAAAACCTTGGCCACAATAAGATATATGCCATTGGATATCGAAATGGGACGAAACTCGTCAATACGCTCCGCCGCGGAGGATTTAGGAAGTAGCACAATGATTGCACGATTGATCCGATCAAACCCAGCTTTCCCACTACAAAACTCCGAAATAACCTCCAGCACATCTTCACCCACCACCTCCCAAAAATCCCGATAAAAAGCAACCGGAAAGCCATCAGGACCCGGGGAGCCATCCTAGTTCAAGTCCCACACGACTGCCCTTGCTTCGTCCATCGATACCGCCTGCGTCAACTCCTCGCCCGCCTCGCGAGAAATAAGTGGAGCCCCACAGCCCGACCAACGCCACACCTTCGGTGAGCGTCTCGAAGAGAAGTCCTTAAAATGAGCAGCAATGGCACGCCCCATCTCTCTGTCCCCCACAAACCTAACATCATTTATCCGAATAGAGCGCAAGGCATTAAATCTCCTCCGCCCGCTAGCCACACGGTGGAAAAAAGCCGTATTGGCATCACCCTCTTTAATCCACCTCATCCTCGACCTCTGCCGCCACTCCGTGCTCCGCTTCCTATCCTCGTCCGTCACAGTCCTTTGCGCAAGAGAACGCTCGCGCAACTCCTCAGGCAGCAACTCCCTATCGTTCTCAATTACATCAAACCTGGCAATGAACTCCTCAGCCTCCTTTCTGGCGGCGACCCTCGCCACCCTCGATTCCTTTTTGAATAAAGACAACTTCTTCCGTAGCGACGACAACTTTTGATCTTACCTGGAGGCCGTAGACCCCCCAAAACACGACTGAGACCAATGCGTTGTCACCAATTCCTTGAAATTCGCTTCCTGTAACCAACACTTCTCGTATCTGAAAAGGCCCCTCACCGTCGGGACCTCACCGGACTCCCAAATAATGGGCGAATGATCCGACAACGACCGAGGGCGAGAGGAAACCGAACAAAGAGGGAACGCCTCCAGAAAAACCCTAGAAGCGATCTATCCGAGAGCGGGAATTATTATTCCTCCAAGTGTACTTAACATCACCTGCCACCAGATCCTCTAAAGCCAACTCCTCAACCACCTCCGCAAAATCCATGGAGCCCGGGTCCTGTCCACCCCTGGATCGAGGACGATCCGATAGATGGAGCGTAATATTGGAATCACCCCCAATGAGCCAAGGAATCTCCTCGAAAGCACGACCCGCATCGCGCAAATCATCCCATTATTCCCTTCTTTTAATGTGGCAGCAGGGGCCGTAGATACACGAAAAAATGACGGGCATAGCAGTATCACTCCGAACCAACAGAACCGACAACATATGCCTCCCCCTAAGATCCGAGCTGAAAGAGAACGCTGTCGATCTCCACGCTACCAGCATACCACCCGCCGACCCGTCCGCATCCAACGCCCAGACTTCATTCAG
Source organism: Ottelia alismoides (assembly GCA_037367405.1). NCBI lineage: Eukaryota > Viridiplantae > Streptophyta > Magnoliopsida > Alismatales > Hydrocharitaceae > Ottelia > Ottelia alismoides. The sequence goes on along the minus strand of JAZKJV010000380.1, from coordinate 923,391 downwards.
GCTACCAGCACCAAAAGAACGCCAAAGGACATCATCGATCCCCCGCAGCTTGGTCTCTTGAATGAGAACAATATCACACCCCCACTCAGAGAACCTCGACCCCAACGTCCTTCTCTTATCCACCTCCCCTAGACTCCTAATATTCCAGGAGAGCACCTTCATTAAGACAAATGTGATTGACCCGCAATGAGAATGAGTCCAGCCGCCGCCGCAACCGAATCCCGCAAAGAAGCGCATGATAATTGTTTATACATGCCCGCCCGAGATTTGTTTCGTCTCCGATATTTTTTTCCCGATCTCCTGTCCGAAAGGTTCCCCACAACACTAACGCCGTCCTTGTCCGAGAGGGGGACCGAAGAGCTTCGAGAGGATGGTAACACGGAATCTCCGCCATCTTCCAAAAGAAGAGGGCCCATAGAGTGCTCGCTAGGTAGCCCATCCACAAGGTTGGAAGAGCCCCCAACGAAGACCGGGACCCTCGCACCGTCGAATCCACTAACGGAAGAGCGATCCACCGCCGATGAGGAAGCCAAACCAAGAATGCTCGTCCTGAAGGCCACACCCTTTTCAGCCGTCGGAAAGAGATCTGCTTCGCGGGTTAGATCCTCCCACGCCCTGGACCCGAATCGAAAAGGCTCGCTGAACTCCACCGCCGCCTGACCCGATAATGGGCCCGCAAAACAAATTTGGAAAGCCCAATCCGACTGCGAAGAACGTATAGCAAAGAAAGAATCATCCTCGGATGCCACCTCAGCACGCAATCCATCTCTTGCAGGAGAATTACACGACACCCGAGATTGCACCCCGAAAGGACGTGGGGAACCCATAATGAGGGGCGACGCTTTGGAAGTACCCCCATGCAACGACACCTGGCGTTCAGAAGACGAAACGACGCCAACGCCCCAAGGGACCAACGGACCGACGATCTGAGAGCCCGGAGTCATCACCATCACCGGCGGAGCAGGAGGATCGATGAACGATAGCTCCACCCGATATCGGAAACGACCAACCTTCAAGGACTCATAGAAGACCTTGCCAACCGCATCATCAAGAAGCCCCACACTGCATTCCATCAGGACCCGCGTGACCCTGCCGTCCGAGCCAGGCTTGAGACCATCCTCCACGACCGCAAGCACCACACCCCATCTCTAGAGAGCTCGCCCAAGGCAATGAACAATCCTCGACAGGAAGGGAACCCCTCGCACCTCCGCAACACAAACTTTGACGCTCGAACATGCACCATCCGCATAACGAATAAGCCTCCAAAAAACATCGTCAGTCGCACCGTTCCGAATAAGCCTTTCCCGTTGATCCGGGGAAAGGCCACGAACACAGCACCGAGTTGCATCCAACGTCAGAAAGTCCCCAACGAATTGAGGACCCAGGAAGCCATGCACATGGGTTCTAACCTCTTCCCATGAAACACCTCCGCGCAAAGCCACCCCAACAGCCGCAACTCTCTCTTCTCCCCCTGCATTGCCTTCCCCTGCAAGACTTCGGCATGCAACCACCCCCCCACCACGGCCTTTGACCCGGAAGAAACACCGCCGCCGCCCTCCTTGCCAACTCCAACACCACCCGAACGCAAGGTAACGCGAGAGCCACCCACAACTTGCGCAAATGACCTCACCCTCCGGCCCTCGAAGGGCGCTGGACCAGCCGCCTGCACGTTAACCGCTCCAGAACTCTTCGTCGAAGGACCAGCCGAACGGAGGGAGGAGATGCCACCGCCGGAACCGAACCAACAAGTAGCCTTCCGATGTCCGATCCTCCCATACCCAAAGCACCTAGGGGGAACCCCACAGGCCGAAGCAACGTGCCTATGCTCTCCTCACCTGAAGCAACGCCTCCCAGGCTTCTTGTGAGAGACCTGGACCCACTCACCACCCTGCTCTCCCCGCCCCTCACCACCTTCCCCACGAACTCGAACATCCTCCCGCAACGGAGGAGCATGGTCGCCTCCCAGAATAGCCCACTTCCTCTCCTCCCCTCCCCCGACGCCACCTCCCCCCTAGCTGCACTCACCGACGTGACTTTGTTCTTCCCTCGACCCTCGGAAGCTCCACCCTCTCTCGCACTTTTTTTTGCTCTCCACCAGCGCTCCATCCTGTTCAGGGAGAGTCTTTGATTTTTGACAAGTGGTGGGATTTTGGCCAAGTGGAGGGACTCAGGACAACAACTGCTTTTGTTTTGTAAAAAAATATTTATTTATTTATTTGTTTATTTCTCTCTTCTCATTTGGAATACCAAAGTCGCCCACATTCGTACCTCTAGTCTCGGATTCTGATGTACAATAGCTCGTTTTGACCATCTCTGAATGACGATCGAAATGAATATAATATTCATATATTTCGGATCAAAAATGAATTTTCAAATTTTTCGAGATACAGTCTTGATTTGCGACTAAATTTTGTGATTTTAAACTTTTCAAACGACCTCCGATCGACTAAAGGTCCGTTTCATTGATCTTATTTTGTCGAATCAGATTTTATGGTGGTCTCGATTTGTTTTTGTTGATATAGTTGTATCTCATGGGTTCTTTTATGTTTTATGTTTTCTTAATGTACCTCTTGTGTAATTAACCCAAGGCTTTTCTCCTATATAAGAGAGCCCTTGGGTCTCAGTTAGATTATGGATCTCTTTTCTCCCAACATGGTATTGGAGCAACGGTCCTAGACCGAGGTTCCTGTATCCCACCCTAACCCTAACCCTACACGCAACCCCCTCCCCCGCGGCCGCCGCCGCCGTTGTTGGGCCTTCACTAGCCTTTACGCGCCTCCCGACCTTCCCAGGCAGCGCCGCCAGGGGCCTCCAGCCCTAGCGCGTCGCCAGTCTTTCCCACGTACGATGCCGGGCCTTCCGAGGCGTTCAATCTAGACCTCGCGTGCGAGCTAGGGGCCCTAAACCCTAGCACGCAGCCCAGCCAAGGCGTCCCAGCCCTCACGTGGCGCCGCTGGTCCCTTTGGAATCTCCAGCCAGGCAGCCACCGTCGCCGAAGGGGGCCCAACCCCTATCGCTTGCCACTGCACGCTTTCTGCGCCTGACTGCTGCTGTACGTCCTATTCCACAACGTCCAACGGTCTGATTTGAGTCGGAAAACGTGATTTTTCCAATCTAAATCACGTCTTTCGCCTTTAAACCTCACACGGAAGATTTTAGAATGGTTGTATGAGTCTATAAATACAACCACTCCTCCTTATGATTGTGTAGACATTCTCTACTCAGTCTACTCCTCAGTCTGTTCGTCGTTCTACTTATTGGTATCATGTCAGAAACCCAGAGTGACGTTTTTTCTTCTTCCGGGGCATTCAAAGGCCCGACTCCCATAGTGAAGATGGACGGGACCAACTACGAGTTGTGGTCCATGCAGTTTCGTACTCATATGCAGTGCTATAACAAGGAGCACATTCTGACAGAGTTAGAACCGGCGGACAAGTCTGGGATTAATGCATCCTGGAAGCAAGATGATGCATATGCTCGCATCTGGCTCTCTGGGACACTTACCTCGGAGAATATTAATGCTATTGTTAATCAGGCCACAACAAAGGCTATGTGGGACATATTAGCAGATACATACGGGCAGGCAAAGAATGAAAGCAAGATCCTTCAACTGCAGATCGACATATTTTCGACCAAACAGAATGGTCGATCACTCTACACACACTTCTCTCATCTGAGAGGCATGTTTGAGTGACTACACAGCTTCATGCCCATTACCACCAGCACTGAACAACATCAGCAGTATCGGAATGCCACAATGACAGGAGTCTTCCTGTCATCTCTTGACTCTGAGTACGACGTAACTCGTACTCAACTTCTGATTGGAGAGACTATACCGCTGATGGATGTCTACAAACGGTTGAGTAGGATTACTACCACAACCACTACTACGACCCAGATGACTCCCTCTGCCATGGCATCTTCTCGTGGCAGAGGAGGGTCTTCCCAGCTTCGTGGCCGCGGACCTCGTGGTCGGGGAGGTGACCGTCACCGTGGCCCATGTTCCCACTGCCATCGTCCTGGTCATTCAGAGGAGACATGCTTTCAGAAGCATGGGTATCCGACGTCTGCATGTGTTGCTGAGCAAACCGAGTCTTCGCCTGCACCTACTCCGGATACACGTTTGTATGATATTGTGTCGAGACTTCGAGAGATGATGAGTACTCCTACTACTCCGACTGCAGGAGGTTCCTCAGATGCAATAGCTACTGCCAGAGCATCGTCCAATTCATCAGGTATTTCTTATGCATTTACCAGTTGTAGCAGTTCGGATCTCACGGATTGGATTATGGATTCTGGAGCGTTACATCATATGTGTGGAGATCGGACGCAGTTTACCTCTTACAGGTCTATCCCAACCGGGAGATCCGTGGTCATTGCTAATGGGGTTCGACTACCCATTATTGGTCAGGGGGAGATTGTTCTAGCCCCTTCTATGCATCTTCAGAACATCTTATATGCTCTGGATTTTCAGATGAATCTTTTGTCTATTAGTCAAATTACAAAAGATTTACATTGCCGTGCCGTCTTTGATCCCTCTTCTATTGTGTTTCAGGACATACTACCTGGTAGGATAATTGGTCATGGCCGTGAGCTGAGAGGATTGTCTAAGCTAGACATACCACCATGCACTGGGGTTGCTACTATTCTTACAGGATCTGTCTCTCCTTTCATGTAGCATCTTCGCTTTGGCCACCTCCCTCTTCAGAAGTTGATTCATGTACTCCCGCAGATATCTACTCGTACTACATTAGACTGTAAAGCCTGTCAGCTTGGGAAGCATCATCGCTCCTCGTTTCCGAGTCGTTCAAGTCGTCACAGTAGTTAGTCCTTTGAGTTGTTTCATTTTGACATTTGGGGTCCTAGTCGTGTTCCTGATCATTAGGGACATCGTTTTTATATGGTTGCTGTGGATGATTATTCTAGACTTTTTTAGGTGTTCTTGTTAAAACATAAGTCTGAAGCATGTGCAATAATTAAATCGTTTCTTATTGAGGTCCATAACATCTTCTCTGCTAATGTGAAATTTATTCGTATGGATAATGCTTTGGAATTTCTCAGGTCTCGTGGTATAGTTCACCAGACTTCTTGCAATTACACTTCATAGTAAAATGGTGTAGCAGAACGTAAACATCGTCACATTCTTGATGTCACGAGGACCTTGTTGATTCAGAGCCGCACCCCTCATTCTTTCTGGAGGGATGCAGTTCTCACCGCCTGCTACTTGGTGAACCGTATGCCATCCACTATACTTGGAGAGAAGGTTCCCTTCTTGATTGCGTTTCTTGAGAAGGAACTATTCTCTCTCACTCCTAGAGTCTTTGGATCGATGGCCTTTATCCACAACTTCACTCCTGGCCGTGACAAGATCTCACTTAGAGCTGTCAAATGTGTCTTTGTTGGTTATTCTCGTACCTAAAAAGGGTACAAATATTTTGATCCTATAGGGAGAAAATACTATGCGAGTGCTGATGTCACATTTTTTGAGTTTATTATGTATTTTTCTCCTACAGGTAACATGTTGTCTAATACTGGTTTTGGAGAGGATGTTGTGGTTCCTCCACCTCCGTCTTCTCCATCTTATGCCCCTCGTGATGCTCCTCTGTCTTCACCACCTCCACCACCTCCACCTGTGTCCACCCAGTCCAAGTTTTTACCACATGTTTATACTCGCAGGTCTTCTACTCGCCCCTCTGCTCATGCGCCGTCCAAATCATCCACCACGCCTCAGGTATGTGATGGACATATTATTTCTCCTGATGGAATTGGAGCTTTGAATGTTACATAAGAAGAATTGATTTCAGACGACAGAGAGGCTAATGACATGGAGATACCTATTGCCTTAAGGAAGCCTCGTCGCAAAAGTGCCACGTACCCTCTTGCTGCGCATGTATCCTTGGATCATCTTTCAGAGGATTACAAGAAGTTTATGGTGGGACTATCTGCTGTTGCTATCCTACGTACATATTAGGAGGCACTACATGACAATAGGTGGCGACTTGCAATGGAAGAGGAGATGACAGCTCTACAGTCACGTGGTACTTGGAGCATTGTTTTTGCTCCATCAGGTTCCTTAGTGGTGAGCTGCAAATGGATATTTACGGTAAAGCAGAGGCCAGAGGGCAGATGGCAGTGTGGACCACTATAAGGCTAGGCTTGTGGCTCGAGGGTTCACCCGAACCTATGGGGTGGACTATCAGGATACTTTCTCTCCAGTAGCCAAAGACTCGACACTACGCATTCTTCTTTCTGTTGCCGTTTCACGGGACTGGCCTCTTTACCAGCTTGATGTGAAGAATGCACTTCTATATGAGGATCTACAGGAGGAAGTATATATGCAGCAACTACCAGGGTTTGCTACTGAGGGGGAGTCCCAAAAAGTGTGCAGGCTCCATAAGGCAATTTATGGCCTGAAGAGCTTGGTACCAAAAGCTATCGGAGTTGATAGAGCAACAGGGGTTTGTGCGGTCTACTGCGGATCACTCACTGTTTGTTCAGAGGACACAGAGATGTACTGTTGCTATTCTTGTTTATGTGGATGATATTGTTATTACATGAGATGATGAGCAGTGCATTCATGCTGCCAAGGAGTTCCTATGTCAACAGTTTGTGAAGGATCTTGGCAATCTTCGTTACTTCCTTGGGTTGGAGTTCTCCAGGAACCAGCGTGGTCTTGTGATGACTCAGAGGAAGTTTGTCATGGATCTTCTTTCTGAGACAGGTATGATAGGGTGCAAACCTGCTACTACCCCTATGAATGCAAGTATGAGATTGTATGATGAGGACATTGAGGAGGTTGACCGGAGGAGATATAGAGAGCTTGTTGGGAAGCTCTTATACGCCACCCTCACCAGGTCGGATATTGCTTTTGCAGTAAGCAAAGTCAGTCAGTTCATGGAGCAACCCAGGAAGGTGCATATGGATGCCGTCCATATGATCTTGAGATATTTGAAGACTTCACCTGGTTCGGGTCTTATATTCAGTAGGGATACATCACTTTTTTTTGACGCTCAAAAAAGGGGGATACACGCAGTGGTGTTCGCCCCAATGTATTAAAACTAAAAGGAGAGAGTACTTACAAGATGGATGATGGAAGAAGGAAGGAAGAAAGGAAGTAAGAAAGTCTACTTCCTTATAATTAACTCTGGTCAACACAAGATATATTCAGTAGGGATACATCACTTGAGGCGACATGTGCAGATGTAGATTACGCAGGTTGTCCCAGAGACAGAAAGTCTACTTCTGTATTTGCTATTTTTGTCGGCAGCTCACTTGTTTCATGGAAAAGCAAGAAGCAGACAGTGGTGGCTAGATCAATTGCAGAATCTGAATACAGTGCGATGGCACAGGGAAGTGCAGAAATGATGTGGGTTAAATCTGTGTTGACTGATCTTACTATTGAGGTTCCTCTTCTTATGCAGCTTTTATGTGATAATCAAGCAGCTCTATTTATTGCCAATAATCTTGCTTTTCATGAACAGACAAAGCATATAGAGGTGGATTGCCATTACACTAGAGACATGATCCAGAAAGATCTCATATCCACCTCTCTTGTGTCCACTGGAGATCAGACGACCGACATCTTCACCAAGGTCCTAGCTAGAGGTCCCTTTCAGAGGTGTTGCTCCAAGCTGAGCATGATAGATATATATGCTCCAGCTTGAGGGGGAGTGTTGAGATAGTTGTATCTCATGGGTTCTTTATATTTTATGTTTTCTTAATGTAACTCTTGTGTAATTAACCTAGGGCTTTTCTCCTATATAAAAGAGCCCTTGGGTCTCATTCAGATTATGAATTTCTTTTCTCCCAATAGTTTTGCGGTTCAGATTTCGCGTCACAGCTTTTTCTGATGGCACACATTACGATGCAATCGACTTTTGGTCGATTGCGACTGAACGAGCTTCGATATGAAATTTACAGATCAACTTGAGTTTTTTCAATATTAATTGAATATTAAATGATCTTGTAGACTCTTAATCGGGTCAAGTTTGGTTTATTCAGATCTGGATGTCACACTCGGACTCTGCTAAAGGCCATAATGACCTTATGAAGTCTGTGCACCATATGGGACTCCTCCTCAGCAACAAACCCTGGTGGCTGCTACATGTAGACTTCTTCCTACAAGTCACCATACAAGAATGCATTCTTGACATCTAATTGGAATAGAGGCCAATCATGTACCACAATGACATTAATGAGAATCCTCAGCGTAGAATGACGAGCAACTAGAGAAAATGTTTCCTGATAATCTGCCCTAAATGATAAATCTGGGTGAACCCGCGAGCAACAAGTCTGACCTTATACCTGTCCACAGTACCATCTGCGCGGTGTTTCATCGTAAACACCCATTTGCTGCCAACCACAGATGCACCGAGGGGAGCCTGTACAATACTCCAAGTGTCGCGAGACTGTAATGCTGCCATCTCCTCCATAGCCAGACACCACTGACTACTTTACAATGACTCCTGCCCAACATCTTCAGAAGAGAAAGAAATAACATTTTACATTATATCTGAACAAAAGATGAGACAAAAGTGACAAGAGAATCGTACCGTCTAGTATAAACACGGTCTCCTGAAGTCATCATCCTTCTACTGTGCTGCAGGCTCCTTGCCTGCCAAAACATGTAGGGAAGAAGAGGCATCAACAAACGCTGGTACTTCCCATAATCATATGATTCATATTAAAATAAGCAGGCATTTAATATGGATACAAAAGAAACAAGTAGAAAGGCATAACAATCAAAAGTTACAACTACTTGTTTGAAAAAGAAGTTGTCATACTACTGTGATGGATGCTTCAAGTTTTATGAAGTAGTTAATGACATATGCATAATTTCCGTAATTGCCTTATAGCCTTATATATATGTAATAATTGATGACTCATATGTATATATATACATATAATTATTAATTTCTTGTTATTTATAAAACTAAAATATAATGTTTTATAATGAGGATGATTTAGGTTTTGAACTTATTCTTAATTCTATTAGTGGATAGTCTATGGTCTTGGTCTTTGTGTGACATTATACTATGGCTTTAAGGCATTAAAAAGTACCTTAGGGTTGGGGTGCCTCTGTAGGCATGCGATGTTGTATAATGCATCCTAACTAAGTTCTCAACACGTCCACTTATCCTAATTATAATTAACTCTGGTCAACACAATTTATACTTAATTTCCTCTCTTAGACAAGGTCTATACTGCTTCTTTCTGAGTTCAACTGAAACTCCCCCAGATGCAACCCCAGATAATTTCAGATGTAACACCGCTAAACCTATTTACGAAAAAGTAATTAAAACTCAGGCGGTGAGGTAGCCTCCTAAGAGGCTCTTCCGTCTCGCCCTCTAATTGGAAGTACGGTCCTATAGAGGGAAAGGTCTACTCCAAAGCTACGCCCCATAGACGGGTGAGAGAGACTCTCTGGAAAAGTCACTCTAAAAACTGACCCGACTGATAATGGGCAAACGAGCTCGTACGAGAAAAACTGAAAACCGAGGATCTCCTGCATGGGTATCCTAAAACAAAGGGGTCAACGGATTGGTCAAAAGTCGGGATCCCAGCGAGGCATGAAAACACTGCGAGCTTGCGTAAAAATCGAAGAAGGACTGGGATCCTAGAATCGCGCACTTGGCGGCTGCTGCCCTAACTGGGCTTCCTATTCTCCCGCCCAGTTGAGGGTCACTGCACCCTCGTACGGTCAGGTGTAAGAGACACCATAACCTGCCTAATTAATTATTAATCATCATTGATTCTAATCAAACCATATTTCCCTGTCAACAACTATTATCAGATCAAAGGAGCTCACTTAACCAAATGATCTTCTGACCAAATCTTTGATCCAAGTGGCTGAGTTACTGAAATTGGAAGATCAAAGTCAAGACTCAACACTTCAATAAGTGGTTTGTTGATTTAAAAAAAACCACTACAGTATTAAAAGTCTCTTTTATTAATGGAAGTAAGGTACTGTTCGTAAAGGGACCCTGGATTCTCATTATGGAGTAAATAGAATAGTATACGGTATGTGTACTCTACAATTTATTTATTTAAAGAAACCCATTTACTATTACTGAATTATAATCCTCTTATTTTCCAACATAAAATCTTAATTATTCAAATATGATAATATTACCTGAATACTAATGTAGTTTGTATATAATTATCATAATGATTTTTTTGTACCACGTAGTTCTATAATTACTAATATATATATGTTAATGTGTTGTGAAGATAGGTACTTCATTGACTCAATTCGTGCAACATTTCAAATTCATAAATCGATGGTCTCTATTACCTCTTTGAAGTTTTATAATATTACAATTATATTACTGAGTATTGTCTATATTATTCGACATTCTGCAATTACTATATTATCATGAGTCTTTATCATATCTTAAAACATTTGATTCCGGCAAGGTACGTTAACAACGCTCTGCAGGACACCGACGGAGTTTAAGAACTAGGCGCGAGAGAAAATATTTATCCATCATGCATACAAATATAATTATAGTGACTCCATTGATACTAATTGAAATCAGAATCATAAAAACTATGAAAATAGATTTATGAAGTCTTGATCTTTTCTAAATGTATCACATGTTCTACAGGAGCATGGAAAACTAGTTAAGTCAATGTCCAGAAATAAGCATAGAATTACATAGTAAAAATTAACGATATGACAATTTTTTTTGAAGCTCAAAAACGGGGGACGCACTCGTTGGTGCTCGCCCCATATTTATTGAAAAAACAAAGTTGAGAAGAGACTTACAGCGAGAATGCGGAGAGAAAAAGGGAGAGAGAAGAGACCCAAAGAAAAACCGAAGGTATCACAATACGATACCTCCACAACAGCAAGAACCCCCTAGGCAACAGACCAATCACAGACCATACGAGAAGCAGAGATGAGGACGTTTTCCGAGTAGAATCGCTGGCCAGCAAATAGGGCTTCATTCCTAGCAATCCAGATGCACCATAGCCGGGAAATAGAAGTGAGAATGTCGTTCCTACTCCTCGCCCGAGAACGAACCAAACAACCGCAGAAGGAGGCGGAGTCCGATACGTCAAGCCAACCCAAGTCCGCCCAAATGTCTTGCGTTTTACCACAGCGGAAGAACAGGTGGTCAGTAGACTCGTCCTCCAGATTGCACAGACCACAGGTAGGCGAAACCGAAGGGAAGAGAACAGAACACCGGCTGCGAGTTAAGAGACGCCCACGACGGAAAAGCCATAAGAAGATACCAATTCGTTCGGGAACCCTGAGGCCCCAAAAGAATTGACAATCCCGAAGCAAAGAATCATCAGCCACAACCAAGGGCAGAAGAAGAGCCCGGTAAGCCTCGCGAATGGAGAAGGAGCCGTCCTTCCAACATAAGTGATCGCGACCCATAGAAGGCGAGGGCGAGTCCGCAAGAACCTCCAGTAAAGCCATGAATTCCAATTGGCGCTGATCGGAAAGGTTGCCCACAAAAGTGGGCCCCCAAGCAGCCCCATCCCAGTAAGAAGCAACCCTCGCGTCTTTATCGTCCACCAACGCGAAGAGGCGAGGAAAAACATCCTTAAGAGGCCCCCTACCAGTCCAATCATCGCCCCAAAAACGGATGAGCGAGCCATTCCCCAATTTAGTGACGAAGAGAGCACTGTTACGGACCATAATATTCCCAATATCACGGGCGAAATGAGAGGGAGAGCACAAAAGGCGAGCATCCAAACCCAAGCACCGGTCGACCCCCACAGCCAACCTCAAGAAATTAAGCATTACATTATCCTCCGGACCCCAAAGGCGAGTCACCCATTTGAGAAGAAAAGCCTCGTTCACGACATCCAACCGCCTCACCGCCAACCCCCCCTCCTTCTTTGGCCGAGCCACATCGTCCCAAGCGACCAAAGGAACGCCGCTACGCACAGCCCCCTTCTTTCCCCAAAGAAAAGTCCTCAAACAAGAGTCCAACCGCCGACGGACCCCCTTAGGCATACCTTTCACAGAGAAAAAGTAGATAGGCATAGAAGAAAGAACGGACTTGAGAAGAACCAAACGACCTCCCCGAGAGAGGATGGCGGCACGCCAGCCAGCCAAGCGAGCAACCATGCGATCCACCAGCGGCTGCCAATCACGTAAGCGTGCCCGTCCCGTAGTCAACGGGAGCCCAAGATAGTCCAGCGGAAGAGCACCCACGGGACAGCGCAAGATCCTCGAACAGATGTCAACCTCCTCAGGGGGAGTGTAAAAGGGGACCATAGAGGATTTATTATAATTGATGAGAAGCCCCGACGCCTCACTGAAGAGCTCCAAAGTGTTAGTCCCTCAGGATCCGGGTACCCGTTTACGACACTATTCGCAACATTCCATTTTTTTGACATCGCATTATAAGCATAAATTATGGGAAAAAAAATTTTCGCAATGAATATATTTGCACGTGACATTCGACATTCATATTTACAACCACAAGATAATAAAGATAATTGTCACCATGAATTTATTTCATTAACTTTCATTTCATTTTCAGCCTGTATAATGTCTGAAAGTATATACAGTATATCCCAAAATCTGACTGAAGAGAAAAGAAGCATATAACATGAACAAGAACTGAGACAAAAAGAATAACATACCGTCTAGTATAGACCTTGTCTTCTGGGACCTGTATAACTACTGAACAATAAACTCCTTTCCTGCCATGCGTGCAAGGAAGAAAAGGAGTCACAAACGTGAATACAAACCCATAGCTTAAAATAAATAACAAGTAATTTAATGTGCAAAAGAGAGCAAGTAGAAAGGTGGAATAAGCACTATTTACATTTACTTGCATAAGTAAAAAGGTTTTCAAATGTTTGGTACTAAGTTCATTTGTTCTCCCCTTTTTCCCGTTCATCCCATGTATATATATATTTATATAAAGTTTAGATAAAAGACCCTAACATATAAAGATTTCATGTGTTTTAAGATCATGATTTTGGGTCTTGGAGATCATGTTGCGGAACTTGATGGCTACTTTCTTGTCATTGAGATCATGTCATGGTTTTCGATAATGGACTGATATGATGATGATGAATTTGATCCTTAATTCTATTTACTCCTTCTAAGTTAGTGGATAGTCCGTGGTCTTGGTCTGTGTGTAGCCTCACACTATGACTCTAAGGTATTAAAAGTAATTTAGGGTTGGGGGGCCTCCGTAGGCATGCGGTGTTGTGTAATGCATCCTAACTAAGTTCCCAACACGTCCACTAACTTATAGGGTTTTTGAATCAAATTAAAGTCACTTCTAATTAACTCAATTTTAATTGTGATTTCCTCCAAATCTTCACTGTAACTCTCTTAGATGTACTCTCAATGATGTAAATATAGATGTAGATACGATTGATCTGGATGTAGAATCGCCGTCTGTTGGCGAAAGAAAACTCAAGCGGTGAAGAAGCCTGCAAATGGCTCTTCCGTCTCGCCCTCTAGTTGGAAGGCCGGTCCAATAGAGGGATAGGTCTACTCCCCAACTACGCCACTGAGACGGGTGAGAGGGACTTCCCGGGAAGTCGCTCTAGAAAAACAGCCCGACCGATAACGGGCAACCGAGCTCGTACGTAAAACTGAAAACCAAGGAACCCCCGCCTGGGTATCCTAAAACAGGGTCAGCGGAATGGTCTAAAGTCGGGATCCCAACGAGGCGTAAAAACACTGCGACGTCGCGTAAAAATCGAAAAAGGACTGGGATCCTAGACCCGCGCACTTGGCGGCCGCTGCCCTAACTGGGCTTCCTATTCTTCCGCCCAGCTGAGAGTCGCCGCGCTCTCGCACGATCATGTGTAGAAGTCATCATGATCGGCACAATAAATTATTTGTCATCACTGATTCTCATCCACCCAATGTTTTCTGTGTCAACACCTATTAATCAGTTGAATGTATACTCTAAGTGGATAATCCACCAAAGATTCCTTGATCCAAGTTATATAGTTTGAAATTGAGATAGAAAGCATCATTCTAACTTCAGATCTCTAGAAGAATGGTCAATTAATTAAGTACTATGCTCAATTTAGCTCTTGAAATCAACTTTCTATTTCAGGTTCTTGTTTAGATCGTGCAGTTCAATCACGGTTTGACGAGACAGATTTTTAATGGGTCCACAATCATCATGTTGAGAGGATATTAACTGTAGAAATCGAAGTCTCAGGAACACGTACTTCCAATATGTTTGAAGATCATTAGTTGATAGATTAGGTAAGTAATTTATATTAAGTCCTGATTTAGTTAATCACAATGATCGGCATTCTACCAGTTATCACTTAATCCCAATATTTTCTCTTTCTGGATTACTCTTTCTTTTGTGGTCAACATGATAGATCTAGGTATCCTATTATCTTAATGATATAGTTGGTAGATTATACCAATGAACCATTTGATGAAGATCATTGGATATTAAGATCTTTAGTATTTATTTGATGGTTCTAAAGGAAAGTTTTAATACTTATAATTATTATTATTTTTGAATGTCTCCATAAGTGCGTGTGATCATGTTGATGGAAGTAGGGGTTCTCCTAATAACAGTAATTGATATTATTTGATTAATCTTCTAAATTAACTTACATGCCCTATTTCTTGCACAACTGCTACATATAAGCGCAAGTTCATAGAGAAACTCTATCGGTAACTGTTCAGAGAAGTCTATAACCCAATTTAGATAAAATAATAGAGACACTTGATCTTTAGTACTCCTATCAATTAAAGATAAAGAAGGATCATAACATATCCAAATGGGAGACCTCTCCCGAGTTTCCTGGGAAGCTTATTAATTCAAAATGCCAAAATAAAATCCTCTTTTACTTGACATATATAAATATCTGAGATAACATTGTTATCAATATCATTTGTTAAAAGCAAAAAGTCCATTAAGACCTCTAGCTATCCCAACCAGAAAGTTAAGCGTTATCTAATGGATTCAAACTAATCAATAGTAATTTCCTTGAGTTATTGAGTTTAGTCCTGTAGGATTGGCCGAGGGAACAATTATTTCTAACTATTAGTTTTAGAATTTCTGAATTTGTTGTACCAATGAGTGAATTATATGAAATTTTCATAATTGAAATTTTGGACTGTTACTGGAGATGAAGATTCATTTAAAAGATATAACTTTCTATAATCCACTGAAACTCCATTAGACCCACCCAAAAAGTTCTATATTAATTTAATTCATTATTTTTCAGAACACCAAGGCAAGAAAAAGAGTCCTTCTATACTAAGGAGTTCAAATATTATTGCTACATTTTTTTTTTAGATCTGAATTCACCTTTAAAATGATAGAACGCATTTCATATAGTGATCTGTTGCATTTTTAATCATATTTAATCACACTAGAAAATATTCGACTTTCTTCCAGAACTAGAAATCACAATAATTTCTGTAGCAATTATGAGAGAGTTTCCTAGTATCCATGAAATCGTATGCATGCAAGCACCCTTATATACTAGCAAGATGATAAAGTTTCCATGGAAGGTAGTAAATAAGAGGTTTAGTGTGCAGTGTGCACATGCATGGCATCAAAGGAATGGGAAGAAGGATTGTACCTGCATGCAGCAGTCCAAGATTTCTAGCTACTTGGATTTTGCAGCAGTTGACCTTTGAGATGAAGGTTGAAGCTTCTCTTTGAGATGAAGGTTGAAGCTTCTCTGCAACAACAACTTGAGGAGGACAGATCAAGGAACAAAATGTGTTGTTGCTCTTGCAGTGGTGGCAGCCACCAATTTCTGCTTTGAGGCTACCTAATGCTGCAGCAATGGTGGCCAATTACAAGGAGAAAAGGAAGAGAGTTCAACAGTGTTGCAGTTGTAGTTTGGTGTGAAAGAGAGCAGGGGCTTTTCCCCCTTCTCTCGGCTGGAAATTTGGAGCAAGAGAGAAAATTTGAGGGAGAGAAATGGAATGAGAAAGGGAGAGGTTACGGCTGAAATTTGAAAAGGGAATTGCAGGGAATTAAGAGGGTTGTGTTGATATAAATAAGGAGGGAGAGCCCCCCTTTGATTGACAAGTGGAATAGAATAAAACCCCAAGTGGAGAAATTTTGTGAGATTAGGTGGATGTTAGAAAAGTCAAACATATATATATATACGTATATATATTTTACTGGCAGCCGACTGCTACTGATTTTTAAGTTTTAAAATTATATTATTATTTTTTAAACAGTAAACAGTAGCCTGACTGTTTATTTGAAATTTATTATTATATTTTTTTACATTTTTAAAACGGACCGTACGCGTGCCTTGGGCTTCAGATTTTGGCGCGTAATATCTCGTTTTGACCGTCTCAGAATGACGGTCAATATGAGTATAATGTTGATATACTTTCGGTCGAGTTTCGAATACCCGAAATTTTCGGATACGGATTTTGTTTAAGGTTAAATTTTACGATTTAAAAATATCAAACGACCTCCGATTGACGAACGGTCGATTCCGTTGGTCTTGTATCGTCGAATCGGATCTAATGACGGTCTCGGTTCGTTTCGCGGTTTTCGAATTTGCGTCGCGGCTTTTCACGACGCGCGTTACGGTGTGACCGATTTTTGGTCGATTTCGCCCGAACGACTTTTGATTCATGATCAATTGGTCGTTTTAGGTTGTTTAGTATTGACCGACAACGTTTTTGGGTTCATTAGACCCAAAATCGGACGACTTCGGTTTTGATTGGAAACCGGATGCTACACAAAGTGATAGCCATCCCCTCAACATTCGACGCCCCGCCCTCGATGAAGCAAATGGTATCATCCGCGAACTGAATAATCAGCATAGAGAAGGGCCCAATGGAACAACCACGGGACAGGCCAGCCGCAACCACGTTATGAATCATGCTGGACAACACATCTGCGGCCAGAACGAAAAGTAAGGGAGCAATGGGGCATCCTTGCCGAATTCCCCGGCGAGGCTGGAAAAAACCCCCCGCCAAGCGGCCATTGAGAGTAACCGATAGAGAGGCAGTCGAAACGCAACGTCGCACCCACGAAATCCATAACGGTGGGAATCCCCGCCTCTTAAGAACAGACCATAAAAACCTCCAATCCAGAGAGTCATAGGCTTTAGAGAAGTCGATTTTCCATAGAATCCCCCTAACATCGTTATTGTGCCAAGCATGGATAATTTCGGACGCCACCGCATAGCAATCACCAATTTGCCTACCCTTAATAAAAGCCGCCTGGGAAGGCGAGATGAGCGAGTCAAGAAGCGGAGCCAGCCGTCGAGCCAAGACCTTAGCAATGATAAGGTATATGGCATTTGAAATGGAGATTGGCCGGAAATCTTCAATGCGGTTGGCAGAAGAGGACTTGGGAATGAGAGCAATAATAGACTTGTTAAGCTTATTAAAACCGTTGTTGCCAGAGCAAAATTCGCTAGCGACCTCCAAAACATCTTGGGAGATGACATCCCAAAATTCCCGATAGAAAAAAACGGGAAAACCATCCGGTTCCGAGGCTGCGTCAGAGTTAAGAGCCCAAACCGCCTCTTTCAATTCCTCCAAAGTAATCTGACCAATAAGGAGATTTGCATCCGCCTGAGGGAGCATAGCGGCGCCCCTACCCGACCACCGCCACTGACGCGTAGCCCTGCACCCATACCACTCCTTGAAGTAAGCCGACACAGCCATACCCAACTCCCGCTCCCCCTGCACCTGAGAGCCATTAATAAACAAAGAAGAGATAGAATTGGATCGCCGGCGACCCGAAGCGACCCTGTGAAAGAACGAGGTATTAGCGTCACCCTCCTTTAACCATCGCAACCGAGAACGTTGGCGCCATTCAATCACACGCTTCCGATCCTCAAGCCTCACCTTATCCATAGCATTGGCGCGAGCAAGCAACTCTTCCTGATTAAGCTCACGATCATTCTCAATACGATCGAACCGCAAAATAACTTCATCTGCCTCCACGCGGGTGGCAATGCGGGCAGAACGAGTGTCCTTTTTAAAAGACGCCAGCAGCTTCCTGAGAGATGAAATCTTAAAATCAAATCGACTAGCGGCACTGCCAGATGGTGAAAGCTGAGACCAATGTTGTCGCACGAGATCGCGAAAACCAGACTCCAATAGCCAAGAGCGTTCAAAGCGGAACATGCAATGCGGACGGATCTCCTCCCCATTCGACCAAAAAATAGGATTGTGATCCGAGAAAGATCGCGGTTTCGAGCAGACAAAACATAAGGGGAAACAATCCATCATAGAGTTATTTGCCAAAAAACGATCAATCCGCGACCGCGAGGAGCTATTCTGCCAGGTGAAAGAAATATCGTTTGGAACCAACGATTCAAAAGCCAAATCGTTAATGAACTCCAAGAAATCCGAGGAGCCCGGATCGAGACCACCGCGCCCACGTGGGCGATCCTGAGCATGCAATGTAACATTAAAATCCCCGCCAATCAGCCATGGAATGTCTCCAAAAGCAGCAGCATCCTCCCGAAGGTCCTCCCACAGTTCACGACGGGCAACATGACAAATAGGGGCATAAACACAAGAGAAGGCCATACAAATATTAGTCCGCCCGCAAATTAACATCACCGAAATAGAGTGACGGCCCAGCCTACACAACGAAAAGGAGAAGCGCGACGATTGCCAGGCCAAAAAAGCACCTCCCCTAGCACCCAAAGCATCCAGCGCACGGAATTCGTTAATCTGTCCAGCCCCAAAAGAACGCCACATAGCATCGTCCATAGCCGGCAGCTTCGTCTCCTGTATGAGCGCGATATCACAAGACCATTCAACAAGGCGTGCGCCCAAGGTGCGCCTACGATCCGCATCACCCAAGCCACGAACGTTCCAAGATACAATCTTCATCCAAAACAGGAATGAAAGCCCAAAAACGGAAAACCCCCCAAAAAAACACCAAAGTGGAGAGGTGCATTCAAAAACCAGAATGGCGCTGGTCAGCCAAGGGATCAAGGCCAGCCGCCTCCGCAATCGCCTCGCGCAATGATTGGCAAGTAGAAAACACAACGGGACTGGAGAAAAAATGGCGCCTCCGAGAGTAACTTCGGCCATAACGGGACGTAGGAGAAAGTCCCACCACCACAGAAGAATCACAAATAGGGGACGACGCCGCGCCATAATCAGAGAAAAGCGGATCCAAGATCGCCGGGATAGGTGGCTGACCCACAGCAACCGGATGGAGGACCACAGCGTCCCCTCCAGCTCTCGAATGAGAAGAATATTCCGAATAAAGAAGCAGCGGCTGAGACACCGGAGATGAAGGCGAAAGCGGACCTTCCAGGTGACCGGAGAATGGCACCGCTCTAATAGGGCGAGGGCATATCACTTCGGGAGCCGTAATAAGATGATCCGAACCGAGAAGGGGGTCCGAGCCCGATTGCGGATCCGAAAGGAACTGCTCCGAAGAAACCTGAAGGGGGGCCCAAATAGAATTTACCAAAGGGTCACAAGGGATAAACGTCCTGACCTGGGAAGGGACCACCTGCAAAAAATCCGCCGGCATAAAGGAAACTTCATGGGAAGACGAATCGATGTCCAGAACAACAGCATCTGCAGACGAAGGGATATCAGGGATCTGAACCGCCACCATGTCTTGGAAGGTCCCCCTCGGTTGCGGGAAACGAGGAGCCTCCTCACACGCACGTGATGAATGTGCCATGCAAGGCGCCGCTTTGGGAAAGGCCCCAGAAAGAACCACGTGGCAGGATGGAGATGAACCGACACCCGCATGCACCTGCTCCCGGCTTGCCGAAAACACGTCTGAGAGTCCCTGCCGACCCACCTCCGGAGAAGGCGGAGCCGACCTCACCGGCGAAGGATAAAGAGAAAGCTCTAGGGAAAAAGTCCAGCGACCCAAAGACATCTGATCGAAGCGGGTCTTCCCCGCCAATTCAGCAAAGAATGCGGACGGAGCCTCGATCAGCACGCGGCAGCACCGCCAGTCAGCACCAGGAGCGAGGCCGTCATCAAGGATCTGAAGAACTTGCCCCCAGCTGGAGAAGGCCTTCGAGAGAGCGTGCACCGTCCTAGAAAGGAAAGGCACCCCCCTCACCACAGCTACCCGGACCTCCGTCGAGAAAACACCACCGTCAGAAACCCGCAAGCTACGCCATTGTACCCCAGCAACACCTTGGCAATGAATGAGTCTCTCCCGTTGCTCCGGGGAGAGGCCTCTAACACAGCACCGCACGACATCGAGAGAGAGGAAGTCCCCCCCAAAACCATCGCCCAGGATTACCATCGTATCAGCACGAATAGACTCCCAGTCAGCAGCATTACTCCGAAGCACCCCAACCAGGACCTAGAGTGCAGAGGCCGGGCCCGTACGGGCTGACGAGTCTTCCGCCCCCGCCAGCCCCGACACGAAGACCTCCTCAGCAGGCCCAGCCCCCCCCGCCGAAACCTCCGCAGAGACCTCCCCTACCAATGAACACGAATGCTCCGGCAACCTCGGAAACACCACACCACCCACCAAAACAGGCTCCGCACCCTTGTCCTCGACCTCCGGATCAGCAAGAGACGCAACCCCAGCCGCTTTGGAGCCATGCAAAGCCGAACCTGAGGAAAAAATAGGAGGAGCCGAAGGACCCACTACCTGAGCATCACCAGCAACCCCATGCAAGGGAGGGGAAGACCCCCCACCCGCCACCACCTGGGCGAAGGAGCGAAAATCGCGACCACCAAGCTGGCGAGTTGCACCATCACGCACGGGCTGGGCAACAAACCGCGATCCCGGAGCAGTCGAAGAAGACCAGCATGAAGCCCGCCGATGGCCAAGCTTCCCACAAAGAAAACACCGAGGGGGAGCAAAACACTCGGACGCAGAATGGCCCCGAGAATCACAACGGAAGCACCGCTTACCCGGCTTAGCGTGGGATACCCGGGTCCATCCGCCATCGCCGTCGTCAGCCATTGTACCATGTGACCGCGAGAGAACACGGCGCTCCCCGAAAAAGGACCCCCAGCACCCCGCGCCTTAGGTCGCCACGCCCTCCGCAACTGTGGAAACCACCCAGCGCCAAAACGCCTGCGATAAACATCCACACGTCGCTCACGACCAGACTCTCGAGTCCCATCAGCCGTACGCCCCCGACCATCCCTACGCACTTCGCACGCCCTACGTACCCCGCTCCCCATCGCTCAAACTTGGGGTTCCTATCAAGACCACGATATGACAATTGTGATTGTTTTATTATTCTTTTGCTTGACAATAGCAATTGATGGAACATGTAAAAACTATAAGAGATCTTTATCACATAAATGATTATAAGTGCATACCCATTTCCTATGAAAGTCAAGAAGGAGAGAGTTTTGGGAACCAGGTATTAAAATTTCTAGATTTGGAATATATTTATATATATCTCTATAAATTCGACAGAAATTCTGGAAACCAGTCTTTAAAAATTTCTGAATTTAGAACCTTAATTCATGGAATCAATCCAAAATTCTAAGCAAAATAAATATTTAGTGTATAGGTCACATGTATGGCATCAAATAGGAGGGGAGGGATGGTACCTCGTGACCTCTAGGTTTGGAGGACCAAAATTAGCATCAAAAGTAGTATTTCTAGCTGCTGAAATTCCACCAATTTGTTGCATGCAGCAACAGATGGCATCATGTGAAGGTGGACATCCTGATTGGTTGTAATTGAAAAGGCTGAAGGGTTGCAGCAGTAGCTCCGGTTGAACATGGAAGTGAAAGGGAAGCTGAGCTCCTTAGGCTGGAATGGAAGTGACTTTTGGGTGAACGAGAAAGAAATGAGATGGAAATGAGGAACGGTTTCGTTGTTATATAAATAAAGAAAAGAGGTTGCTTGATGCCAAATGGAAAGGAGGATAATGCCAAGAGGCCGAAACGTTAGAGAAAAAAAAAGAAAAAAAAACAAACAGGCGGCTGCACTATGCACTGTCTGTGCAGTCAGTAAAAAAACTAAAAATTATTTTTTTAAACCATTCTTTTAACCATTATTTGTATTTATTTAAGATACAAAAATCATCCCTATTCGCACCTCGAGTGTCCGTTTTCGATGTGCAATATCTCGATTTGATCGTTACTGAACGGCGATCAAAATGAGTACAATATTGATATACTTTTGGTCGGGTTTGGATCCCTGATTTTTTCGAGATACGGTTTTGATTTGCGCTTAAGTTTTGCGATTTAAAAATATCAAATGACCTCCGATTGATGAACGGCCGATTCCGTTGGTCTTGTTTCGTCGAATCGGATTTCTAGGTGATCTCGGTTTATTTCGCGGTTTCCGAATTTGTTTCGCGACGTTTTCAGGCACGCATTACGATGCGATTGATTTTTGGTCAATTTCGCCCGAGCGTCTTTTGATTCATGATCAATTGATCGATTTAGGCTGTTTAGCATTGACCAACAACTTTATTGGGTTAATCAGACCCAAATCGAATCGAGTTCAAATTTGTGCGGATCCGGATGTTGCAAAGGCTCTCAAAGCATTGTCTGGTGACAAAAGGAATTGCTTATATCCACCATCTACATCATGGATATCCTTCATAAGTCCTGCATCTGACTATTCCATTGAGTCATTCTTGCTGCACGCTTGATGACATAAACCGGAACTTTATCCCACAATACTTGTTTTTGTTCTTCACATGTTTTTAATGATTAAAACGACAATATCATGCAATCATTTGGAGTCGATAATTTCAGTGGACAAGATAAATGATATTTATATTATATAACTATGTTTTCTCTCTGCTGAATGCAGATGTATATCGTCTGATTTTTGATGCCTAATTTTCTGCATTGCATTATTGTTTTGTTTTTTCTTCAGAAATCAGAGTGGAAATTACATCGAGTAGAATGTGAGGCTTTTAAAACATTGCCTGGTGATAGAAAGAAAATGCTTACACCCACCATCCGGCTCATGGTGAAGCTCTTATTAAAGAAAAAGCTTCAGAGTGAGAAGGTATAGTAACTCGTATGTTGAGCTCCAGATATATGATTTCTTTGTTTTGGAAATTAGGTTGTTAATAAGTTCTGTATATGCATATTTTCTTATGCCTTGAAGGAATTTTCATATGTTCCTTCTGAGAGAAGTATAAATACCACAGTGTTCTTAAAGTAGCCATTTATTATTCTCTTCTTATGAGCAAAATACCCCCCCCCCCCCAATCCTTTCCGAGTTTTGTTCTGCATTGGGTATTTTTTTGTCCTGAAATAAATTTATTCTTCTCTCATGCAAATTTTAATTCAGCACTTACCAAGAGTAAAATATGATTTATTACTTAAAACATCTTGAAACAAAAGGAATTGACCTGAATTTCAAAAGAACATCTAAAGATTTCCCTTAAAAAAGAGCATTTGTAGATTTAGGCCTTTTATTGATAAAGCCTCAAGGCGTTATTGTAATTCATCTCTTACTCGTTGTAAGGATGGAGGATGTGGTGAGGGAAGAGGATGCGCAAGAGTGGGAATGGTTGAAGACTTTGTTGGTCATGGGGGAATGATGATTGGGGAGCAGGTTGGATGGTGGTGCAATAGAGGTGACAGTGTTGACCGTTGGTCAGAGTGAAAAAAAATTCCATCTTTCCATCACAATCCTTTGGGTAGGTCTATTTTGACTAACATCTCCATTCCACCTCAAGTTTTTTATCCTCCTATAATACAATATTCTAGTGCACCCACCTCTCAGATGACTCGTCACTATCAAGAGCCTTGGAATCATCCACATTTTCGAGCCCATCAACCCCGTCCTGAGCATGCGACCTCCTTAGCAAAGTCTATAGCGGAGTTCTTTTATGAAAATCCTATAACTCGCGCTTGAAAGTAGATTATCCCTCAACTTTGTTGGTCAACCTGAATTCGACGACAAATCCTTGGAGCTTACCTCAATCATGCAAGATCGCTTAAAATTGAAATTAGAGGAGGGATCTAAGCTCTCCCGACTCCTAAATTAGACGTGTATGATTCGAGTACGTCTTGGACAAAGTTTTCATCAAAGGCTGTTGAAATTGTTGCAACGTTTCCATTGAGAGAATAAAGTAGTCAATACGATGATCTCAAGGATAAATTTCCTCTATACATATATGCAATCCAACACTTTCCTCACCTCCAGTTGGACTTTCACACTTGAGGATCATCAATCAAGAAAGTGAGATCTTGACCCTGACTCCCCGAAGGCAATCTTTAGACGAGCATGCCGTTAATTCCCCTTTTACCACCCATGGAAACTATTGCAATCTCATTCTAGACTCATATTTTACGAAAGCTCCCCCTCCTTGCATCATACGCATGTTCATAACAACAATAATTACGAAAAGAAACCATTTGTGTTCCTCATAAGAGTTATAGATCAATCTGGCTCCGACAATCTCCTTTAGCTGAAAAAGGTCTCCATTCCAATCAACGAGAATACTCCCTAATCTCCCAAACAAGTCCACTGCCCTAAAGTTAGTTACTAAGTTCCCAATACACATGTCCACAAGATTTCCCTGTACACATGTCTAAAGATGTTATCACATCGTTCAAGCTTCATCTCATGTAATAGTACCACACCCGCCATCTATTGCATCGAGACCTTCCACCTTCCACATGATGATCTTCATAGATAACTGTGAAAGAACTTCTTGGCATAATGATGCCATATCAGCCATGCCTTTGCAATAGCTTTCCTCCACGTGCAAATGGTCAACTTTTGAGCTCTTTGGTGGCAGGTCCCCATCCACACTAGAGAAGGAAGCCCTCTGTGCTGAAAAGTGTTTGATTGCCCCCATACTTGTCTCCCAACTCCGTTGTTGAAAGATCCCCCCAACAGAGCATCTTCCGCTCGCCTAACCCATATTATCTACGACGCAACTCCATAGACTCTGTGAAGCCACATACAGAAATCCAGGAGTAAACCTGATGGAGAGTATGTCGTCATGGTCATGATTTTTAAAATCGTGCATCGAGGTGTTGAGGCGTAAACCTCGAGGCATTTTTCCTTGAAAACCACTTCGAGCCTATACCCTCAGTCAACTTACTCGAGGTGTAAGCGTCATAGTTAGAGGCAGTCTTGAGGCATCACCTCGGTTGTTATGTATTTTTTTTAAAAAAATAAAATTATTTTAATTTATACTTTTTTAGTAATAATAAAGGTAATATGGTTTAAATAACCATGTTTTATGACCTTGAGACTTTAGAGTAAACAACATACCTGTAACATATTATTTCATCAACATATAATCATTGCATCCTAAAAATCATGTATATGTATAGTGATTGTTTTTAGTTAGTATGAACATTTCATATGAAGTAATAATATTCTATTGCTTGTATCATAAAATTAATATGGTCTACGGTCAAATTATTATATGTTTTTGTAAGAATATAACAGAAACACAAGTTCACAATATGAACATTACACAATCATAAATTCATAAGTTTTCTGTGAAAGGAAAAAGGATACTGCATCTTAAAGGTACGTATATGGTTATTATGGTATATTGTGTGTTTGCGTTTAATATCCGAATGCCCAAATTTAGGATTTATGATAATCCAATTTTAAATATTTGAAGTTTAGGAGTTTATAACAATATAGTTATGTTCAATGATAATTTCATGTATATTTTCTCTATATATTGAGGCTTACACCTCGATTACCTCAAGGCTTTGCTTCGCCTCATTGATAGGAAACTGCCTTGATCCGCCTCACATTTTTTAATATCTCGGTCATGGCCTCCTCGGATAAACGACCCAAAAATCCTGAACTAGTCTTGGGTGGTTGACCTTGAATAACAAGATCCTCCATCGTTGAATTGGATAAACTATGTGGAAAGAAAATAATGAATTATTTTTTATGAGGGTCATAGGGATCTCTTATATAGAGAGGAGAAACCCTAGAGGGTAAATTACATAATAGAGATGAAATACACAAGTAAATATAAATAACTCTCGACACTCCCCCTCAAGATGAGGATAGATATCTATTATGCTCAACTTGGAATAATACCTCTGGGATGGCCCCCTGGCTAGGACCTTGGTAATCCCATCTGCTGTCTGTTCCCTTGAGGTAACGTAGGAAGTAGAGATAAAGCCCTTATGTATCATATCTTGTGTATAATGATAATTTACCTCAATGTGTTTGGTCCTTCCATTGAAAGCAGGACTGTTGGCAATGAAAAGAGAAACGTGGTTGTCGCAAGGCAACTGCATGGGAAGAGACACGTCAACAACTAAGTCTATCAGAATGGATCTTACCCATATCGTCTCAGTACCCCGTACGCAATAGCTTTGTATTCTGTCTCCGCACTAAATCTTGCAGTCATATTTTGTTTCTTTCTTTTTCATGAAACCAAAGAGCTTCCAATGAAAATAGCAATACCAGAGGTAGTCCTCCCATCTTTAGGGCATATTGCATAGTCAACGTCTGCACATGCCCTGATGGCAGGAGAAGCCCCTCTACTAAAGAACAACCCTGTACCTAGAGAAGATTTCATATACCTTAAGATCATGTGAACAACATCCATGTGAGCCTATCGTGGCTGGTCCATAAACTGGTTGACTTTGCTCTTTACAAAGGAGATGTCCAGCCTGGTAATAGTCATATAGAGGAGCTTTGCAATGAGCTTCATGTACGCCCTCTGGTCCACCTCATCTGTATCATTCTCATAGAGCTTTATGCTGGGGGTCTATGGGAGTAGTGGCGGGTCTGTAGTCTGGCATCCTTGTCTCTAGGAGATCTCTAACATACTTCCTATGTGTCATCATTAGACCTCGTTGGTTCGTGGAAAATTCAAGCCTAAGGAAGTATCGTACTTCGCCAAGGTTCTTGGTGATAAACTGTTATCCAAAGAGCTCCTTAACCTCACTGATGCCTTATAAGTATCTCCTGTAACAACTAATAATGTCATCAACATAAACCTGAATGACAACAATACCTCTTTGTGTCTTGTGTACAAAGAATGAGCAGTCTGGAGTCAATCTCGTGAAGCCCTGCTGCTCTATCAAGTGCTAGAGATTTTGGAACCATGCTTTGGGACTTTGCTTAAGGCTATAAATCACCGTATGAAGTTTGCATATCTTGTTCTGCTTCGGTGAGGCTGGCGATTAAGCTGATAGAGTTGCGAAGACATTTGAGGTTATGTGGTAAGTATATTCGTAAGAGTCGACAGGAAAGTAGGAAACTGGCTTAGGAGGAGATTTGTAGGCTGGTCTAGTTGGAGGACACTCGTGATTTGGAGGATGAGGATATGGCGGCAAGAGCTAGATACCTTGATGAGGTACTTATAGAAGACAAGAAGATAGATTGAATGGAGACAACATTCCAGGAAGAAATGGATAAGAGAAGGCGACTCCAACACAAGGTTCTTTCACTCGATGACGAGTGGTTGAGACACAGGAATTTCATTCATTCCATCTCCATAGGTGGGGTGGAGGTCCAGGGGGCACTGGAGTTGGGGCTGCGCTTAAATCATACTTTTGCGACTTGAGCAGAAGACGTAGGCAAATCAGTTGGGGGTGGCACGACAAAGGGACCAATGGTATCTCCCTATCTCAGGCTGGGGGGTTGGTTGCAGATTTTCTGAAGCGGAGGCGAAGGAGGCGGTTCTTCACTTGAATGCTGACGGATATCTCGGCCCAGTTGGATTTCCCGTCCTTTTCTACAAAGAGTTTTGGGAGGCGGTGAAGGAGAATTTCTTGGCGGTTCTACATGAGTTTAGGGAGGATAATAGGGGGTTTGAAAGACTTAATAAATCCATGTTTTTCCTTTTGCCGAGGCGGTAGGTGCCGAGCAGGGTGGAAGACTTTAGACCTATTGCCTTATCAAATGCTTGTTTCCTCATTATTGCTAAGATCCTGGCAAATCGTCTTAAGAAGGTCTTGCCTGATATTTTCTCGCCCGAGTAGACGACCTTTATCCATGGCAGACAAATGGCTGATGGTTTAGTTATGGAATCAGAAATGGTTTTGGATTGGAAAAGATCTAAAAGTTGCTGGATCCTATCTCGCGGCTTTGGAGCCTATGGCTGGGACGAAATGAAGCTATCTTCGCTCGCCAGCGGTTCTATTTGGAGAATATTCGCTCCACGGCCTCGGGCTTCCTTCGTGACTGGACCTCTTTGTAATTATGGTTTAGCTGCGGGGGTAACGCTCTTTGTTTACCCCCTGTACCTTGTTTTGTATTTTCTGCTCTTCCATTTCCCCTTGTAAGTATTTCTTCCTCTTTTTAATGCATTGGGGTGAGCACCTTCGCGTGTATCCCCCTTTTTTTGAGCCTCAAAAAAAAAGTAACGGTGTTCTTTGGAAGGTCGGTTTCTCAAAAGCGTATGATTGCGTGGACCGGCGATTTCTCTAGTCGTCTTTGGAGAAGAGGGGATTCCCTTGCTTGTGGATTGCCTGGATGAAGAGATGCATCATTACAATGTCTTATTCGATGTTGGTTAATGGTAGACGGGGGGGGGGTGGCTTCTTTCAACCACAATGGGGAGTCAGGCAGGGGTGCCTGCTTGCTCATCTTTTGTTTGTCATTGTGGCAGATGCTTTGGTGATTTTGATGAAGCTGGTTTTAGGAGGGAATTGGTGGTCCGGTTATGGTAATGGGGATATTTCTATTCCTTTGTTGCAGTATGCTGATGACACGGTGATCTTCTTAAGAGGTGATTTAGAGCAGTTCAGACGTGCATCCCATGTTAAGATATATTTGACGACATCTCTGGGCTACAGATTAACACGGAGAAATCGACTGTGGTGCCTTTCGGCTTTTCGCAACAGGAGGGGCAACTCATTGCCGAGGTGTTGAGATTTTCGGTGGGATCCTTACCGATCACCTATTTGGGCCTACCCCTTACTATGGGCAGGTTGAAGACAACTGATTGGAAGCCAGTCCTAGATAGATTGGAGGGGAAGGGGGCAGGTTGGAAGGCGTCTATATTGTCTAGAAGTGGCAAGTTGATTCTTCTGAAGCATGCATTGTCTATTATTCCCCCTTTTTTCTGCTCTACGAGACTACTATCGGTGGGAATTCATGATAGAATGGAGATGCTGATGAGGAGATTTTTTTAGTCGGACGATAATCAGGAATTGGGTCTTCACTTGATCTCGTGGAGTAGGATCAACGCTGAAAAAAAGAAAGGTGATCTAGGGGTTTCGAGTGTCGACGAGATCAATAAGGCTCTACTGGCAAAGTGGGTGGTGAGGTTATGGGGGAGATCTGAAGATCTGGTTTGCAAATTCTTGAGGAGGATCTATGTCATTCGAGGCTCGTTGGAGGCATGTCACATTCGTATTCCCTTTCCTTTGTGGCATGGCATTACCAAGATATTGCCAAAGTTGGAGGAGAGTACGTCTGGTGCTCGGGGATGGCCATGCATTTAGATTTTGGCTTGATAATTGGAGTGGTAATGGCATTCTTGGTGACCGTTTTTCGAGATTGCTTGTTTTGCTGACTGACCACAATGCATCAGTACATGAGAGTTGGCAAAATGAATCTTGGACCCCGCCCTTTGATACTGATCTTTCGGATCAAAGACTGGAGGAGTTTTGGAGGTTGTACACTGAACTGGCTGACTTGGATGGGCCTGTTGGTGGGAGGGATCATTTGAGTGGAGCGACGACAGATTCACGGTGAAAAAAGCTTATCGCTTCTTTATCGAGACCAAGAGATTATGCATGATAATGTGGTGGTTGATAGTGGAATCATATGGAAAAGCAGGATTCCTAAGCAAATCAAAGTCTTCTTGTGGTTGGCAAGGCAGGATAGGGTTCTCTCCAAGGAACGTCGGGCCAGGATGTTACACAACGAGGACATCCATTGCGATAGGTGTGGACATGAAGTGGAAGATATGAATCATATTTTCTTCACTTGTGCACATTCGACTGAGGTTTGAAGGAAAGTGAGCATTTCTTGGCTTGATATGGGCAATTCAGCTGGTTTCTGGGATTCCCATTCGTGCGATTTGTGGGAACGGCCTTGAGGATAGCTCACGTCCCTTTGCGCTTATGTGGACAATTTGGTGTGACAGGAATGAGTGCATTTTTCGCGGTCAATCGTTTTTATTCTGAGAATATCATGGAACATTGTAGGACGGTGGTTGAATCCTGGACTCATGTAACGTAATTTGTTTCTTTTTGTATAGTGTAATACATTAGAGGTGGTTCCCAGCTGGGGATCCCACCCTTTTCTTCCTAAAAAAATGAAGTTTGCATATCTTGGATCATGTGGAGAATGTTGTAATTCACGCCAAGGTTCTTCTTGAGTTTTGGTCTTCATATTTTTGGGTGTGATATTTGTTGATATATAGTGTAGAACGGTGGGTGCTCTCCATTTTTCCATCAAAATAAAAAACAAAAACGATCCAATCGGTGCCTTGGAGACTAGTGGCTGTCGCAATGCTCATGCACATGTAACGATTGTTGGGTATTGGAAGATCAACAAGTCCAAGTTCCTCAATCACGTCCGAAAACTCCAACGTCAACAAAATGAACACAGTGAAAGTTGTGTAGGAAGGACCCTAACCTCATTTCGCGAAAGACCTCAACAAAACGAACACAATACATAAAATGATAGTTACAGATTGATTCGCGAACAGCTCTGTATTTGCAAACAACTCGGGCCTCTCTTTGTGGTTTGGGGTCTTTGGTTGGCATGCAATTGTGTTCTTTTTGCTAGCAGAGGCTTGTGTGGAGAATGTTGTAATTCACACCAAGGTTCTTCTTGAGTTTTGGTCTTCATATTTTTTGGGTGTGATATTTGTTGATATAGTGTAGAACGGTGGGTGCTCTCCATTTTCCCATCAGAATAAAAAACAAAAAACAATCCAATCGGTGCCTTGAAGTGGCTTTCGGAATGCTCATGCACATGTAACGATCGTTGGGTATTGGAAGATCAACAAGTCCAAGCTCCTCAACTGCGTCCGAAAACTCTGACATCGCCATCGTCCGCCCTGACCTCCCTTTTGGGTGGTCAAGCATAGCGAGCATGGTGTAAAGTGCAGTTCACTTGGAGACAATTACGAGGACTCAAATTAATAGAAACAGATGATGCATTGTACACTCTTTTACTCTCCCTTGAGCTGGAGGTTACGTGTTATACATACCCAGTTGTTAGTTATGGAGCCATGCATTAAGGACGGGCGTTGTGGAAAATATTGGCAGGTTGTTTAACTG
The DNA here is from genome assembly GCA_037367405.1 of Ottelia alismoides. Taxonomy (NCBI): domain Eukaryota; kingdom Viridiplantae; phylum Streptophyta; class Magnoliopsida; order Alismatales; family Hydrocharitaceae; genus Ottelia; species Ottelia alismoides. Next base: position 892,331 of record JAZKJV010000380.1, on the reverse strand, counting down.
TAGAGTAGTTAATTATAGAAATTTCCACATATGACATTTAGGAAATGGCATTCCACTTTGACATGTTTGACATGCTTGGGTAATGTTGGGCTATTGTCAATATATGTGGTGTTTTTCCCCCACAGCTCAATAGACATATGAAGGTGGGAATTGCCATAAGAGTCATGTCTTTGTATCTGGTTCAACATTAGATTGGGAGAACATTCTACATTGCATTCTTTTAGGTGCTCTAATGCCTCAAAGCATTATTCATTAAGACCCATAAATCCGGTACAGATCCAAACCTAATATGTTATATACGTTTACCCAAATACATCAATTTTTTTGGAAGGAAAATGGACGTTCACTGTATAATTGCACGCTCGAAAAACTTCACCATTAATTCACAAGATTACAAGTACATGGCTAAAATAACCAAGCAAGATTATAAGGACCAGGAGTCCAGGACTCATCAATGGATTTGGCACTCTCTATTACATTCTCCGCATTGAGTATATCATATTGTAACACCATCGTGTTTCTACCCAACCACGAGGTCCACGTAACAACCACAATTCTGGACCAATTCTCCTCTTGCTCAAGCTATAGACTCCCAAAAGTTTGCAGAACAGTCCGCTGCAGCTGGAGCATCCTTGGATCTCGCGCAAGTGAAGAAGAGATGTTCCAAATCTTCAGGATCCTCCAAGCACCATGCATAAGTGGCAAATGTTCCCTGGAAGGAACGAGCACACCTAGCTCATGTCATCACCCTTCCTTGCCACAATAACAGGAGAAAAGCCTTAATCCTCATAGAGATCTTCCCAAATACATAAGTTTAACAAAGAGCAAAGCCTTTAGGAATGTTTCGGGATAAGGGAAGCTCCACTTAACAATAATACATGTCAAAATTATAGATGTTCCATGCTTGCTTGGCATTTCCCTCTTCTAAATAGTTGTAGGCTATATCATACATTATAGTTCGATCTTTTCCTCTAATGGAAACATTAGCTCACCTACTTATGATACAACTTGCACCTATCTGGTGACAAGCCTCTCAACTGCTACTGAATAGCTCAACCCCATTCACTGCTTCATTAGGCCCTATTGACTTTCTGGTTCACAGGGAAAACAGTACAGGATGTGGTGGGTTGCTTTGTAACAAGCCCCTTGTACATATTTGGAAATTTAGATGCCATAAACCAACCTAAGTTGAAATTAGCGAACCAACATCAAGGACATGGAACTATTCTCCAGTACATCCTCGATTATATTACATTCAATTTCTGAACCAACATCCAAGACATGGGATTATTCCCGAATACCCTGTCCATTGTATGGTGTATTTTGACCCAAGACAAATCAGTTGGTTGATATGTGGGTTAACTTCAGGACCAAGAGTGGATTTACTATATTGTTGAAAGTTTAACAGTTATAGACAGAAGCAACCTCTATGCTCCACTTGAATCATGCTGTAGATAACAATCCTCGCATCTACTAAGGCTTGCCAGTTTTGCTTATTTTTCTTGCATGCCTTGGTATAGTCTTCTATTAATTTGAAAAACAGCCGTATATTAGCGTTTACTCATTCAATTTAAAGAATTATTTTGTCATTTGAGTGGCAGGGATTTTTTGAAACAGAGGAATTGAATCTGTTTTTGGAGTTTTACGTTCCGGTTCTTGCAGGCCCTCCCAGAAACAACTATTGATAATTATGATCTTCTGAGAGCATTGGTTTCTCGTATCCTTCTTGAAATTTGGTTTCACTTTTTATTTATATCTGATCTCTTTCATTTACCAAATTGCTACTAATGCACGGTAACTTGCTGAATTATCATTTGGCTTCGATATATAACAAGACAATCTACCTCTTGCTTATTCGGAGCCAGAGAATCTGCATGTAATTTGGGATGCTTGGGGATAGTTAGATGAAAGAACAATGCCCGATTAAGCTACAGTTTGCAGCTGCGAACAAGAACTCTGAAAAAAGGCTAACGTAAACGTATATGTGCTATGTGGAACCATATCTGCTTCGCATATATACTAGGCACCTTGTAAATTTGGACGTAGAACTTGAAAAAATGAATACTTTGACCGAGTCTCAGATTATCCTATACTATTCTCTGCGTAGAGTTCATGTTTGATTGATTATGGTCCTAGTTCAACTCACGTAAATATAATATTTGTTTGCTGTAGTGCAATCTGTTGTACCTGCGGATTGGTCTGAGGAACATGGTAGGTTAGTGTGGTGCATGGCGGTGCTATTGCAGGGCATCCCGCTCTATTGTTAGATGAAGATTGTCTCTTGGTATATCCGGGGCCTTGGCCTAGTGGACAAGAGGAGGACGATGGGTGTGCTTTTGTAGGGGTGGAAGGTGGATGTTGTCTGTTTGCAGGATACTAAGTTGGAGATTTGGGACTGTTTCAACTGGCGTGATTAAGCTGGGTTTCGTTTTACTGATTACAAGATGATGCTGACCGTGGGTGCTTTTGGGGGCATGATTATTGCTTGGAACAAGGATTGTTTCAAGCTTGTGGACTCGATGTGTAACACTCGATCCTTGTTTGTTTTGCTTCGAAGGATCTCTGATGGTTTTCAGCTCTTGTTGTCACGGTCTATGGACCCACTAGCATATTATCGAAAATGTTATGGGATGCGCTTCTGCTGTTGCGTGCTTATTTTCCTGACGCATTGTGGCTTGTTGGTGGTGACTTCAACGTCACTCTTTATGTGGCTGATCCATCGCGCGACAGGGTGTCTGGACCCTGAACCCTGGTTCCCTTTCTTTTTCTGAGTTTGTTGGCATCTGGAGATGGAGATCGTGTTGATGGAACTTGGTATTGAGGATGACGAGTCTCCTATCTGATCTTTATTTTTGTCTAATTTCTCAAGTTTAGTGGATAGTCTGTGGTCTTTATCTGAGTATGACCTCACACTATGACTCTAAGGCGTGAAAAAAACCTTAGGGTTAAGGTGCATCCGTAGGCATGCAGTAGGGTATAATGCATCCTAACTAAGTTCCCAACACGTCCACTAGGTTTTCCTAACATTGTAGTAGTAGATCTAAATTCTATTTAAATGTCGAAGATTGATGATTATTGATGATTGATGATTTCTGCATCAAGCTCAACTGTGACCAATCTCAACTATAGCCAACTCAACTGTAACAAAATTCTCAACTGTAACACATCAGCAAGCCTATTGGTGGAACGGTAACTGTTGGAGTATAAGTTGTATGCGCCTATTGAGTTGTAGCAGGGTAAATGGATCCTGGAGGAGTTCCATTTACCCCATCCAGTGTTTAGTCCCACATCGTCCAGTGGTGGGACTTGGAGGCTCTGGAGAGGCTATATAAGGAGCCCCAGACCTCCTGTATCCATTGAGAAAAAGCAATGAAGCATATGCCCCTTTGAGGGCTTCTCCCGTGGTTTCATCCCGCTCCTTAGGGAGTAGGGTTCCACGTAAAAATCTTGTTTGTTCCATGTTTGTCTTTCTGTTCTTTAGCTCTGTTATCATTCCGCTTCCGTTTCCGATTTTCTAACATGGTATCAGAGCGGGTTCGATCTTGAGGAATCGTTATTGAAGTTTTTTCGTCATTCGAGATTCGATTTTGAAAAAAAATTATTTCAATATTTGAGAGTTGTGTGTCGGTTCTCTGGCTTGTTTTTCCAGGGTTTCGTTGGAAACCCTAGTTTTGTTTATTCTTGAAGATCCGGCAGCGCAAGATCCAGTCCAGACGACAGCAACGCCGTGACCCATCCATCCAGACCTCGACCACACCGCGCGACCTCCTGGCACTCCCATAAGTTAGGGTTCTGGCACAGCCCGTCACGAACCCCCAGGCGGCGAGAACCCCCCATCCCTCCCTCCCTTTGCGCGAGGCGACACACCCTGGGGAGAAGGCGGCAACTCGCACCATAGCCCGTTCATCCTCATCACCTGCACGGCATGAGAAGCAACGTCCTCGACTGCAACAATGTGCGCGTTATCTTGGATACCTTCCGCCTTTTTATTTTTGGTATTCCTGTTCGTCCATTCTCACTTGTAAGTACTTCTCTAACTTTCTCTTTAATGCATTGGGGCGAGCACCGTTGAGTGCGCCCCCCTTTTTTGAGCCTAAAAAAAAAAACAATGTGCGCGTTGGGTTGATATTGTCCCTAGTGTCCTGTAGCGTTGAGTTGAGTTTCTTTCTGTTTGTCCAAGCTGAGCATTGCATGCTCCAGCTTGAGGGGGAGTGTTGGAGTATAAGTTGTATGCGCCTATTGAGTTGTAGCAGGGTAAATGGATCCTGGAAGAGATCCATTTACCCCATCCAGTGTTTAGTCCCACATCGTCCAGTGGTGGGACTTGGAGGCTCTGGAGAGGCTATATAAGGAGTCCCAGACCTCCTGTATCCATTGAGAAAAAGCAATGTAGCATATGCCCCTTTGAGGGCTTCTCCCGTGGTTTCATCCCGCTCCTTAGGGAGAGTAGGGTTCCACGTAAAAATCTTGTTTGTTCCATGTTTATCTTTCTGTTCTTTAGCTCTGTTTATCATTCCGCTTCCGCTTCCGATTTTCTAACAGTAACCAAAACTCATAAAGTGAAGAAGTCTTCTAAGAGACCCTTCCGTTGCCCTCTAAGCGGAAGTGTGGTCTAGTAGAGGGCTAGGTCTACTCCAAAACAATGCCTTGAGATGGATGAGAGAGACTCTCCGGAAAAGTTACTCCAAAAACCGACCTGACCGGTACGGGAAAACAAGCTCGTAAAGAAAACTAAAATCGAGGGCCCCCCATCCTAGGCACTTTAAGAACAAAGGGTTAGCGGAACTGGTCAAAAACCTGGATCCAACGAAGTGTAAAAACACCGCGAGCTCACGTAAAAATCGTAAAAAGGATTGGGATCCTAGACCCGTACACTCCGCTGCCTTAACTGGGCTTCCTATGACCTGCGAGCATGGTGTATGGACGTAGGTTTTCATACTAGGTCCATTCCCTGCACTAACACCTCAAGCGTCGAAAGTGCAACAAGTCAACCTTTGGAAAGAGGATGGCGACGAGAGCGAGAGCGTAGGAGTGGGGGAGCGGCAGGGGCGGTGCGAGAAGGGTGAAGCGAGTCTGTGAACCCCTCAGGATCCGGGTACCCGTTAACACAACAATTCGCAATATTCCATTTATGACATCGCATTAAAAGCATAATTTTATGGGGAAATTTTTCGCAATAAAAATATTTGCAAGTGACATTCACATCCACATTCATAACCACAAGATCACAGAGATAAAAGTCACCAGAAATTCATTTCATTAATTTACATATGTTTTTACAACATGTACAATGTCTGTCTGTACATACAACATCCCAAAAATTTGACTGAAGAGAAGAAGCATTTTACAATATCAATTGAACTAAAAACTGTAACAAAAACTACATACCGTCTGGTACAGACCTTGTCTCCTGGAACCCTGTATAGCTACTGAACAATAGACTCCTTTCCTGCCATGCGTGCAAGGAAGAATAGGAGTCACAATTGTGAATACAAACCCGTAGTTTAAAAAAATAACAATTATTTATAATGCGCAAAAGAGAGCAAGTAGAAAGGTGGAATAACTAAAATTTACATCTACTTGCGTAAGTAAAGGGTTTTCAACTGGTTGGTGTTAAGTTCCTTTGTTCTCCCCTTTTTCCCATTCATCCCATATATATATATATTTATATAAAGTTTAGATGGCAAACCCTACCATATAATGATTTCATGTGTTTTAAGATCATGATTTTGGGTATTGGAGATCATGTTGCGGAACTTGATGGCACATGTAAATACTACTTTCTTGTCATTGAGATCATGTCATGGTTTCCAATGATGGACTGATATAATGATGACGGATTTGATCCTTAATTCTATTTACTCCTTTTAAGTTAGTGGATAGTCCGTGGTCTTGGTCTGTATGTAACCTCACACTATGACTCTAAGGTATTAAACTACCTTAGGGTTGGGGGGCCTCCGTAGGCATGCGGTGTTGTGTAATGCATCCTAACTAAGTTCCCAACACGTCCACTAACTTATAGGGATTTCGAATCAGATTAAAGTCACCTCCAATCAACTCAAATTTAATTGTAATTTCCTCCAAACCTTCACTCTAACTCTCTCAGATGCAACTCTTGATGATTTAGATGTAGATATAGATGATCTGGATGTAGAATCGCCAAGTCTGTTGGCGAAAGAAAACTCAAGCGGTGAAGAAGCCTACAAATGGCTCTTCCGTCTCGCCCTCTAGTTGGAAGGACAGTCCAATAGAGGGATAGGTCTACTCACCAACTACGCCACTGAGACGGGTGAGAGGGACTTCCCGGAAAAGTCACTCTAGAAAAACAGCCCGACCGGTAACGGGCAACCGAGCTCGTACGTAAAAACTGAAAACCAAGGATCCCCCGCCTAGGTATCCTAAAACAGGGTTAGCGGAATGGTCTAAAGTCGGGATCCCAACGAGGCGTAAAAACACTGCGAGCTCGCGTAAAAACCGAAAAGGACTGGGATCCTAGACCCACGCACTTGGCGGCCGCTGCCCTAACTGGGCTTCCTTTCTTCCGCCCAGTTGAGAGTCACCGCGCTCTCGCACGGTCAGGTGTAGAAGTCACCATAACCGGCATCCAAATTTATAATTTGATACTGATTCATGATCATCATCATTTGCTTGTCAATTTCCCTCCTTCCAAATTCTTTCTGTAGATAATCATACCCATTTAGATCTCTTGGTCATCTAACTTATTGATAGTGACCCATAGATAACATAATATGTCTAAGGAATGATTCATGAAGATGATCTAATATTATGGTCAAAGGTTATTATTGATGATGTAGTCATATTTAAGACGTCTCTTGTATAACAACTAAATATATGTTAACTATTTGCAGGTTTCTAAGCAAGATATCCGTACCAATATATGTACTTTTTTATATATTATATGATCTGACTTTCTGAAAACATGGATTATACACTATATAGTTGACTTTGTTAAAACATACACATGTACTGTGTCCTTAATTATAGCTCTCAACCATATATATTTATTGGAAAACACATGCATATATTCAGCGTAACGCCCCCTTTTCTTAATTTCTTATGTGACCAACTTTACAGATCTCGGTATCAAGTCAATAAATATTCTCATTGATGATCCATATTTGGTGGAGTGTACCTAAAGGATTATCTCGTGAAGATAAACAATTCTTGTGATTAGTACTTAGTATCCCAGGTTATCATCAAATTATTATTATTATTTTACCAAAAGATTTGAAACTACTTATTAAATCTAGCTTAAGAACAGATACCATTAGATGGATATTATGTGTAAATGATTTATCATCTTTATTTTACAAGAACATTATAATGGTGTAATAATATTTGATAGAGAGTTTGCTACATTTCAATTTAGTTGATTTGATCTTGTCAAATTAGGTTCGGTGATTATAGTAAGTTATGATCAGATGAAATGGACCTAATACCACATGAATGTTTATTAAAAAAAATCCTTCAGACATGTTGCTTTCTGATTTAGGCTGTATGATCCTCTAAGGATAGCTAAACTTAACTCTTTTCCTCGACATTTCCCAAATCCGGTACAAGGCATAAATCCTAATTATCCTTCAGGCCAAGAAAAGAGAGTTACAGAATGCACAATCAACAAACTTCTCCAATATTAAAAAAATCCATTCCAAAATAAACCACCGAGACGTCAGCCGATGCTTATCTTCTCCGACTTTGCCTCCCAGACGTCAGCCGGTGGGGATGTTGTGGTCTTCCACCCGGTCGATATGGGCCAGCCACTTACACCGGCCAATTTGAATCCCTTTATCTCTGATCTCGGCGAGGAGTCACCCCCCTCTCCTGAGGCTTCTGTGGTGGTAGGACTGTCTCCCTCATCTCGTTATGGCCGAAGCTATTCTAGGAGGCGTCCTTTCTTCTCCAACTCTGATGTGGTCTCTACTTGCCAAACATTGCGCGACGCGGTTGCTGAGGCGGCGGGCCTTGATCCTTTGGTTGTCCACCCGCATGCTGGGGTTTGATTGCTTCACTCGTATCTGGTGTTTTTTGGGGCCTCACGTTTTTTGGGGGGATATTTTTTGTGTTTTAATGAAGATTGTATCTTGGAACGTTCGTGGCTTGGGTGATGCGGACCGCAGGCGCATTTTGGGCTCGCGCCTTGTTGAATGGTCTTGTGATGTTGCCTTCATACAGGAGACGAAGCTTCAGGCGATGGATGATTCTCTCTGGCGTTCTTTTGGGGCTGGTCAGCTCGACGAATTCCGTGCGTTGGACGCCTTGGGTGCTCGGGGTGGTGCCATTTTGGCCTGGCGCTCGTCCCGCTTTTCGTTTTCTTCTTGTCGGCTGGGCCGCCGCTCGATCTCGGTGCTGTTAATGTGTGGGCGGACTAATCGTTGCTTGGCTTTTTCTTGTGTTTATGCCCCTATCTGTCATATTGCCCGTCGTGAATTGTGGGAAGACTTGCGGGAGGATGCTGCTGCCTTTGGTGACGTTCCTTGGCTGATTGGCGGGGATTTTAATGTTACTTTGCATGCTTAGGATCGCCCACGTGGGCGCGGTGGCCTCGATCCGGGATCATCGGATTTTTTGGAGGTACTTAATGCTTTGGCTCTTGAATCGTTGGTTCCAAACGACATTTCATTCACCTGGCGAAATAGCTCCTCGCGGTCGCGGATAGATCGTTTTTTGGCGAATAACTCTTTAATGGACTGTTTTCCTTTATGCTTTGTTGCATCGAGACCGCGTTCCTTTTCTGATCATAATCCCATCTTCTGGTCGAACGGGGAGGAGTACCGTCCGCATTCTATGTTCCGCTTTGAGCGGTCTTGGCTCCTGGAGTCTGGCTTTCGTGATATGGTTCGACAACATTGGTCTCAGCTCTCACCTTCTGGTAGTGCCGCCCGTCGCTTTGACTTCAAGATTTCATCTCTCAGGAAGTTGCTGGCGTCTTTTAAAAGGGCCTCTCGCTCAGCCCGCATTGCCACCCGTGTGGAGGCTGAGGACGTGATTTTGCGGTTCGACCGTATTGAGAATGATCGTGATCTTAATCATGACGAGTTGCTTGCTCGCGCTAATGCCCTGGATAGGGTCAGGCTGGAGGATCGTAAGCGTGTGATTGAATGGCGCCAACGTTCTCGTTTGCGTTGGTTAAAGGAGGGTGACGCGAATTCTGCGTTCTTTCACAGGGTTGCTTCGGGTCGCCGGCGATCAAATTTTATCTCTTCTTTACTCATCAATGGCTCTCAGGTTCAGGGGGAGCGGGAGTTGGGTGTCGCTGTCTCGGCCTACTTTAAGGAGTGGTATGGGCGCAGGTCGTCGCGCCATTGGTGGTGGTCGGGTAGGGGAGCTGCTGTGCTCCCCCAGGCGGATGCTAATCTCCTTTCTCGTCAGATTTCTTTGGAGGAATTGAAAGAGGCGGTCTGGTCTCTTAACTCTGATGCAGCCCCGGGGCCTGATGGCTTCCCCGTGTTTTTCTATAAGGAATTTTGGGATATCCTCTCTCAGGACGTTCTGGCGGTTGCTCACGATTTTTGTGCTGGCAATAACGGTTTCAACAAGCTCAACAAATCTATTATCGCTCTCATTCCCAAGACCGCTTCTGCCACCCGGATTGAGGATTTCAGGCCTATTTCCATTTCAAATGCAATCTACCTTATCATTGCTAAGGTATTGGCTCGCCGATTGGCCCCGCTTCTTGATTCGCTTATCTCGCCCTCCCAGGCGGCTTTTATTAAGGGCAGACAAATTGGTGATTGCTATGCGGTGGCATCCGAAATTATTCATGCCTGGCACAAGAACGACACTAGGGGGATCCTGTGGAAAATCGACTTCTCTAAAGCCTATGACTCTATTGATTGGCGTTTTTTATGGTCTGTCCTTAAGAGGCGGGGATTCCCCCCGTTATGGATCTCCTGGGTACGTCGTTGTGTTTCCTCGGCCTCTCTGTTGGTTTTGCTCAATGGTCGTTTGGCGGGGGGTTTCTTCCAGCCCCGCCGGGGTATTCGGCAAGGATGCCCCCTCGCCCCCTTGCTCTTCGTCCTGGCCGCGGACGTACTCTCCACAATGGTTAACAACGTGGTTGCAGCTGGCCTGTCTCGTGGCTGCTCGCTTGGGCCCTTTTCCTTGCCGATTATTCAGTTCGCGGATGATACCATTTGCTTCATTGAGGGCGACGTGTCGAATATTGCGGGAATGGCGACCACCTTGGAGCTTTATAGCGAGGCATCAGGGCTTCTCATCAATTATAATAAATCCTCCATGGTCCCCTTTTATCTTCCCCCTGCGGAGGTTGACGCTTGCTCGAGGATCTTGCGCTGTGCGGTGGATGCTCTTCCTCTGGATTATCTTGGGCTTCCGTTGTCTATTGGCCGGGCTCGCTTAAGGGATTGGCAGCCGTTGATGGATCGCTTGGCTGCCCGTTTGGCTGGCTGGCGTGCCGCTATCCTCTCTCGGGGCGGTCGTCTGGTTCTCCTCAAATCGGTCCTCTCTTCTCTGCCTATCTACTTCCTTTCTGTGAAGGGGATGCCTAAGGGGATTCGTCGGCGGTTGGATTTTTGTTTGCGGAACTTTCTTTGGGGCAAGAAGGGGACTGTGCGTAGCGGCGTTCCCTTGGTTGCTTGGGACGATGTGACTCGGCCAAAGAAGGAGGGGGGGGTTGGCGGTGAGGAGATTGGCTATCGTGAATGAGGCTTTTCTTCTTAAATGGGTCTCTCGACTATGCGGGCCGGAGGATAATTTGATGCTTAATTTCTTAAGACTGGCTGTTGGGATCGACCGGAGTCTGGGTCTGGATATGGATGCCCGCTTTTTGGCATCTTCCTCTCACTTCTCTCGTGATATTGGTAATGCTTTGGTCCGCAACCGTGCTCTTTTTGTCATCAAGTTGGGCGATGGCTCCCTCACTCGTTTTTGGGGCGATGATTGGACCGGTAGGGGGCCTCTTAAGGATACCTTTCCTCGTTTATTCGCGCTGGTGGATGACCCTGACGTGAGGGTGGCTTCTTATTGGGATGGAGCTGCTTGGGGGCCGACTTTTGTGGCCAACCTTTCCGAACAACGGCAATTGGAGTTTATGGCTCTTCTGGAGATCCTTGCGGTCTCGCCCTCGCCTTTGGTGGGACGAGATCACCTTTGTTGGAAGAATGGCTCCTTCTCTGTTCGTGATGCTTACAGGGCCCTTCTTCCGCCCTTGGATGTGGTTGTTGATTCGCTGCTCCGGGACTGTCAATTCTTTTGGGGACTCCGGGTTCCTGAACGGATTGGCATCTTCCTATGGCTTTTCCGTCGTGGGCGTCTCCTTTCTCGAAGCAGGTGTGCCGCTCTTTTCCCTTCGGTTTCGCCTATATGTGGTCTGTGCAACCTGGAAGCTGAGACTATTAACCACCTCTTCTTCCGCTGCGGTATAACGCGTGTCATTTGGGCGGATCTGACTTGGCTTGACGCTTCGGACTCCGTTTCCTTCTGTGACTGCTTGGTCCGTTCTCGGGCAAGGAGTAAGAACGACATCCTCTCTTCTATCGCTCGGCTGTGGTGCATTTGGACTGCTAGGAATGAGGCGCTGTTTACTGGCCAGAGATTCTACTCGGAAAATGTCCTCATTTCTGCTTCACGGTTGGTCTGTGACTGGTCTGTTGCTTAATTGATTCCTGGTGTTGTCGGGGTATCGTTTTGTGATACCGTCCGATCTTGTTTTGAGCTCTTTCTTTTCCCTTTTTTCCTCTGTGTCCACCCGCTGTAAGTCTCTCTTTTTCTCTTTGTTTTTCTATTAATAAATCTGGGGTGAGCACCATCGAGTGCGTCCCCCGTTTTTGAGCTTCAAAAAAAAAATAAACCACCGAGAACATGCAAATTTTGCCAAGCTTCGGAATAACAGAAGAGGTTGGTTTATTCACCAGGACATTTTTTTATGGCTAAAAATTAAATTCCCAATTTATATGTGTCAGGTGATCTTGCTTGAACAATCTTATGGAAGTTCTGCCATGAACAAATTTCATTGGTCTTTAATACATCCTTGTTGGGGGTTAAAATTTTGCTTTATGCATGTTTATATATATGGACAATGACCAAACTTCCCAAATCATGTATTACCGTATTAATATGTGGAAAGATATCACAACATAATTTAATTTATATAACCTCCTACAATTATTTGATGCTTTCTGTTCTAGTGCTTGATGCACGTTAAAACATCCCATTGTAGCATCTAATGATACAATTTTAACAAAGATCTCCTCAATCTAGAGGAGAGTCAATTTCGATCAATAGAGGAATAGAAATCAACGTAGGAATGATACTTTTTGAACTTGTGATTTGCAAGATCTAGATGGATGAGGATCAATAAGATCATACAGTTCTGCATATTAAGATGATGAACTCTCTCATCTCTTTGTCCCATGCTTGAGAAAGTATTCGATCAATTTTTTTTTAAATGCCCAGGTTTCCAGTATTTTAATACAAAGAGATTTTTAACTGGCTAAATTCAATCTTAATATCTCAAAATTCATGATACTTTATTATATATATATATATCTATCTCTGCCTTAACAAAGAAGCAACAAAATTTAATTCCGGACCCATTGTTAAATTTTTACAAGTCAAATTCATGACATGAAATCATAATTTCCCAACCAAAAGGAGGATCAAGAGTAAGAACACATGCATGGCAGCAAAAGGGAAGGGGACTAAGGATTGTACCTTAGATTAACAATTGAAGGGAGAATGGATCAACACAGCAGTTTTTTTTTCTGAAATTTGGTAGCAACTGTATGCAACTTGGCAGCAACAGCTTGTACTTGTTGCCCCCTTTCAGCAGAAATTTGATGCCTGATGAAGAGCACTGATGCAGCAGCTATGGAGGTTGTAGAATTGGAGGGAACAGGAGCAGCCCTTGATGTAGCAAGAAGGAAGGGCCAGGGAATCCCTCTCTCTCGGTTGGAATTTTAAGAGAAAGGAAAGGGGTATTCATAATAGAGGGAAGATGTCCTCTCGTTGGAGCAAACAATAGGGAGGGGGATAATGGAGAGACATATTCTTACGGCTGGAATTTGGGCTTTATAACTGTGCTAATTGGAAAGGATCTGATGTTTATATATATAATAAGAAAAGAGTGTTGCCATTTGCCAAATGGAAAATAGGATAGAGCCATTTGGAGAATATAAGGACAAGTGGAAAAGTACATGAGCCATTTGTAGTTATAATTTTTTTTGTTAACGTTTGCTACAGCAGACCATCATTTCATTTATTATATATAAAAAAAACAGAACCGGGTCTGCTACAGTAACAGAATTTAAATATTTGTTAATTATTATTTTTATTTCCTTTTTATATGATATACAAAAGTTGATCGTATTCACACCTCAGGCTTCGGATTTCGACATGCAACGTCTCGATTTGATCGTCTTTCAACGACGATCAAAATGAGTATAATATTGATATACTTCCGATCGGGTTTTGAATACCCGAAATTTTCGGATATGGTTTTTTGTTTAAGATTAACTTTTGTGATTTAAAAATATCAAACGACCTCCGATTGACGAACGATTAATTCCGTTGGTCTTGTTTCGTCAAATCGGATCTAATGACGGTCTCGCTTTGTTTCGCGGTTTCCGAAATTACGTCGTGGCTTTTTCACGGCACGCATTACGATGCGACCGATTTTTGGTCAATTTCGCCCGAACGACTTTTGATTTACAATCAATTGATCGATTTATGTTATCTAATATTGTCAGATAAGTTTATTAGGTTATTCGGACCCCAATCGGGTCGAGTTCGGGTTTACGCGGAATCCGGATGTTACAACGGAGTGGGAGCGGGGAAGCGAGGCGGGCTGCGGCAGAGGTCGGTGCGGTGAGAAGTGGGGTACTTGGGAGTGGCGGAGCTGTCGTCTCCGGTGTAGCCGGGGGCCGTCGGGGCAGCCGCGGCGGGAGAGGGGAAGTTCGAGGTGGGGTGGAGTCGCGCAGTGGAAGTGGGAGCCCACAGTTTGTTGTGGTTGGCGTGGAAGCTGGGGAAGGAGCGGGAGAGGGTGGCGAGGGTCGTCGTGATGGTTGGTGCATGTGTCCCACAGGAAGCCGGAGAGGAGATGTTTCCGCTGTGGGCTGAGGGATCATCTGGCGTCGGTTTGCATTGCTCGACCGAGGTGCTTTGCATGCGGAGGTTTGGGGCACCGAATGGCCTCCTGCGGGCTCCGTTATTGGCTTGGAAAGGCTTCTGCACCGGCTCATGGGGGGCGTTCAAGCTGGGGGAGGCGTCTTCGCATGGGGCCTTCTTTGTTCGGGGAGGGCGCTCCTTCGCGCAGTGGTGGTAGGAGGGGTTACCGCTTCGACTGCGCCGGTGAAGTCTTCCGTGCCGCAGTTTAAGCTTCCGTAGCAGCTTCAAAGGTTTGACATGGGGGAGGAGTTTAAACATGCAGTCATTGGATTGAGTTTGCGTAGCTGCTTGACGGTGGACTGCGTGAGGAGCCATCTTCTCGAGCTTCTTGGAGCACAGTTTGTGGGGGACGTCGTCGCCATTGACTCTAATCGCTGTTATGCTCGGGGGCTGTCTGCTGCTCAGCGAGACCGGTTACTTCGGAATGATGGGGCGGCTGATCTCGTTTGGAGGGACCTGCGTTTTGCGGACGGGGCGTGTTTGAGCGTCGAGGTTTGTGTGGCGGAGGTCCGTGGGGTCCCGTTCCTGTCCAGATCCGTGCATTGTCTCAATCGGACTCTACGGCGGTGGGGAGAGGTCATCGCAGTCATCGACAATGGTTTGGCGCCGGGCTCGGAGCTTGATATCACTCGGGTTCTCATGGAGTGCAATAAGAATTTTCTTGATGGTGCGTCGGGTCACGTCTTCACCGAGTGCGTGGAGGTCGGCCACTTCAGGTGTCGGGTTGAGATGTCGGTTGTCGACCCGCCACCGCCACCGATGGGGCGGAGGGGGGCGGTGATGGCTTCGCCGAAGCTAGGGAGGGGGAAGGGCGTCGCTTCGTCTTCCGAGGGACAGGTGGCTGTGCATGGTAACGCTTCGTGGGACTCGTCCCGCGATGATGATTTCGTACGTCCCTTCGGTTATGCATCTTGGTCTCTGTGCATGGATTCTTCAGTTGTCGGTTTGTTTGATGACGTGGCGGGGAGGGGTCCAAGGGTCGCTGGGACCATTAGCTTATGGGTTCGGGCGCCAGGTGCCGCTATCCGGATTCTTCGCTCGGATCCTTATGCGGTTCGACCGGCCGATGGGCTCTCGTATTGTCTTTCATTCGGATCTTTTGCGGGCGGGAATTTGGACCCGGCTCCGCTTCTTTCCTTTTCCTCCTCAGCGGTCTTCTTTGCTCCTTTCGCTGGCTTGGCTCCCTCGGCTGGGGGCGGGGGGGGGGGGACCTTCGATGGCGCATGATTCTTTTCCTTGCTCGGCGATCGCGAATGGAGGGGTTCTCGGTGACCCGACGGCGGTCTCACTGGAGGGCACGTCCTCGGCGCCACTGGTTCGCGATGTCCCGGGGCAGAGCTCGGTGGTGCTGACTGAGATTGCAGAGGCTGAAGTGGTTGGGGGGATGCCTGAAAGAAGATCGGCTAAAAGGTATAGGAGGAGGAACAGAGCGCGATCACTGCCCATCGTGACGCAGGGGTGCTCGTCTTTGAAAGATGCGGTTGCGGAGGCGTTTGGTGTCGTCCGAACTGGAGGGCATTTGGAAGGTTCCTCATGAAGGTGCTGTCATGGAATGTGCGAGGGTTGGGGGAGGCGGCCAAGAGGAAAACTTTGGGGTCGAGGTTCTCTGAATGGGAGTGTGACATCGTCATGTTGCAGGAGAGTAAGATCCAGGATTTGAATGACGCTCTTTGGAGGTCGTTTGGTGCAGGGGGTTTGGATGAGGTCAGGGCTTTGGACGCGGTGGGCTCGGCGGGCGGTCTGCTCATCGTTTGGAGGTCTGCGGCTTTTTCGTTCAGCTCGGTCTTCAGAGGCAGACATTCTATGCCGGTTCTTTTGACTCGGGTGGATTCTTCATCGCCAATTGCTTTCTCTTATGCTTATGGGTCGTGCTGCAATATTAAGAGATTGGAGCTTTGGGAGGATTTGCGTGAGGCTGGTCATCGGTTTGAGGGGATCCCCTGGTTGGTTGGGGGTGACTTCAATGTTACCCTCCGCTCATCGGACATGCCACGTTCTAGAGGTGGTCAGGACCCTGGCTCGTCGGATTTTTCAGAGCTCATCGACTCATTGGCTCTCAAGGACTTGGGAGCATGCGATATCACTTATACGTGGAGGAATTCTAACTCCAGGTCCTGTATTGACAGTATCTTGGCGTCCGTGGAGCTTTTGGATGCCTTCCCTCTTTCTTTTGTGAGCTCCAGACCTCGGTGCATGTCTGACCACAATCCTATCTTGTGGGACTCTGGTGATGTGTCTGTTTCGAGGGGTTTCTTCAGGTATGAGAGGTGCTGGTTGCTGGAGGACAATTTCAGGAATCTTGTAGTGGATCAATGGGCCAAAGTGCAGCTGGGGGACTCTGCGGTGACGAGGTTTGTCTGCAAGCTCGATTCTTTGCACAAGCGGTTGGCTATCTTTAAGAGGGAGTCAAGGGCGGCGAGAGTTGCAGCCAGAAGGGAGGCGGAGGGGGTGGTCAACGCTTTAGATGCTTTGGAAGGGGTGAGGGAGCTTGAGCAGGAGGAGCTCGTCGCGTGGTCAGCCGCTCAGAAGAAGATGGCGGAGGAGGATTTGAAGCGGGTCACGGAATGGCGCCAAAGGTCGAGGGTGTCTTGGTTGAAGGTGGGGGATGCCAGCACAGCGTATTTCCATCGTGTGGCCAGTGGTAGGCGGCGGTCGAACGTCCTTCGCTCGATCACGATTGATGATAGGCGCGTGGTGGGTGACGAGGCTATGGGGCGGGCGATTGTGGATTATTTCAAAGATTTGTCGGGGAGGCACATCCCGAGACTGTGGAGGTGGGCGGGGGGTGGGGCTCTGCTGCTTTCGCCCCCGCTATGCGAGGAGGTAACGAGGAAGGTAACTTTGGAGGAGGTTAAAGCGACAATGTGGGATCTTAACGCGGATGGATCTCTGGGTCCTGACGGCTTCTCGGTGGCCTTCTACAAGGACTTTTGGGGGCGTGGTGGGCACGTAGGTGTTGGAGGTGATCTCCGAGTTTTGTGAGGGCAATCCAGTCTTTGAGAAAATCAATAGACCCTCATTGTGTTGCTTCCTAAGTCCTCGTTGGCGGAGCGTATTGGGGATTTCCGTTTGATTGCTATATCAAATGCTCTCTATTTGATCGTAGCGAAGGTGTTCGCTCTCAGGCCGGCCCGGGTGCTTGACACTATTATCTCGCCTATGCATGCTTCTTTTGTTCGGGGAAGACAGATTGTGGATTGTATCATTTTGGCTTCGGAGATGGTTGCGAAGTGAACCAGGGAGGGGTGTCGTGGTGTGCTGTGGAAGGTTGACTTTGCGAAGGCGTATGACTGCCTTGATTGGAGTTTCATTTGGTCGGTTTTGAGGCGGAGGGGCTTCCCGGAAGTTTGGATTTCTTGGATGCGCCGTTGCGTCGCTACGGCCTCCTTTTCAGTCATGGTTAATGGGCGCCTTGAGGGAGGCTCTTTCCATCCTAGGAGGGGGGTCCGGCAGGGCTGCCCAATGCGCCTCTGCTGTTCGTTGTGGCCGTGGACGTCCTTGCTCGGATGGCTTGCCGGGTGATCGATTATGGCCTCTCAAGGGGGTTCTCTTGTGGCGTGGTGGTGGTTCCCCTGCTCCAGTATGCCGACGACACCGTCTTTTTCATCGAGGGGGGACCTGCGGAGGTCTCGGCCATGGAGGCTACGCTTGAGATGTTCAGTGAGATGTCGGGTCTATTCAAAAATGCCACCAAGTCGAAGGTGGTTCCCTTTGGTCTTAGCGTGGAGGAGGTGGCCGACTGCGGTTCGATTTTGGGTTCTCAGCCTTGCGCCCTGCCTATTGATTATTTGGGGATGCCACTGGTCTCGGGCATGACTCGACTGAGAGATTGGTCCAAGGTGGTGGAGAAGGTTGAGAAGAGGCTTGCCGGTTGGAGATCTGCCATGCTTTCAAAGGGGGGCCGCCTCGTCCTTCTCAAGGCGGTGCTTTCGTCTATCCTGGTGTATTTGTTGGGAGAAACCTTTTTCATACAATAGACGAGACCCTAGGGCTCTCTTATATAGGAGAAAAGCCCTGGGTTAATTACATAAGAGATACAAAAAATAGAAAACTAACATAATTATCTCAACAACTACCATAATTATCTCAACAATCTCAACACTCCCCCTCAAGCTAGAGCATAGATATCTATCATGCTCAGCTTGGTACAATACTTCTGGAAAGGACCTCTAGTAAGTGCCTTGGTGAAGATATCAGCTGTCTGATCTCCAGTAGAAACATGAGTGATGGATATGAGACCTTTCTGAATCATGTCTCTAGTGTAATGGCAATCCACCTCTATATGTTTAGTTCGTTCATGGAAAGCATGATTATTGGCAATAAACAGAGCTGCTTGATTATCACATAACAACTGCATAGGAAGAGGAACCTCAACATCAAGGTCCGTCAATACGGATCTAACCCACATCATCTCTGCACTTCCCTGTGCCATGGTCCTATATTCAGATTCTGCACTGGATCTTGCAACCACTGTCAACTTCTTGCTTTTCCATGAAACAAGGGAGTTGCCTACAAAAACAGCAAAGCCAGAAGTAGACTTCCTATCTTTGGGGCACCCTGCATAATCTGCATCTGCACATGCAGTCACCTCAAGGGATGTATCCCTGCTGAAGATAAGACCAGTACCAGGTGAGTTCTTCAGATACCTCAAAATCATCTGAACCGTATCCATATGCACCTTCCTGGGTTGCTCCATGAACTGGCTGACTTTGCACACTGCAAAGCAAATATCTGGTCTGGTGATGGTGGCATATAAGAGCTTTCCAACAAGCTCTCTGTATCTCCTGCTGTCAACCTCTTCAGTGTCATCATCATACAATCTCACACCTGGATCCATAGGAGTGGTAGCAGGTTTGGATTCTGTCATACCTGTCTCAGAAAGCATATCCATCACAAACTTTATCTGGGTCATCACAAGACCGCGCTGATTCCTTGCAAACTCCAGTCCAAGAAAGTATCGAAGAGTGCCAAGATCCTTAGTCACAAACTGCGTACCAAGGAATTCCTTGGCAGTCTGAATGCCCTGCTCATCATCCCCTGTGACAATGATATCATCTACATAGACAAGAATAGCAATGGTACCTCTCTGTGTCTTCTGGACAAAAAGTGAATGATCTGCAGTAGACCGTACAAACCCCTGTTGCTCTATTAGCTCCGATAGCTTCTGGTACCAAGCTCTAGGGCTCTGCTTAAGGCCATAAATCGCCTTATGGAGCCTGCTTACCTTCTGGGACTCCCCCTCAGTAGCAAACCCTGGTGGCTGCTGCATATAAACTTCCTCCTGTAGATCCCCATATAGGAATGCATTCTTCACATCAAGCTGATAAAGAGGCCAATCCTTGGAAGCTGCAACTGACAGAAGGATACGAAGCGTTGAGTGTCGGGCTACTGGGGAAAAGGTATACTGGTAGTCCACCCCATAGGTTTGGGTGAACCCACGTGCCACAAGTCTCGCATTGTAGCGATCCACACTGCCATCTGCTTTGTGCTTGACTGTAAATACCCACTTGCAGCCGACTACGGAGGCACCCATAGGAGCATGCACAAGACTCCATGTACCCCGCGACTGCAAGGCTGCCATCTCCTCTTCCATGGCCATACGCCACCTATTGTCCTGCAACGCCTCCTGATATGTTCGTGGGACAGTAACTGCGGATAGTCCCACAACAAAGCGCCTGTACTCTTCTGAAAGATGATCCAAACTAACATGTGCATCAAGAGGGTAAGTAGCACACTGACGACGAGGCTTCCTCAAAGCAATGGGAACCTCCAGGTCATCATCCACATTGTTCTGTATAATTGTCTCAGCCTGTGATCCATCCAAAAGACCATCAGATGAAATAATATGTTCATGACATACCTGAGGCATGTTGGATGATGTAGAGGGCATATGAGCAGTGGGGTGAGTAGAAGACCTATGAGTGTAAACACGTGGCAAGAATTGAGGTGGAGGTGGAGGTGGAGATGGAGATGGAGGTGGAGAGATTTGTGGTGGAGTAGGCAGGGTTGGAGGAGAAGGAGGTGGTGGAGGAACAACCACATCTTCTTCAGAACTACCATTGGACAATCTGTCACCTGTAGGAGAAAAATACATAATAGACTCACAAAATGTGACATCAACACTCACATAATATCTCCGTCCTACAAGATCAAAACAACGATACCCTTTTTGGGTACGAGAATATCCAACAAAAACACATTTGACCGCTCTGGGTGAGAGCTTGTCACGACCATGAGCAAAATTGTGGACAAAGGCGACGCAACCAAAAACTCTGGGAGTGAGAGAATATAGGTCCTTCTCGGGAAACGCAATCAAGAAGGGAACCTTTTCTCCTAGCATGGTGGAAGGCATCCTGTTTACTAAGTAACAGGCTGTAAGAACAACATCTCCCCAGAAAGAATGGGGGGCTCGACTCTGAATCAAAAGCGTCCGTGTGATGTCTAGAAGGTGACGGTGTTTGCGTTCAGCTACACCATTCTGCTGTGACGTATGAACACAGGAGTTCTGATGAATAATACCAATAGATCTGAGAAATGCAGATAATTGTAAGGTAGAGAATTCCAAGGCATTATCCATACGAATAATTTTAACATTAGCGGAGAAAATGTTTTTGACCTCAATAAGGAAAGACTTGATTAGAGCACCAGCTTCAGACTTATGTTTTAACAAAAACACCCAAGATAGTCTAGAGTAATCATCAACAACAACCAAATAAAACCGATGTCCCTGATGATCAGGAACCCGACTAGGACCCCAAATATCAAAATGAAATAACTCAAACAACTGACTACTGTCACGACTCTGACGAGACGGAAATGAAGAGCGATGGTGCTTTCCAAGCTGACAGGCTTCACAATCCAAGGTAGTATGAGTAGATAATTGAGGTAGAACATGACACATCTTCTGAAGAGGAAGATGTCCAAAGCGTAGATGCCACATGAACAATGAAACAGATTCAGAAGGAATAATAGCGATCCCAGCATGAGATGGTATGGTAAGCTTGTACAATCCTCGCTGCTCACGGCCACCACATCCAATCACCCTGCCCGTTAGTATGTCCTGAAACACAAGGGAAGATGGATCAAATATGGCACGACAATGTAAATCTTTTGTAATTTGACTAATAGACAAAAGATTCATCTGAAAGGCTGGAGCATGTAAAACGTTCTGCAAATGAAAAGAAGGAGCTAGAACAATCCCCCCTGACCAACAATAGGTAGTCGAACTCCATTAGCAATCACCATGAATCGACCAGAGGCAATCGGGCTGTAGGAAGTAAACTGTGCTCGATCTCCACACATATAATGAGATGCTCCCGAATCCACAATCCAATCAGTCAAATCAGAGTTGCTACAACTCGTAAGAGCATAAGTAGTACCTGAGGAGCTAGACGAGGCTTTGGCTGTAGCCGCAGCATCAGAGGAAGTCGCAGCCGGAATAATGGGAGCGGGCATCATCTCGTGAAGTTTAGAAACAATATCATCCAGGCGAGCATCCTAGGATGGAGCCAAGGTAGGTTCTGTCTGTTTAGCAACCCTTGCAGAGGCTGGATATCCATGCTTCTGAAAGCAAGTCTCCTCAGAGTGACCAGGACGATGGCAATAAGAACATGGGCCACGCTGACGGCCACCACCACGACCACGAAGACCACGTCCTCGAAACTGGGAAGATCCTCCCCTTCCCCGTGAGACGGTCATAGCAGAAGGATTCAGAGCGACAGTAGTGGGAGTAGTGGTAATCCGACTGAGTCGCTTATATACTTCTTCTATAGGGGGTATCGTCTCTCCAGTTAGAAGCTGTGTACGTGCTGCATCATATTCGGAATCAAGATAGGATAGGAACACCCCTATCATATTGGCGTTCCGATACTGTTGTTGCTGCTCGGTGCTGGCAGTGATAGGCATGAAGCTGTGTAGACGTTCAAACATGCCGCGAAGATGAGAAAAATGCACATGAAGCGGGCGACCATTCTGTTTGGTCGAGAAAATGTCAAACTGTAACTGAAGAATCTTGCTCTCATTCTTGGCTTGCCCATATGTGGCTGCTAAAACATCCCACATAGCCTTTGCGGTGGGTTGGTTGACAATATCGTTGGCAATCTCCGTGGTGAGCGTCCCGGAGAGCCAAATACGAGCATAAGCGTCATCTTGCTTCCACGAAGCATTGGCCCCAGTTTTGTCCGCCGGTTCGGATTCGGTGATAATGTGTTCTTTGTTGTGGCACTGCATAAGAGTGCGAAACTGCATGGACCATAGTTCATAATTGGTCCCATCCATGAAACTAAGGGAGAATGTCTCAAAGGGCTGGTGTGTCTATTGCACTTTCTCACTGAATACAGGAGGTCTGGGGCTTCTTATATAACCTCTTCAGACTCTCCAAGTCCCACCACTTGTTGATGTGGGACTAACTCATGGATGTGGTAAATGGATCCTACTCATCTACTCAAGTGACGCATATAACAAATACTCCAACACTATTTAAAGAAAGCCATAAGAATTTGAGTTGACTCAATGTCATCGACTTCATCCCAATGGGTTTTGTGCAGAAGCAAGCCACAACTTAGTCTAGTCAGCAAATATCAAACAATGTGTCCAAAAAGAAGAAGAAGCTTCTGTCTAGAATCTTACACCATTACACAACAAATTTAAACTCCTGAAAATCTATTGAGAGAAATTGGGTGCATATGATTCGGAATATATAAAAAAATTTAATAAGATCCATTACCCAATAACATTTCTGGAAATGCTCTTACATCAAGAATTACCCACAATGACATCATAATTTAATTCACCAAATAAATCCCCCAAATTCCTAAGATTTCTTCAAGGAATTAAATGGAAAAAATGGGAGTAGGATTCATGGATGGCAGCAATAAGAGGTCTTAGATTGTACCTATTGACCTCCAAAATGGAGAGAATGCCTTGAATCAATAGTTGCTACTGCATGCAGCAGTAGTGGCTGCGCAACTTCTGTAAATGACAGTAGCAGTTGTACTTAGTAAATCTCAGTAGCAAGAGCCTCTAGCAGTTTGGACAACAGCTGGAGCCTGGAAGGAAGAGTGGCTGGAGTTGGAGCAGCTTCAACTGAAGTCTTGGAGGAGGAAGGCTCCTTCGGCTGGGATGTTGAAGGGTTTTGGGAAAAAAAAGGGACTAGATGGTGTTATAAACAATAAGGAGAGGGGTCTTGGGGGTTGCCAAGATGAAAAGAGAGGGCCAAATGGAGTAAGAAAAAGATGGGCTAAGTGTTGAGAGAGAAGAGCTGCTGACTGTCTGTACTGCAGAAATTAAAATCAAAATTTATTTTTTTAATTTATAAACTATTTTCTTTCACTTATTTGAGATGTCAAAGTCATCCGCATTTGCACACTGAATATCCGATTCAGATGATCAATATCTCGTTTTGATCATCTTTGAATGGCGATCACAACGAGTATAATATTCATATATTTTGGATCGGGTATGATTTCCCGAAATTCTCGAGATACGGTCTTGATTTGTGACTAAATTTTGTGATTTTAAAATATCAAACGACCTCCGATCGACGAACGGTCGATTTCGTTGATCTTGTTTTGTCGAGTCGGATTTTTGGGTGGTCTCGATTTGTTTTGCGATTTTCGATTTTGTGTCACAGCTTTTCCGGTGGCACGTATTACGATGCGGTCGACTTCTGGTTGATTGCGAACGAATAAATTTTGAGTTGTGATCAATGGATTGGTAAGAGTTTATTCAATATCAATTGAATATTAAATGAACTTTCAGACTCTTAATCGGGTCAGATTCGCTCACGCGATTGCCACAAGCTAAGGAGCCAAAGTTCCTGCTGATCACGCTCACGCTGTTGAGGTATCACGATCACTGGATACAACAAACAATCTAGGGAAACAATCTCTAAGAGGCTCCGATCCAATGCAGTCGTCCAACCAAAAGAAAAACATATCACCATTATGAACCACTGGTCTCAATAAACCCACCATCTCATATAGTGCTTCTTCGTACCCCTACGGGTGAAGATTTCCTTATGATGGATATAGAAAGGTCGATTAATGATGAATGCTTGTAGAGTTAAGTGGACGCTAATGAGGTTGCATGCCAGATTTGTGATGGAGCTGTGGCAAGTATGTGCTATATGTTTTCGAGTGCCCATGCTCGGAGGAAGTATGGAATTGGGTGGCCCTTCAATGTTGAACCATTCGAAAGCTAATGGTTTTTGTGTATCGATGCCCTCGCATGTGTGGCTTCCCATGCTAGTTTCCTGTATCCATTTATGGTAGAATGTGTGATATAGTTGTCGCGGAAGGAAATAATGTTTAGGCATGAACAATAACATATTGAGAATGTAATGCATCATGCTAAAGTCCTTTATGAGGCATGTTCTGTATACCTCGTTTTGATATATTTATTTTGGGTTTGACTCACGTCGAGCTCACACCCTTTTTACTTAAAAAACAAGGGAACCCACGAGTGTGCCCCCAGAGTTAGACTTCGACCAAAAGAATCGTCGTATCATGGATTTTAGATGATTACAATCCCCCAACAAGTAATGTTTGAGTAGAGAAGAGAAGAATGTGATGATAAACAACACAACTATAAGAAACCCCTGGTAGCCATTTATTGAAAAGTAAGCAACCTTTCACAAGCCAACTTATGATCCATCATCATAAGCAACCCTCAATATATATATGTTTGCATGTATATCCGATTTAATAGAAAATATCGTACTATAAAACAATTTTCTATATATTTAAATCAATTAAAGGTGTTGGAGTATTTGGTTGTGCGCCTCTTATGTTGTTGATGGGCAAATGGATACCTCCAGGATCTATTTACCCCATCCATGTGTTTAGTCCCACATCTACCAGTGGTGGGACTTTGAGGCTCTATGGAGGCTATATAAGGAGCCCCGGACCTCCTGTATCCATTGAGAAAGTTGAATGCAATATATGACCCTTTGAGGCCTTCTCCTGTGGTTTTATCCCACTCCTTAGGGAGTAAGGTTCCATGTAAAAATCCTGATGTCCATAAAGTTTTTATTCTTTTCTCTGATTTACTTCCACATGTTTATTTTCTAACATGGTATCAAAGCGGGTTCGATTCTCGTGGTTTTTATGCTCTTGATTTATTTGAGATTCGGTTTATGGAGAAGATTCAATTCATGCTTGTTCTTGAAGACTTATTCGTTGAATATTATTATCATATTATTATGCTCGAGATCAGCAGATTGTTCTTATGGATTTTTCAAAAACCCTAATTGCTGCATTGACAAGAGGGTTCTGTTCTGTAGTCTGTTTGCGAAAGAACATAACCCTAATTTATGTTATCTCATTCAGGGTAATGTACCCTAAAGCTTTTTTAATTGAAATTTTCAGGCGGTGATCCCCGTCGAGGGGAGTCACCCGTTTTACCATAAAAAAAATTTTGTTATCTCAGATTTATCTTCGATCGGTGACAGACTCATCCTGCTGTGCGCAACTCCAGATCAACGAAAGAAAAAAAGGCAGCGCATTCTCCAGTCAAGGCCTTCGGTGACTAGACCTCGCAGGCGGCCTCCGCCTGCATCCTTGGCAGTACGATCCCCAGGCACGAACACGATCATCTTCATTGGTACTGGTTGCTCCAACTGCGTCCCCAACGCCATGTGCTTGATCCAGGCCTCCAGATCCCCACTGCATCATCACAGGCCTTGAGTCGCCCAATCTCTCCAGCCCTTGGTTAGCACCCTCA
The DNA here is from genome assembly GCA_037367405.1 of Ottelia alismoides. NCBI lineage: Eukaryota > Viridiplantae > Streptophyta > Magnoliopsida > Alismatales > Hydrocharitaceae > Ottelia > Ottelia alismoides. The sequence goes on along the minus strand of JAZKJV010000380.1, from coordinate 866,465 downwards.
CAACATGGGGGGCGGCGCGCCAGGTAGGACTGAACTCCCTCTCCCAGATTGGTCGGGGGCGGCATGTGTGAACTGAACTCCTGCCGCTTCTCCATCTCCGCATGAGGCAAAGCTCCAGGCGGAGCCTCCAGGAGCCCCATCACGCAACCCTCAGAGCGCATATCCTCTCCGTCTTCTCCTTCGAGGACCTCTCCTTCTCGCTCAGGCGGCGCTCGGCGCTGCCGCCCTACCCGTGGCAGCTCTCATCCGATCTCTGCAAATCCAGGCAGCGCATGCATAAACCTCTCAATCCCATGCTATCCCTCAGGCGCACGAACATCTCCAGCGGCGAGCACCTCTTTCCAATCATGCAGAAGCATCGCCCAGGACCCATCGGGGGCGACCGAGAAAGAACAAGGTTCCACCGGGAACCCTAAATAGAAGGGGGTGCATCTTTGGCCCAAGTGGGCGTGCTCCGTTAAAAAAAGTGAAAAAAGTGGGAGGGGAGTTAAAGCCCAAGTGGGCCGTATGTTTTATAAAAAATATGTTTTCTTTGAAAAAAAGGCGCGTACAAAGAAAAAGTCGTACGCATATTTGCAAAAAACAAAGGGATTTTTACGCCCATAACCCTGAGTAATTTTGCAATAACATTCATAACCCTGTATAATCGCGAACAATGTTCAGAAAGTTGGCCTAAGCGGCCACATATGCGTAGGCGGCCCCCTACCGCACCGAGTATGCTATACTCGGTCAATATGCGGGTCAGGGGGTATACTCGGCCGAGTAATCCACATATGCGGCAGCATATTTAATAAAGTAACTCTTTGCTTATCCGCCACCTTCTTGACTTCCACATGGGTTGCTCCTCCACCATCTTTTTCTCCTCTGCCAAGGTTTGTTGATTGATCTATTTAGCTCTAAATCTCTTTATTTTTTAGATTCAACAACAACGTCTCTATTTTTTTAGATTCTCCAACGACAGCTTTGACTTTTATATTATCTCATAATTGCATAAATATAGAATAAATTATATGTGTTTATCTTAGATCTTTTTGAGGATAAAATGAATATAGATGTCAGATTTGCATGGAATTTTTAACTGTACAGAGCAAATTGTATATATTTAATTTAAGCGGTTGAATTTTTTAATATTTGACTTTGAGTAAACAAATACACCAATTACTAAAATACGAAGGTTCGTGGTTATGTTTACTAACAATTTTGCACTTCCAAAAAATGTTTCCTTCCAATTTAGACAGGGATATCCATCATTTTTTCTATTTTCAATCAATTTTCAACATTTTTTACTCTCTCCACCGTTAACATATTTGTCTTTTGGAAATAAATGACATTTGAAAATGCTTTGGTTGATATCACATTGTACAAAACATCTTCACTTCATATTTATTCCATGTTATATTTTTTTAAACATAAATATCTAATGTTTGAAATTATTATTATATTTTAATTAATTTTAATTAAAATAATAGAAACCACATAATCTGCATATACTTCCGCATACCCGCTTACTCGCTCCAAACCGCCTGACCGAACGAATACCGCATACCGACTTTCTGAGCATTGATCACAAATTACATGAGAAACCTCGAGTGTCGCTTAACTCTTACATGACATAACCTTGTGTTACGTTCTGTTTGAGATGACCGTTATATTTGGCGATTTCCGTTAAAAAAGACGACGTTGCCCTTAATAGTAATTCTTATTTGCAAATCATGCCATCGTGTTCTCTTTATCACTTTGGAGGGACTGGCGGTCGGCGTACTCACGCGCACTCCATGGGAATCCCCTATCGACCCCCACCCACATGCCGTCAACCTCTGCAAGCCCCCTACGGTCGAAAATCTGCAAGCCCCCATCTACCGTTGCCGTCGACCTCCGTCGCCTTTGAAATTGTGATGTGAGCCACTCCACTGTTGGCGTCGCGTCTTGTCCTTAAGCTCTGAAGCAGAGGTCGAGGTAACACGGTGCTCGATAATCTAAAGCAGAGGAGGAGGTCTCCTCCTTCCTGCTCGAAGCCGTCGAGGAGATTCCCCCCCTCCCCCCCTCGAGCCTTCTCCTTCCCTGCTTGAGGCCGTCGATCCTCATTGAAGCCCGCCCCATGCGTGCAGCTTTGCCCTCTTCCTCGTCGTCGATCCTCCCCGGCTCCCCGAGCAGCTCTCCTCGAAGCCCCCCACGCCGCTCCTCACTCGAAGCCCCTCCCCCCCGCCGATCCCCTTCGTCACTCGGTCGAAGCACCCCCCACCCCACCCCCGTGCCGATCCCCTTCCTCACACGGTCGAAGCCCCCTCGCTCGCGCTCAAAGCCCTCCCCGCCAAGCTTCTCCTCCTGCTCGAAGCCGACCAACGAAGCCCCCCGCCTCGCCAACAAGCCCCCCACCCCCGAACGACCTGCACAAAGCCCTCCCCTACCGACCTGCAAGAAGTTGTTAGATCATTGATTGCCATTTTTTTCCCTTTCGTTTTTTTTTAAATTTTGACTAATCCTAGTCGTTAGATGATATATTGGTTAGATTAACTCACTTATATGGTTGAGTTAACGTATTAAATTAACGGAGGGTTATGAGTGTGAGAAGGAGTTACTATGCAAGGTTTCTCATGTAATTCATGATTATACAGGGTTATGAATGTTATTGCAGAATTACTCAGGGATATAGATGTAAAAATCCTGAAAACAAATGATGATTAAAAAACATGAGAAGGAAAGGAAAAAAAGAGAAAAAAAAAACAGTGGGCCGAAGTTAAAAAAAAGGAATCGTGAAAAATTCACGTTTTGAGTCCACTTCGGACCACATCTCCTTGTCAAAAAAAGGTCGTATGCATAATATTTGCAAAAAATGAGAAAAGCCAAAAAAATGGCAACGACTTATTATTAAAAAAAAGAATGATCGAAGCCTAAAACCCCCAACATGCACAGCTTATTTAAAAAAAATAAGGCGCCTAATAATTTTTTTTGACGAAAAGTCGTAAGTTCATGTTTTCCCCATTTTGTTGTCTTCTCCCAACATAGTCGATGTCATGCATTACGATTAGTATGGGAGAAAGGGGGAGTATTGTGTTGAGTCACATGTCCATTCATATCAGATGTCAAATTCTCCAGACCAACCAATTTCCAAACTCTACAGATGATTAGTTGATATTCAGACTCGACATCAGATGTTTTCCGAGTCTTCAGTTTCAGACACGCACATGTATGCGGTCTTTTCTGATGTGCACATGTTTACCATCTTTTGTGTGGTCCCCATTTTTTATGTTCCGGCCAGAGTTTTCATGTGAATCATAGGTACTCCAGAGTAGAGTACCATTCTCTGTGCCAGATGGGAGAGACCCAGTTCTCCAACGAGGAGACTATTTCAGACTCCATTCTCCAGCGACCGTGGACTCTGACAAAGATTGCACTCCACGACCTTTAACTTCGGCCCTTTTCAGTGATGGAGCAGTTGTCCACATGTTGTGGTGGAACAGAGTACTCCGACGAGTAGGCTCATCTTCAGTTGCAGTGACTCTGACAGGCGCAGTACAGAGCACATGTTCTCCGACGAGGAGATTCAGTTGACTCACTCCAGCCCATTCGTCCTCCTCACATGCACGTCATGAGAAGCAACGTCCTCGACAACAGTCGAGAGTTGTGCATGTTGAGTTGATATTGTCTGTAGTGTCATGTATTGTGAGTTGAGTTTCTTTCTGTTTGTCCAAGCTAAGCAATGCATGCTCCAGCTTGAGGGGGAGTGTTGGAGTATTTGGTTGTGCACCTCTTATGTTGTAGATAGGTAAATGGATACCTCCATAATCCATTTACCCCATCCATGTGTTTAGTCCCACATCTACCAGTGGTGGAACTTGGAGGCTCTGTGGAGGCTATATAAGAAGCCCCAGGCCTCTGTATCCATTGAGAAAGTTGAATACAACATATAGCCCTTTGAGGCCTTCTCCCGTGGTTTTATTCAGCTCATTAGGGAGTAGTGTTCAACGTAGAAATCCCGATGTCCATAAAGTTTTTATTCTTTTCTCTGATTTGCTTCTGCATATTTATTTTCTAACAAAAGGATTTTTAGTGTACTTCAATGTCAAAGAGGAAAACATGTTATTAAAAATGTACTAAGCCTTCTCCCACTATAAGTAGGGTCGGCTACATGGATTCTTGCTCAAATCCATGTTGAAACATTCGACTATTTTTTACGATGGCCGTCGACTACCTAACGCAACCACTGCAAGAGTGGGATTTGAACCCTGGTCTTTTGTGTGGTAGACACACTGTACTACCACTAGACCATTAAGTGGGTACAGGAAAACATGTTATTATTAATGCTAAATGTAATTGCTGATAAACCACAAGACAAAATAATGATCACAAAATTCAATATAAGTTACTGTTTTAATCACCATAACATGGTGAAAGTCCGCTTAAAAATATTATCATTCAATTCCATAATGGTCAATCCGAAATCTACGTAACAGTTTTGGATCCAAATAACAGTTCTAGATCTCTATTCTACTTGAGTGGTGACTTATATGTGATCTAAATAACTAGACATGACCATATAGATCATGATATTTGCATTTTAGTGATCTACTAAAAAGCCTAAGACAACTAAATGTAGTTTTTTTCTCATTAACATAGCTAGATGCAATTAAAATAAGATACTAAAAGTAACAAGGACAACCATAATTACCATAAATTGTATTGAAAAAAACCAAAAAATATTAAAAGGAAGTATCAACACTTACAAAAAAAGTTCAAGAGAAATAGGAATTCAAGGCACTGTTAAAAGATATTTTGTGTTTATCGACACATGCAACTTCCAACAGGTCAATGACAGAAAGGGGAGGGTGGGCAATGGCGGATGCCATATCAGGTACGACCATGAGAGCATGGTGATGAAGGCTAGTTGCAGTCTGGAGTTCTCGACTATGAAAATGTAGGAAAAGAAAGCCATGGCTTGTTTGGATTATAAGCACAACTCACTCAAGGCAGTTAAGTGCCTTTGAAACATAGACAATGCCTTCATCTGGTTTTGTCTCACTGCTTATGTGCCTCGAACCCACCTTGGTCATACGAGGTTCATGTCTTTCCGGAACCACCTGAAGCGTCTGCTTCAGGGCAAAAAGTCTCCGCCTTGATCGCCTTAAGGCATGCTTGTTCAAATCATGCCAGCGCAGGCTTGTTCAAATCATGCCAGCGCGAGGTAAAGGAATTGCATTCACTCCATCCACGTGGATGCCACTTCTTTTCAGGATGATCCAAGGTGGGATAAGCAACGATAAATTTCCGTGGAGTTGGTTGGGAGGCAGATGGCCTAACTTAGGAGTTTGATATTCGTGAGGTTCATGATGCCACAATGAACTAGTTGTGAATAATTCTGCAGGACAGCAGTGGGGTCTCCTTTGGTGTTCCGGAGCGATTTGTCGTCGACCATACTTGATGTGGCTTTGCTTCTCCAATCGGAACTTGGTAGGAGAATTCTTTCCATTTATGGATTGACGGAATGTTGTTTGGGGTCAAAGGAAGTCGGTCATGTTTGTTCCCAACACCATCGGCTTCACTTTCGAAACAGAGGATGGTCGAATTTGTTAAGTTGTCCCAGGAGCTGGAGCACGAAGAGGGCCCCACAAGGGGCGCGATCATTAGGAGTGGGAGGAGTCAGAGGGTGGATTATTCTTGGTCAAGATGGCTTATGAGACTTTGGAAGGCATGATTTGCAGGGGACGATCGAAATGGCTAAGGATTGCTACCTTATCTGGAGAGCGGGGGCTCACTTAGAGTGAAGTGTTTCATGTGGTTGACAAGTAGGAGAGTGATGACAAAGACTCTTAGGGCCAGATGCATTCAAAATTCAAAGGTGCGCTGTCCTGTTTATGCTGGCATACTGCAGGACATTGAATGTCTCCTCACTCAGTGTGATTGCACGAAGGAAATTTGTATCAGGGCATGTTTGGAATGGTAAATTGCAATGACGGTGGAAGATTTCTGGACCAATATGGGGAGTGAGGAGTACTGCTCCAAAAATAAAAGGACGATGTCGTTTGCATTTCATATGGGCCATTTGGCTAGCTAGGATTGTGTTGATGCTCATGGGGGAGTTCTATGGAAAATGTGGTTGCACATGGCAAATATTTTTACTAATCCTGGATCTGTTACTTGGAAACTTTTTAAAAATCTGTTAATGGGGTTCGTGAGTGAGTACATGTTTGTGGTGTTCACCTTTTTTTTTAAATAAAATAATTAAGCATGCAAGCGGGGGCCTTGGGGGCACCTTGGTCATTAAAACTATAACAATCTGTGGTCAATGGGGAGTCCAGACTAGTACCTGTGGACGGTCCCTCGACGCCTCTTATACTCTCTAACCAAAAAGCCACCTTCGACTCTCTAAGAGTCATGCATCTCCATTTTGTTTGCTATCCCACCAAGTATGAAGACCCAAAAGAGGAACCATTGCATTCTTGGATGTGACAAGTGAGCCATTGAAGCAGCATTTCTCCCAGAATTGGGCAACAGTGGATTGCCTGTTAGTTGTGGGTCTAAACAACCCCAGGATGATCTCCGTTAGCACTCCTGTTCCTAACCAGTAATTGAGCTTGAATCTAGAATGATTTCCTTTGCATAGCTGACCCTCCAACTATTGTGCCATCTGCACTATGCTAATCGAGCCTCTAAAGAAGGTTGAGGCCTTTCTATGCAGTGCATTCCATCTTCCACGGGCATGCACCACCCAATACAATACTCCAAGAAATGTACTGCAAGAGTTGTAGACACCACCCAATGACTTAATGCCCACTTCTTTAGAAAAGCCGCATTAAAAATCTTAAAGCACTGGATCCCCTTCCCATCGTCCTTTGGTTAACAAACATTCTCCCACTTCACCAAGCAGACCCCATGCCCATCCTCTCTAGTAACCTTCTACAAGATGCGCCGATGCACTGCATTCAACCGATTCAGCCTTTGTAACCTGGAAATTGACATGAACATCACTCTCGATAAAGCTGATTTCGACAGAGCTTCCCCAGAGAACAGCGTACGCCTTTAACAGTGAAGCCACCCAATATTGGAAAAGGTTGACATCGAATCTATTGACCTGCAGGATAGAGACATCAAAAGTTCCGGATATAGACGATCAATTGCATTCTGTACCAATTCCTGCCCTCGGCTTCCGGCATACTGTATGGCCTAGCGTGATAGGCCTGCACAAGGGGACAGGGAAGATGGGAGGAAAAGGATCCCCAGGATTTTGCATATACCACCAGCCCTGAAGCTTCTTCAGATACCTTGATGAGCGCCCTCACAGTGTAGCAGGCCAAGCTTTTTATGAATCACTGTCATCATTGTACTGAATAATTGGATACCCCAAATACATTTTGTATGCTGATATTATGGCAAGTTGTGTTTCATTATTTATGATTTACTAAACTCTACATGATGTGTATAATCTTGATGTAAATCTTATATATCCTTGATGTATTCAAGATATCACTGATATTGATGAGAAACAATTAGTTCTCTACGCTCAGATGGCCAACCTAGTCAACTTGGTGATTCCGTTATCTGATATCAGCATAAAAGAGATTACTGAGAACTTCTCAAGGGTACATTGTTGGAACTTTTCTGTTTTGAATCTTAATTGAGAAAAAAATAATGAATGCATTTATGACAAAGGTTAGATATGGGAATAAAACCAAGAGCATAATTGTACACTACAGTCGCACCTTACCGCGCTCACTTTTATACCCTGTAATTACTATGAAGCAACCAATAAAATTATGCTTGTGCACTGATTTTATTGTTATTTTTTTTCTGATTATAATTGCCATTGTTCTGAAACTTTGCTTGACAGATTGACTTTATAATTTTGTATTTTCTTTTCTGGATTCCAAGTCTATCCTTATGTCAAAATTGCAATGATAAAAAGAAAGTTGTATGACATTCAACTATGAACTTTGTATTGACTGGTTGATTGTAGGAATCAGCCAGTCTTTTAAGTGTCAGGGTCAAATGCATGACCTTTTGGACTTCAATCGGAGAGAGTTTTCGAATGTCTAACACCACATTTATCATATTTCTACATGATCAATCCAAACAAGGTTAGGTGGATGTACATCAAGTCTGAGTTTGGCATAGGAAATTATCACAAGCTTTTTAATTCAAAATTGAACTGCACTGAAGCATGATGTTCCTATCATCCTCCATAATGTTATGATAAGTAACTTTGGAGTTTCTCGTGAAACTAAAGTTGTTTACTGTTAGAATACTCAGATGATTTATTCCATAGAGCCTTCGGGTCTCTTATATAGGGAGAGAGCCCTTGGGTAAATTACATGAGAGGTACATAAAGAAACTGAAATATAACAAAAGACACAAAGACGAACAACTATCTCTACACTCCCCCTCAAGATGGAGCATAGATATCTATCATGCTCAGCTTGGAAGAACATCTCTGGAAAGGTCCTCTGAGCAATGGCTTAGTGAATATGTCCGCTGTCTGGTCCTCTGAACTGACGTGAGACGTGGAGATGAAGCCCTTCTGAATCATGTCCCTAGTGTAATGACAATCCACCTCTATGTGTTTTGTTCTCTCATGGAAGGCTGGATTGTTGGCGATGAATAATGCTGCCTGATTGTCACATTGCAGGTTCATAGGCAAGGGAACATCAACATTCAGATCTTCTAAGACTGCTTTGACCCACATCATTTCTGTGCTTGCCTGTGCCATGGCTCTGTACTCGGATTCGGCACTGGATCTCGCCACAACGGTCTGCTTCTTGCTTTTCCAAGAGACTAAAGAGCTTCCTATGAAGATAACAAATCCAGAAGTAGACTTACGATCTCGTGGACATCCTGCATAATCTGCATCTGCACAGGCGGAAATAGACAGATCTGTACCTTTCTTGAATAGCAACCCTGTGCCTGGGGAAGACTTCAGATATCTCAGTATCATGTACAAGGCATCCATGTGTACTTGCCTCGGCTGCTCCATGAATTGACTCACTCGGTTTACTGCAAGGGCAATATCCGGTCGAGTTATAGTGATGTATAAGAGCTTACCCACCATTTCTCTGTACCTTCGATGTGAAGCATGTCAGTTAGGGAAGCACCATCGGTCTAGCTTCCCCGGTCGTCAGAGTCGGAGCAGTAGCTCCCCGTTTGAATTATTTCATATAGATATTTGGGGTCCAAGTCGTGTCCCGGATCATCAGGGGCACATGTTCTATTTAGTTGTGGTTGATGATTTCTCTAGAGTGTCGTGGACTTTTCTTCTTAAAAATAAATCTGAAGCAGGAAATGTTCTTCAAAATCTAATTAATGAAGTCCAAAATGTTTTCTCATCTACTGTTAAGTATGTGTGTACTGACAATGCTTTGGAGTTCTGCACTCGCTCTCTTGCTAGCTTCCTTTCATCTAAAGGCATTGTTCACCAAACCACATGTGCCTACACCTCTCAACAAAATGGGGTTGCAGAACGAAAACATCGCCACTTTCTTGATATTGCTCGCACATTACTTATCCAGAGTTGTGCTCCATTAACTTTTTGGGGGGATGCTATACTTACTGCGTGCTATCTTGTCAATCGAATGCCTACAGCTGTTCTTGGGGAAAAGTCTCCAATCTCTGTTCTCTTTCCTGACAGAGACTTGTTTACACTGACACCTCGGGTTTTTGGCACTGTTGCGTTTGTTCACCGCTTATCTCCGGGGCTTGATAAGCTATCCCCTAGGGCTATCAAGTGTGTTTTTGTGGGTTACTCCAGGACTCAGAAAGGATACCGTTGCTATGACCCTGTCCATGGCAAGTACTATGTGAGTGCAGATGTTACATTTTTCGAACCTGTCATGTACTTCTCCCCTGCAGGTGACAGATTGGTCTCCTCCACATCATCAGATTCCAAAGGGGGAGTGGCGGCGGGGGGGATCCGGAGGCGGGGTTGAGACCCGGCGGCAGGGGCTGGCGGCTGGTGGGGCCTGGCGGCGAAGGAGAGGGGGCCCGGCGAAGGAGAAGAGGCGGCGGCGGGGAGCTTCGAGCCCGGGGGGGGGTTGGGCGGCGAAACCCTAGAGGGGGGGGGGGGCGGTGGAGATGGAGAACCCTAGGTTAGGGTCATGGCTCTGATACCATGTTAGAATACTCAGATGATTTATTCCATAGAGCCCTCGGGTCTCTTATATAGGGAGAGAGCCCTTGGATAAATTACATGAGAGGTACATAAAGAAACTGAAATATAACAAAAGACACAAAGACGAACAACTATCTCTACATTTACCTGTGTTATAACCAAGTTTTTAAAATGCATTATAACTAAATGGACTTGTGTTACTGAGCAGGACCTCTACATGTATATAGTTGCATTATTTATACATGCTCATACATATAGGATATACAAAATAACACATTTTTAATAAAAGATTAGTAGGCATGTCTCCATACTATGGTGCTCACTGTTATGTTTTGCATGAAACTGAACATTACTCTTATACTTTGGAATAAAAAACTTTTTGACTTAGAAATTAGTATAGTAGGCTGCAACTTGCAAGACAATTGTTGTGCTGAGAGTTTATTGTCTTTTTTTAATATTTTGTTTTTCTTTTCAATCATGGTAACCTATGTACCAGTCTTAAATCGTGGTTCTGAAACTCTTGAAACCCCAATCCCACTCTTCCCCATTCTCGACATGTTGTCTCCTCCTAGCTTGGGGTCATCCTCACACAACCTAAGCGTAAACCCAACGATGCCTAATCAACACTGTTCCTCGTAGGATTGTATTCTATCCATTTGCATTGCCATTGGGAGGTTCATAAGACATCTTAGTTTGATGTGAGGGTTTTGTGAAGCTTGGTTCACCCCCAAAACCCTCTCAATGTCCGCGAAGACTTTCATCTCAGACTTACTTTCTTTTTTTGTTCTTTTGTGACAGTTATTCTTCTATTTTTTGGAGGTAAAAAAGGGCAGACATCCAAGTAGATAAATACCCAACCCTTTGTATTATATTAGAAGGTTATACTTATGTTATGGCAGATATCAACGGCATTGATGCTCTCGATATGGGGGAGAGATGAATAAACTTGACTCAATTGTCAAGATAGATAGATCAAGTATGAGTTATGGCCCATACAGTTCATGATTCTGCTGGATTCTCATGATAATGAATGTTTTTCAAAGGTGCCAGTGCTAGGGATGAAAACAATCGACGGATATAGGTGCTATCATATCTTTATCCTTTTTGAAATGGAAATGTAGATATATATATATATATATATGAATATCATACAAATGTGCAAAATGATGAATCATATCATCAAAATATGGACACGAATACAAAGCGGATACTAACTATTCGTATACGAGTATTTAACACACGAATATAGATTATCCTACGAATGGTAGACGTATACCATATCCCAATTTACTTAAAGGTATCATCATTTTAGGTTCAAATCAAACTTTAAAATATAATAAATACATGGATAGACTATTCCACTAATGATAATTGACATAAGAAATATTTAAATGATAAAAGAAACTTCCTATACTCATTTTATCAACGTATCCTCAATGTTTATATCTCTTGGGAAAAAGAAAGAAAGTTACTTTATTCGTTGAACCCTAGGCTTGCTTATATAGAGGAGAGATCTATGGATAAATTACATAAGCTGGACGAAAAGAACAAGAGTATACATAAACAATACATAGATATAAATATACATCTACTTTCCCCCTCAAAATGGAGCATATATGTCAATCATGCTCAGCTTGGGTGAACATTTCTGGAAAGCTCCTCTGAGTAAAGCTTTGGTGAAGATGCCTGCTGTTTGGTTTCCAGAGCTGACATGAGCAGTAGAGATAAAACCTTTCTGAATCATGTCCCTTGTATATTGACAGTCCACTTCAATATGCTTAGTCCTCTCATGAAATGCGAGATTGTTCGCAGTGAATGGAGCTGCCTGGTTATCACATTGTAATTACATGGGAAGAGCTACATCTATATGTGAATCAACTAGTACTGTTTGAACCCAAATCATTTTTGTAGTAGCTTGTGCCATAGCCCTATATTCAGACTCAACTTTTGACCTGGCGACCACAGTTTGCTTCTTACTCTTCCAAGAGATGAGAGAATCGCCATCAAGAATCGCAAAGCTCGAAGTGGACTTTCTATCCTCTGAACATTCTACATAGTCTGCATCAGTGCATGCAGAGATAATAAGTGTTGCCCCTTTTCTAAATAACAATCCTGCTCCCGGAGAAGATTTGAGATACTTTAATATCATATATACAACATCCATGTATACCTTTCGGGGTTGCTCCATGAATTGACTCACCTGGTTAACTACAAATGAGATATCCGGCATGAATATAGTAGCATAACGAAGCTTTCCCACTAATTCTCTGTATCTTCTCCTGTCCGCCTCCTCTGTATTATCATCATATAGCCTCATACTAGGGTCCATAGGAGTGGTAGGAGGTCCACATCCAAACATTCCTGTTTCAACCAGCATATCTATCACATACTTTCGTTGGGTCATCAAAAGACCCTGCTGATTTCTGGCAAATTCTAACACCAAGAAAAACCATAAGGTATCGAGATCCTTGGTAACAAATTGTTGGCCCAAAAATTCCTCTACCCTAGTATATCATCACCATATACCATAATAACCACCGTACCTACGGAGGTTCTCTGTACAAACAGTGAATGATTTACATTTGACCTTTGAAATCCCTGCTTCTCAATTAAATCCGAGAGCTTCTGAAACCATGCCCTTGGACTCTGTTTAAGGCCATATATTGCCTTATGAAGCTTACAAACCTGTGGATATTTCCCCTCAGCAGCAAATCCAGGAGGCTACTGCATGTAGACCCCTCCTGTAGATCACCATACAGAAAGACATTTTTAACATCAAGCTGAAAGAGAGGTCAATCGCGTACCCCAACAATAGAAAGAAGAATAAGTGGAGTGGAATGACGAGCAACTAGTGAGAATGTGTCCAGATAATCCACTCCATATGTCTGAGTAAAGCCACGAGCAACCAGTCTGGCTTTATACCTATCCAGACTTCCATCTGCATGGTGTTTAACCGTAAACATCTACTTGCAACTGACTACATATGCTCCACTAGGCACAATAACCAAGGTGTAGGTACCACTGGACTGTAATGCAACCATCTCTTCTTCCATAGCTAGGCGCCATCTACTATCCTTCAAAGCCAACTCATAATTCTGTGGAATTTCCACGGCAGACAATGCAATAACAAACTTCCTGAACTCTCTAGTCAAGGGATCAAAGGAGACTTGGGATGCAAGAGGATATGATGCACATCTAGGCTTCTGCTTACGAATCGCAATAGGTCTGTCCAGATCATCAACCTGTATATCCGTTCCCTGTAGAGAATCCTGCTCATGCAAAACACCAGACCCGTTGTTAGGAACAATGTATTCAGAACATACCTGATGCGTGCTAGATGATGAGCGGTGACCATGAGCAGAAGCATGCCGTCATGTATAGTAATGTGGTAATGGTGGGATCAGAACAATATGAGCTGAGGGTATAGGAGGAAGTGAAGGAAACGACAGTGATAAAGGTGGTGATGGTGGTAATGGTGGTGAAGGAGGTGGTAGTGGCATGCAGATTTCAACAATCCTACATTCCACATTCTATGAAAGATTAAAAAATGTGGAAGTTATTTTTTTGAAAGAAAAAGGTTGTTGACCGCAAAAATACAAGCCCAAAAACTTCTTTATATAATCTCAAGGTTAAAAGTACAAAGTTATAAATGGATGGGTGTAGCCATCAACTTTTACATGACACATGACTATATCAGAAATTTTGCGTGCTTTACATCATTCTTCATATAGTAGACCTCCTGCTTGAAACAACGTAACATCATATACCAATTAGTGAGACAAGCACACAACATCTGTCTATTCATCAGGATTCATTGAGAAATCGATTGGGTCCTCCCAACCACTTATACTCCAACGCACATGGCCACCTTACGCTTAAGGGCCAAAATACCAGTCTGACTCCTTTCTGCTGAAAACAAGGTATCCACCACCCCCACTTGATCAGTCGCACGATATGTATCCGACTGCGCATTGGAAAGCGGATCTTTACTATCGTTAGACCTGACTAGCCAGATTTGGCTCCTCCCTAGAATCATTTTCTGAGAAAGTTTCCCAGCTCAAGGCATTCTCACTTCATCACATATGTAAAAATACCACCAGATCCCTGTGCGACAGATCGTTCTACAATATCCCGGTGGGGCAAATCGTTTAAGCGTTCTGCGGCCACTGAGACCAGCTTCCTTGCTGGCAGAATTTTAGGTCCACCTTGAAAACACTAACAAGAGCACTCTTCGCAACCTTACACCACTAGTTCGAGAAGGTGGGTTTACTAGGGAAACATACGTTGCAACATGATGCAAATCGGTCTTTTGCGGCGATAAAAAAAAATATTTGACGGTGGATTTTTTTGGTGGAAGAATAAATTGGAGGGGAGAAGGAGAGAAGGCGTGTCGGATGCGCGAGATTCACGGGAGAAGAACCGCGTAGATCGCGAGGGAGAAGAGAGAGACGAGGGAGAGAGAGATAAAATCTCAATTTTTATATCACTGAACTGTCTCCATAAGTAGTCTATCATCCCTTTATATAGGAGGGAAGAGATTACAAAAATAGAAATTCAACTAATTATCCTAAATTGACTGTAACCGACTAACCGACTAATTTGATATTCAAATTTCCAACTAATTGAGATCACAGGCGATCCCGTTTATTTAATTAAAAATATGACGACTCAAATAAACGTAAATAAAATTAACATATAAAATTAAATTAATATGCGGCCCTATATTTCTGTTCCACGCTGCATCAACTCTCCTCCGCTTTTAAAAATTCGTCTCCCGACGAATTGCTGGATCTGCCGGTGTGGAGGTTGATAATTTCGATTCCGCGTTCTCGGTTATCCCCTGGAAGAATTAGTGTGGAGCGAATGGCGGGATCCATACATGCATGACGCGGGCGTTGGCGACGTGGGCTTCGTGGTGGAAGAGCAGGTGTGGCGCATAGGCGGGCGTCCATCCGGATTTCATCCCGTTGACGTGGTGCTCGAAGAACTGATGAGGCATGTTCATGACGATCAACTCGGCCTGTGGAGAGTCCATAGCAAAGCAATAGCACAAGGAGAGTAGAGGAGGAGATGTTTCCAGGGAATTAAGCCATGGGGCCTTTAAATGGGTGAAACCCATGGTCCTAGTCCTATTTGGATAAGGAGGGTTCCCAGATTTCCTCTTTTCAGCACTCCTTTTTAAATATTTCTGCAGTAGGGGGTTTGGTTGCAATTTTCGTACCCCTTCAATTTAACAAATCTTGTGGGAGGGGCCCTTGGCTTTTCCCTTTGAATAAAAACCTCTGCATGGGGGGCCCTTCATGTAATTTTCCCACTTAACTCCCAATCCCACTTTTTATGGGATTCGACTACCGTGGGGAGGGAGCCCCCTGTTAGGGTTCCCCTTCCCCTCAATTTGCGGCGATGGCAGCGGCGGGGCCGAGGCGGTTGGTGGCTGCAGGGGAGATGGGAAAGGGGGTCGGGGAAGAGGTAGGCGGGGATGGTGGCGACGAGGGGAGGCGGAGGTGCGGAGGTTTGTGCACGGAAGAGGGTGCGGTCCTGTGATGGGGCGAAGGCGAGGGCGGGTAGCGGAGGAGGAGACGACGGAGGCGCGTGGGTTGGCGTAGGAGAAGGCTGGCGAGTGCGGGGAAGGTGGTCCGTGGGGCGGGGCGGCGAGGGAAGGAGGGGGGTTGGCGACGTTGATCGCGGGTTGGCGGGGTGGCGAGGGAAGGAGGGGGGTGTTCGGATGGCTAGGAGGGGGGTTGGCGGGGTGGTGGAGGTAGCGGCGGGTGGTGGGGGTACGGGGTTTTCGGGTTGGGACGATGGAGTGAGAGGTGGGGAGGCCTTGGTAGGCGGCCGCGGGGTTGGGAAGGTTGTTGGGGGTGTGGAGGCAACGAGGAAAGGGGGCGACTGTGATGGGGATTGGGTTATGGGGGGGTTTGCGGCGATGGCGGGGCCGTGGCTGGGGTCGTAGGTGCAGGGGATGGCGGTGCGGGTGTAGCAGGAGGAGGTACGGGTGCAGCGGGTGGGGCGTAGATCGATTTTTGGGGGTTTTGCAGGTCTGAAAGTACCTGGTCAGCAAGCAGTTGGCCGTTTTTTTCTTCGGGAACGGCCTGGACAACGATTGAGTCCTCCTCAACGGCGAGGTTTTCTTCATCAAAACTCTGGATAACGGCTTCGGTAGTGTACAACTTTGATAGGGCGACGCACATAGCCTTGAACTTAGCCACTAGATCTCGACATTTGGACTGGGAAATTTGGAACTTACGTCGTGCGTCCATGTCCTGGTTGTAGGCTTCTTCGGCTTGTCGTTTCCACTCCAAGACATGATAGTCTTTCGTTGCATGTCGGTGCGAACGTCTGGACAGATCGTTAGATCGTGAGGACGATCTGTAGGCCATGCTCTGATACCAATTGATACGGATTGGCCTTTTGCGGCGATAAAAAAAATTATTTGACGGTGGATTTTTTTGGTGGAAGAATAAATTGGAGGGGAGAAGGAGAGAAGGTGCGCCGGATGCGCGAGATTCAAGGGAGAAGAACCGCGTAGATCGCGAAGGAGAAGAGAGAGACGGGGGGGAGAGAGATAAAATCTCAATTTTTATAAATCACTAAACTGTCTCCATAAGTAGTCTATCATCCCTTTATATAGGAGGGAAGAGATTACAAAATTAGAAATTCAACTAATTATCCTAAATTGACTCTGACCGACTAATTTCAAATTCAAATTTCTAACTAATTGAGATAACAGGCGATCTCGTTTATTTAATTAAAAATATGACGACTCAAATAAACGTAAATAAAATTAACATATAAAATTAAATAAATATGCGGCCCTATATTTTTGTTCCACGCTGCATCACAACATGAACAAAATCAAGGATGTTTGCTACCACATTAACATCACTCGAGCTGTGTAACATCCGTGTCCGATTAAACCTGAACATGAAACGAATTAGGGTTCGTTTAACCTGATAATGTTATTAGACAATATTAAATAACTTAAATCGATCAATGGATCGTGAATCAAAAGTCGTTCGAGCGAAATCACCAAAAAATGAGCGCATCGTAATGCGTGCTCGAGAAAGCCGCAACGCAAATTCGGAAACCGCAAAACAAACTGGGACCGTCATAAAATCCGATTCGACGAAATAAGATCAATGGAAACGACCGTTCGTCAATCAGAGATCGTTTGATATTTTAGATAACAAAATTTAAATCCAAACCAAAACCGTATCTCAAAAATTTCGGGGGTTCGAACCCGATCAAAAGTATATAAATAATATACTCATTTTGATTATCGTGTAGAGACGATCAAAATGAGATATTGCGCATCAAAAACAGACACTCAAGGCGTGAATACAGTCAATTTTAAATATGCTAAATAAAGAGAGAAATGGGTAAGAAAAATAAAATAAAAATCTGTACAGAATACACGGTTTGTGTAAAAAAAATAATCCAGCAGAATTTCAAGCAGCCCACATTTGGCTCTTTCCTCTTACACTTGTCATCCATTTGAAGCCCCACTTTCCTTATAAGTATCACCAAGACCCTCCCCCTCTTTCTTCTTAATTTCAGCCGTTGGGAGCCATTCTTTCTCCAACTCTCAGCTGGAACTTTTCAGCATCCCCAACCCTTTTCCAGCTACTGCAGCCCTCCCCCCTTTATTGTTTATCTTCTTCAAATTTTCTAGAGAAATTCAAAGGTACACCCCTTCTTTCTTTTCTTTTTGCTGCCATGCATGAGGTTTTTACACCTTTTGATCCCTTTTTGATGCTCTTTTCTGGAGTAGTATGTTGTGGGAATTTAGGAGAAGTTATGGATACGATTTTGATTAGGTAATTGCAGATTTTTAGTTTAATTAGTGTCTGTCTCACAATCTTACTGACTGGAATTTTTGGTAATTGATGCTCAAAAAAAAAATTAAATTTTTATTTCTGCTACCGACAGTAGCAGCTAACAATACTTAGTTTAAAAAAATTGAACCATGCTATTCGTTTCTATAAGATTTAATATATTCTATTATGACAAATTATACAAAATATGCATATTAGGATATGTGATCCGATTTTATGATTTAAAAAACTATGGGAATATACTTTTTGCACCAAAGGTTTAACTTAAAATAGAGTGTCCGTCTATTTAAAATTTGAACTGTGGCAGTTTTTTTTGAAATCGATTAGAAACAATCCGTGTAACTTCATTAGGACATATAACCATTTTTTTTGGAAAATGATGGCTCGGTCAGTTTTTTTTATTTGCACCATCATCAGATCATATGCATCGGAGCATCTCTTTTTTTTACATGTGTCTTTTGAGTTAGCTTGTTATCAAATCTTGTTAGTTTTATTAACTTGGTAGATCTAGTTAATTGTTACATTTCTCTTATCATGTTTCTCTAGTTCCTTAATCTTATGTTATTTTTTTTCATTATGATTAAATTAGTGGTCTTCGTGGCCATCAAGTTAGTTGTCTCTGAACTTGGTCAAATTGAAACACCTTAATGACATGAATTATGATATAACAGAGATTCCTATATATATATACATTATTACATACATTTTATTATAGTGTCTGGATGACTATATTGGAAAATGCATCACTTACCGAACTTCATGATATATAACTCTGTAATATGTTCGAAAACTTTCAGTACGTTGTGAATCTGATTTGCTGTCTGTGGTTTTAAACTAATAAGATTTTTTTAAATAAATATAAAATGAGTAGAAGCGTATGTATCTATTAATATATACATGGATATCATCAACGCCTATTAGAACACAACCGGTTGCTTTCTTCGGTAAACGGGGAGGGCCAAAGCCCCTCGGTTGTCCACCATCCTTCCCCGCCCCCCATTTAGTGGAACAAACTTTGTATCATTATTAGCAAACCATACCAATACTTTGTCAAATTATCATGACCTTATAAAAGAGTTACGAAATACAAAATGTTAGAATATTAATATCATTCTCTTAGGAAGCCGTCAAATGATTTTTTTAGATCATTATTATGATCTACCAGTTATGCATCATTATTATGACAAAGGACCTATACTTGTTAAGTCAACCATTAAGTGATATCAACCAAGAAACCTAGATCTGTACGATTAACCACAGAAAGAATCGAGAAAGAGATAAGTAGACAAGAAAGTGAAGATGATCGTGAATAGGTAATGACTCATAATTTATCGTGCCGGTCATAGTGACTCTTACACGTAACCGTGCGAGGGCGTGGTGACCCTCAACTGGGTGAGAAATAGGAAGCCCTGTTAGGGCAGCGACCGCCAAGTGCATGGGTCTAGGATCCCAGTCCTTTTCACGATTTTTTTACGTGAGCTCGCAGTATTTTTACGCTTCGTTGGATCCTGACTTTTGACCAGCTCCGCTGACCCTCTGTTTTAGGATACCCATGCGGGGGATCCTCGGTTTTAGTTTTTTTCTCGTACGAGCTCGTTCGCCCGTACTAGTCGGGCCGATTTCTAGAGTGACTTTTCCGGAGAGTCTCTCTCACCCGTCTCTGAGGCGTAGTTTCGGAGTAGACTTTTCCCTCTATTGGACCGCACTTCCAATAAGAGGGCGAGACGGAAGAGCCTCTTAGGAGGCTACCTCACAGGTTGTGTTTAGTTGCTTTTCCGCCAACAGGCTTGGCGATGCTATATCTGAGTCAGTTACAGTTGAGGATTGGAGGAATTACAATCAAAGTTAATTGGGTTATAATATATCTGGGTTAAGAGATGAAATCAGTGATAAGTCGAGTTGGTTAAAATTGACAGCGCTGCAGAAAGCCATACATAGACTTCCTGTCTTTAGGGCACCCTGCATAGTCTGCATCAGCACATGGAGAAACAGATTGAGTTGCTTCTTTCTTGAACAACAGTCCTGCACCTGGAGAAGATTTCAGATATCGCAATATCATGTATATAGCATCCATATGAGCCTGTCGGGACTGCTCCATGAACTGACTCACCCGACTTACTGCAAACGAGATGTCAGGTCTAATAATAGTAACATATAAGAGTTTCCCCACCATCTCTCTATATCTTCTCTTGTCAACCTCTTCTGTATCATCTTCATATAGTTTCATGCTAGGATCCATAGGAGTAGTGGACGGTCATCAACCAATCATGCCTGTCTCATCCAACATATCTATAACATACTTCCTTTGGGTCATCACAAGACCCTGCGCATTCCTAACAAATTCTAACCCTAAGAAATATCTCAGAGTGCCTAGGTCCTTCGTAACAAACTGACGACCCATAAATTCTTTCGTCATTTCTATCTCATGCGCATCATCTCCTGTAACAAGTATATCATCAACATAAACCATGATCACAACAGTACCTCCAGGTGTTGATCTCTTGAATCCCTATCTTTCCACCAAATCCGATAGCTTCTAAAACCAAGACCTTGGGCTTTGCTTAAGGCCATATATTGCCTTACGGAGTCTACACACCTAGTGACACTCCCCCTTAGCAGCAAACCCTGGGAGCTGCTGCATATAGACCTCCTCCTGTAGATCTCCATACAAAAATGTATTTTTAACATCAAGCTGAAATAAAGGCCAATCATGTACCACTGCAACTGAAAGCATGATCCGTAGAGTGGAGCGGCGCACAACGAGAGAGAATGTGTCCAGATAATCCATGCAATAAGTCTGAGTAAATCCACGAGCTACCAATCTGGCCTTGTAGCGATCAAGGCTCCTATCCGCATGGTGTATAAAAGTAAACACTAATTTGCAACTGACAACTGAGGCTCCAGGAGGAGCAGACACCAAACTCCAGGTACCATGTAATTGCAGGGTAGCCATCTCTTCTTCTATAGCTAGTCGCCAGCGACTATCCTTTAGAGCCTCCTGGTAGTTGCGTGGAATATCCACGGCAGATAGCAGAACTGCAAATCTCTGGAAGTCCTCTGTCAAACGATGAAAGGATACCTGGGATGCATGGGGATAAGATGCACAAGTACGCTTTTTCTTCTGTAATGCAATGGGTAAATCCAAGTCATTTTTATCATCATCCACATGTGGGCTATTCTCCTATAAAGATCCCTGCACAGATATATCTCCATACCCATCATTAAAATTCATGTTATTAGAACAAACCTAAGGCGTGTTGGATGACGAGTGATCACCATGAGCAGAGACAGGTCGACGGGTATAGAATTTTGGTAATGAAGGAACGATATGTAACTGGGTAAAAGACGGTAATGGGGGTGGAGGTGGCGGTGGTAGTGGTGGTGGTGGTGGTGGCTGAGGTGAGACAACAGACAAGTAGATGAGAAGACGGAGATATGGAGGTGGCATGTAAACCTCATCATCAGAATCTGAAAAAGCCAATCAGTCTCCTGTAGGGGAGAAAAACATCAGACTCAAAAAATGTAAAAACGCCAATCAGTCTCCTATAGGGGAGAAAAACATCAGACTCAAAAAATGTGATATCAACGCTGATATAATATCTCCTGCGGAAAGGATCATAACATCGATATCCCTTCTGGGTCCTGGAGTACCCAACAAACACACGTTTGACAGCCCTAGGAGAGAGCTTGTCAAGACCGGGAGCCAATTGGTGTACGAATGCAAAAGAACCAAAGACACGGGGAGTAAGTGAGAATAACTCCTTATCAGGAAAAACAATGGAGAAAGGAGTTTTCTCACCTAAGATAGTAGAGGGCATGCGATTCACCAGATAACACACCGTAAGAACAACATCACCTCAAAACGAATGTGGGGCACTACTCAGAATAAGAAGTGTTCGAGTGATATCAAGTAAATGGTGATGCTTTCGCTCTGCAACAGCATTCTGCTGAGAAGTATAAGGACACATTGTTTGATGAATAATGCCACAGGATGAAAAGAAATGGTATAGAGTATACGTACAGAATTCCAGAGCATTATCTGTTCTCACAAATTTCACAGAAGAAGAGAAAACATTTTACACTTCATTGATAAATTTTTTGATCATATCCTCTGCTTCAGATTTATTTTTCAATAAGAAAACCCATGACAAATGAGAGAGATCATCAATTGCAACAAGATAAAACCTGTGTCCCTGATGATCAGGAACATTTCTCGGACCCAAATGTCAATATGAAATAACTCAAACGGGGAGCTACTGCTTCGGCTCTGACGACTAGGGAAAGACGAGCGATGATGCTTCCCCAACTGACAAGCCTCGCATTGGAAGGAAGATATTGGTGAGAGCTGCGACAAAATATGACTCATCTTTTGGAGAGGGAGATGACCAAAACATATATGCCAAGTGAAAGGAGAGACTGGTCCTGCTGAAATAGAGGACACGCCTGCATAGGGAATTTGGACCAGTCGATAGAGACCACCCTACTCACGGCCACAATCAATCACCCTGTCCGTAAAAATGTCCTGAAAAACAAGAGACGATGGGTCAAAGATCGCTCGACAATGCAAATCCTTCATTATTTGACTAGTGGATAACAAATTCATAGAAAAATCAAGGGCATGTAACACGTTCTGCAGACGCATTGAAGACGTCACGGTAATCTCCCCCTTTCCTGTGATCGGGGAATGAGTCCCATCAGCTATGACCACAGTTCTTCCCAGGGGAACCTGTCTGTAAGCTGTTAGCTGACCTTTGACTCCACATAAATGGCGTGTCGTCCCAGAATCCATAATCCACTATGTAATCTCAGATCCATAACATGATGTAAAGGCATAAGTACTACATGAGGTGCTAGCCGTAGCAGAAGTACCGACAGAGGCATGATTTGCGACATTTGAATGGCCTACAGGAGATGATGAAGGAGGCATGATATCTCAAAGTCTGGCCACGAGGTCATCAAACCTCTGATTTGGAGTAGAAACAACAGGAGACTCGACCTGCTCCGCTACACGGGCTGATGTTGGGAAACCATGCTTGGAGTAGCATGTCTCCTTGGTATGACCTGGGCGATGGCAAAACATCCAGGGCTGACGAAAGCGACCTCCTCTACCACGAGGACCGCGACCACGAAAGAAAGAAGAACCTCCTCTGCCACGGGAGGCTGCCATCGCTGAAGAGGTTTGACTAGTGGCATTGGACGGAATAGTGATCCTGCTGAGCCTGCGGAAAGCTTCCTCCATAGGAGGAATAGTAGCATCTGCAAGAATCTGGGTGCGAGCAACATCATATTCCGGATCCAGAGCTGTTAGGAATACACCAACCATGGTTGCATTCCTATGTCTTCTGCTGCTCCGGGGTAGCCGTGGGGGCATGAAGCTGTGAAGCTTCTCAAACATCCTACGCAAAGATGTATACAACGAAGGGAGAGGCCGTCCGTTCTGCTTGATCGTGAATATGTTGTGCTGAAGCTGAAGTATCTTGCTTTTATTCCTCGCCTGAGAGTATGTAGCTGCGAGGATGTCCCACATTACCTTAATAGTAAGCTGATGTAACACATCATTGTCGATCTCTATCATCAATGTCCCTGAAAGCCAGACTTTGGCATGTGCATCATCTGCCTCCCACGAGGCGTTCACCCCAGTCTTCTCCACCGATTCCTTCTCAGTAGGAATATGCTTCTTACCATTCGACTTTATGAGGCTCATGAACTGCATAGCCCAAAGCTCATAGTTCGTCTCCATCTTGACAATAGACGCCGGTCCTCGAACAACGCCTGTGGCAGGCACATCAACTTTGTTTTATGACATTTTTAGGTAGAAGAAAACTAGGGTTATGTAGACCTATGAATAAGTGTCTACACAGACATGTGTGGATTTGAATGCATATGTAGACTTATGCACTCAAATCCATTAGTCTTAGCCGAACTCCTGCGATGCGGCTAAAGAGAGGTAGCCGAGGACTTCAAAGGCCAACGACCAAGGAGGAGATACCATTGCAGGAGTTGCTAGGGCAGCAACGGGTAGAAATAGGGGTTGCGACGACTGCGAAGGGGCCGCTGGGCTGCAACGATGGTGGCTGGGGCCGGTGGACTGTGGTGGCGGATGGGGGCTGAAGCCGGCAACAACCTTGGAAGGAGAGAGAGAGGCGACAAGTGGGTGGCAGGTGGGCTAGGGTTTGGGTTGGGGTATGGAGCACCGGTCTAGGATCGTGGCTCTGATACCATGTTGGGAAAAATAGAAAATTTGTTTATTCCAGAGAACCTTAGGCTTTCTTATATAGATGAACGAACTATGGGTAAATTACACAAGATAGATATGAAGAAATAAAAATAAGAAACTACTACTCAAAGTACATAGAATTATCTCTACAATGATAAATAAGCTGAACCAGCTATTTTCAGAAAAGGGAACTAATACAATGTAGTGATAAAAAAGATATTAATGAGATGGAATATCACTATGGGCTTTCGAGGATCCTTGATGATTCTGGCCTTATTTTACCTCTCAGAGGGGGTAGTATCCAAGGCGGCAGGTGGTGCTGATGTCTACTTCTGCTACCACAGCCATGAGTCAACCAACACGGTTGATGGCTCCATCGCCTTCGCTACCTCAAAGTTTTTACTGGTCTGCTTCATAGGGTTCCTCTACACAGTGTTTGTGCAGTGTCATGCTTTTGCACCATAGTGTGGCATTTATGTGCTGCTGAATCTGTGTATCACCAATAATGGCCCTCCCGCGATCAAAAATAGAGCTTTTCTTCTTGAAGGGAGTGAAAAACCATAGATAAAAGAAACAAGAGGACCTGATTATACATTCTCAAAGGAATAGAGAGATATAAGATCCTATTTGTAGATCCCCTCACTCTTGACAAAGCTTTAAGTGGTGAGGTGGGACTAAACAAGGATTTGATGATCTCTACTAATTGTATCTTGCTTGACATGACCTACATAACCCAAAGTTATTCCTCTCTCAATAGTTATCATTATAAAGCTTAGAGCTAAATACACTTCAGGGCCGCAAGTTCCAATGATTTCACAGGGTAAGGTATACAGTCGTTTCTCTTCTAAGAAGGAACATTATGTGGACATCCAGTTCAACAACAACAACGAAGGCTTTTCCCATATTAAGGAGGGTCGACTACATTTGCCTCCATTTAGATTTATCTTGGGTCATCTCGGGCTTAGATCCAAATAACTAAGATCTCTTTGAATAGTCTTATTCCAACACTTCTTGAGCCTTCCCCACCCTCTCTTAGCCGACTCAACATCCCATGTTTCACATCTTCTAATTGGGACATCAGCTGGCCTCTTTTGTAAATGGCCAAATCATCTTAAACGGGTTTATCTCATCTTATCCTCTATCAGAACCATGGTTTAAAAAAACACGCCTCGAGGCGCAAAGGCGCTTGAAGCGAAACATGGCGGTGAGAAAGCGCCCTGAGGCGACCGCCTTAGACTCCCTGGCTGAGACGTGCGCCTCAGATGCCTGAGGCGGTCAAGGTGAGGCGAGGCGTTGAGGCGGGGCGAGGCGCTATGTGAGGCGTGAGGGGCTTTTCCAAGCATTTTTTAAAGGAAAGAAATTATTCCTATTCGTATTTTCATATGTTTATAAAGGTTTTGTTGTTGAGTATATATTCATGCAAGATGAATGCTTAAATTTGACTTCTTTCATATTCATATGCTGTCAAATTCATAAGTAGTACCTGGGATTTACTTAAATACCCAGGTTCTACAAAATGTTTTTTTAACTTAGAAACTACAGAGGTGTCGCATGTTCAACATGCGATACCAAAAAAGTTTTTTTACTTAGTAACTACAAGAGTGTCGCATCTTCAATATGCGATATGTGTAGCACATATCTAATATGCGTTATCTGGGCTAAATAAAAGTCGCGCACGACATCAGCCTCCCCACGCGAAGTCCGAACTCCCCTCTCAAGCAGCTGCCGCCCGCCACCCCCTTGTGGCGCCCGCCGTCCTCGGCCTCCCCCACTCCGAGAAACCTCATTTTTTATCACTCCTAGGTGTGCGAAGAACTCCTTTTTCGTATCTTCTTTGATCGGTACCGTCCTAGCCTCCATTGCCTCCCAGTAGGGCTTAGCCGATCTTCCATACATTGGACTTGGTAAATTTTTTTTCTTGAGATTGTTGATTGTATAATATGTATATGATTCTTCATGTCATGAATGTATTTTTTTACTTGTATATCGTGTCACGTATTAGGTCGGAATAGAGGCGTTGTATTGTATGTTTCATTTGAAGGGTACACTTATTGGCGGTTCGATGACCAACATACGGGGGTTTGGATTAATGCCTAATACGACGTTCGATGAGATTTTGAACTTGGTTTACCGTAAGTTCAACCTGGATGCCAATAGTCAAAAAATCAAATTGTTATATCGCATCCCTCGAGGTCCAGGGGAAGAACCGTCATTTTCCTCTATCGTCGATGATGATGATGTGCAGGCAGTTTTTTTGTATGCTCGGGCAATTGGGAAATCATTGCCTACTGACATAATTGTTGAAGATGTCTGTGAGAGCGAAGTCCCCAATGTTGTCCCGAGTACACAACCAACAGTTGTCCGTAACACACCATCAACAATCTTCCCTAGCATACAACCAACAGTTGTCCCTAACATGGAACCCTCCTTCGACACTGATGTGCCCGTAACACAACCATGTACCGATCAGGAATGGCGGATGAGTGACTCGTTGATGCGAGAGGTTAATCACGCTTTGGATGATTTCATCCCTTAGGGATCAGATGATGACCTGGAAGAAGGTAGTGATTGGAATGTCGACGATGATGATGTAGACGAGGAGATCCCAGCTGATGAACAAAGCACGCAGCCTATCGTTCCCCGTATACCCTTTTTTGGGGTTAGAGGATCAAATACTCGTTCAACCTATGAAGACGACATTCGAAAGAAGTCTCGACTTGATGGTGTCGTTGACGAAATACGCAAGGGTAGAACCTTCAAAAGTAGGGAAGATTTGATTTACGCTGTTAAGAAGTATCACATTCTGGCACACCATGTCTTCATTGTCAAGGAATCCACCAGCTTGATATGGTCGGCTTTTTGCACACAGAGATTGAATGGTTGTGTTTGGTATTTACGCGGATATTTTAGAAAATTTGATGGACTGTGGGTGATCTCCAAGGTTGTTGGGGCACACACTTGTATAAACCCAACAGTTAATCAGGATCACCCTCAGCTGGACTACAAATTCATGTCCAGGTCGTTGCTAACTCTTGTTAGGGATGACCCTAATGTTCGTGTTTCGAGTTGTAGAGCTCACATCTACGAGATGTACAACTATTGGGTTACAAAGAAAAGGGCTTGGGATGCTCGGAGGAAGGCAATCGAAATTGTATATGGTGACTGGAAGAAGTCATACGCTGAAATGCCTTATCTATTGCATGCAATGAAGGCTGCTATTCCTGGGACTGCAATTGATATTGAATACAACGACCATCCTGATCCTCGAAAACCGCTTTGCCATAGGTTTGAACGATGCTTTTTGGCATTTGGGCCTTCAATTGAGGCATTCAAATATTATCGCCCTTTGATTAGTATTGATGGGACCCATTTGTACGGGAAGTACAAACAGAAATTGCTCATTGCTTGCGGGATTGACGGGGATAAAAATATTGTTCCCCTTGCATTCGGAATTGTTGACGAGGAATCCGATCCTTCATGGAAGTGGTTTCTATCATTGGTACGTATCAGGTTAGTCGGCATGCGAGCTGGGCCAATATGTATCATTTCCGACTGCCATTCTGGAATAAAATCCGCTATAAAAGATGCTGACGTGGACTTATTAGAACCCTTTGCATATTGGCGGTTTTGTACAAGGCACGTTGCGAGCAACTTCAATAGCGTTTTAAAAAACGGCTCCATGAAAGCCCTGGTTCAAGCAGCAACATTACAGATGACTACTAGAAAGTTCGCGTACTTCATGAGGAAATTACAAGAGTGGAATAATCAAGCAGGTCGATGATTTTCGACTCATGATTGTCATCGTGGGCAATGGACCGTGGCTTACGACGGAGGTTATAGGTTTGGTCAGATGACCACAAATTTGAGTGAAAGCTACAATGCAGTTCTCAAAGATGCCCGTTGCTTGCCATTCTTTGCGTTGATCGAGAGGACTTTTTATAATTTTGTGTTATACTTTAACCAACATGCTGAAGAGGCAAGCGCCGCCATTGCTGCCGGCCGCAAATTTACGCAGTATGCATCTACAGAGTTGAACCGTTGGAGTACAGCTGCGAACGGGCACACCGTAACTCAAATACAAATACAGTCGGATATATTGTTCGAGGTTTCTAGCAATGCTCGACGGACGTCTAGTGGTCTTCGCGGTCGTAAACAATACACGGTGAATTTGCTCCAATGGAAATGCACATGTAATAAGTGGCAAATTTTCCGTATCCCATATTCCCACGCCATTGCGGCCATTTCAAAACGTCTAGCAGAAGTTGATTCCTATGTTGGAGAGTGGTACACGTGGCAACACTTGCTGAAAGTTTATAGAGGGATTTTTCCTCATCGGTGATCGGGAAACGTGGGCTCCTCTTGACTATCCAGAATTACGTCCTGACCCAAATCGTAAGCGCGACAAAGGTCGACCACGCACAACAAGAATTCATAACGAAATGGATGTTAGAGATGTGATTCGCCACAATACTTGTTCGTTTTGTGGGATACTGAGCCACACACACCGTGGATGTACCAATAAAATCGCAAGGGATTCTTAAGTATCAACGTCTAATGCGCCGACGACGGAAAGGAACAAGAATAAATGTGGTAATTGTGGTGGCGTAGGTCACAACAAATGCAAATGTCCTGATTTGAGTAAGTTTGCTTGTTTTTCCTTGAATTTGCAGCATAATTACTCCCATCGTATACTTTTGTTTTTTACATTGTATGTTCTAACATTGCATTTTTAAAATTGCAGATGGATCCCGGCCCACTTGACCCATCCGTTTTGACTCTACAGGAGGATATCGTTCTCGTCGTGTCTGGGCTGGCGATGTAAGCCTCTTTATTTTTTTTCTTTACTCATTTTCCTTATATCAATTATCTTGTAGGAATCTTTATGGTTGCGTTGTCGACGACGCGAGATACATGTTCGTCGGATTCCTTTGGATGATCGACTCCAATCGTATGTAGCTCAAGCGGGCTTTGGTTGCATTTCTGAGCTGGAATTCATCACGCTAGATTGGCATTTGGTAACGGCGTTGGTTGAACGCTGGAGGCCTGAGACACACTTTCCACATGGCTAGTGGGGAGATGTTCATCACCTTACAGGACGTTGCATTCATCATGGGGCTACGAATTGATGGACCTGTGGTTACTGTAGAGATATATCTGCAGGAGGAAGTCTACATGCAGCAGCCACCCGGGTTTCCTACTGAGGGGGAGAAGCATATGGTGTGTAGACTTCACAAGGCAATTTATGGCCTCAAACAGAGTCCAAGAGTGTGGTTCCAGAAGCTTTCCAATCTGATTGAACAACAGGGATTCAAGAGGTCAAATGTAGACCACTCATTGTTTGTTCAGAAGTCATCGACAGGTACGGTTGTTATCATGGTCTATGTTGATGATATTCTGGTTACAAGAGATGATATTCAGGGTATAGAAAGGGCGAAGACGTTCCTAGGCCGTCAGTTCGTTACGAAGGATTTTGGAACCCTAAGATATTTTCTGGGGTTGGAATTTGGCAGGAATGCACAAGGTTTGGTGATGACCCAACGGAAGTACATTACAGACTTCTTGATTGAAACAAGCATGGCTGGATGCAGACCATCAAGTATTCCCATGGATCCAAGCATGAAGTTGTATGATGGTAATACTGCTGAAGTGGATAAAAGAAGATATAGAGAAATGGTGGGTAAGCTCTTTTTCATTATCATAACTCGACCTGATATTGCCTTTGCAGTAAGCAGGGTAAGTCAATTTATGGAGCAGCCAAGACAAGTTCATATGGATGCTATACACATGATACTGAGGTATCTGAAGTCTTCTCCAGGTTCAGGGTTGCTGTGAAGGGCACTGATTTGTCTATCTCAGCATGTGCAGACGCTGATAATGCAGGATGCCCTAAGGATCGAAAATCAACTTCAGGATTCGCAGTGTTTGTTGGAAGCTCTCTGGTTTCTTGGAAAAGCAAGAAACAAACTGTTGTGGTAAGGTCCAGTGCCGAATCCGAATATAGGGCTATGGCGCAAGCAAGCACGGAGATGATGTGGGTTCGATCTGTACTAGAGGATCTACATATAGCCGTACCTCTACCCATGCAGCTTCAGTGTGACAATCAGGCAGCCTTGTTCATTGCCAACAATCCAGCTTTTCATGAAAGAACCAAGCATATAGAAGTTGACTGTCATTACACTGGAGACTTGATCCAGAGAGGATTGATATCTACAACTCACGTGAGCTCAGGGGATCAGACTGCAGATGTATTCACCAAGCCGTTGCTCAGAGGACCTTTTCAGAGATGTTCATCCAAGCTGAGCATGATAGATATCTATGCTCCACCTTGAGGGGGAGTGTAGAGATAGATATTATTATGTTATGTACCTGTTTGTTATTTCTTTGTTTTCTCTGGACTACTTTGTACTTTACCCTTAAGGTCTCTCCCTATATAAGAGAGCCTAGAGTTTCTCTGAATAATTTAATCTTGGTTTTTCTCCCAACAGTTACTGAGGAGACTACACTTGGAGCCACATGGGCATATATTTGCGAGGAACTGTTGGGTGTAAGGCCACTTCCATCAGAAATCGTGGGCAACAGGTTGTTAGCGAGTTGGTTATTCACCCATTTTGCAGACTTGCCCGAAGATGCAGACGAGGTGGTCTTACAGAGACATGCTCGAACGTACATCTTGCAGTTGCTAGGTGAAGTACTATTCACGGACAATCAAGATCGTTGGTTTCCCTTATTGCACTACCACATCTGCATTATCTGGAGTAATCTGGGACATTGAGCTGGGTATCCGCCGTACTTGCATATCTTTATAGACACCTCTGTTTAGCGGCGGATATGGCGACCGAGGAGATTGGAGGCTCTGTCATACTACTTCAGCTATGGGCATGGGAGCATTTCCCCCACATTGCTCCTGTTGTGAGGGAAGGCAGACAGTGGCACGGGCGCCCGTTGGGAGTTCATTGGGCAACGCCGTTTGCGCATCGTCGACAACCTACACACGTAGATAGACCATACCGGGATGCTTTTGATTGACATGCAATCACCCGAGCAGGTAATTTTACATCCACAAATTACTTCAATTTCAACCAAAAAAAATTAATGATCTAAATATAATTTTGCCATTCAGATGTTGTGGACGCCGTATACCGAAGACATCCGCGCAAGTCTCCCTGCCATCTGTCTTGAAGGCGATCACATTTGGATGGCGTGTATACCGTTGATATACTTTCACATTGTGGAGTATTACTTCCCCGACCGATTTTTGAGACAATTTGGCGGCCGTCAGGACATTCCAGACCCTTGTTTCACCTTTCAGGACCTCCATGCAATTGACTTAAGGGGGAAGGTGCACGTGGATTGGAGGGCGAAACACATGTTGTATATACTCCAATGAGATGAGCGGGAAGATAGAGTCGTTGATATCGATCGGTCCAATGGGATCGTCGCGATGCCCGCCTACGAGCAATGGTATAAGACGATTACTAGAAGATTTGTTGGACGACTAGGTGCAACTTTGGCAAGCAACGTAAGTGCTCAGACAAACTTTGTTGTATATTACTTCCAGAAGTTTCCATGAAATTTACCTCTATGTATTTTTTTGGATGTAGCTCGCCAAGTGGAGCCGGATACATGATATTGGACACGAGGAATGCCACGAGATTGCGACACAAGCAAAGGTGGAAATGGATCAGTGGTTGTCGTTTCAATTTGCAGATGCCGTCACAATACATGACTACCATGCTGATGTAGCTCAGGCGTAGGCTAGGCGAGGAAGAGCAAGAGGAAGAGGTCGGGGAAGGGCGCATGAACCAGTAGCGAAACCCATGGACCATGAAGCAGCCGCTGCGGTAGATGAGGATCTTGCGCCAACGGAATTGGGGACAGACTTCGTCACACCGGTTGCTGAGAGACCACGTCACGACATGCCAATGCTGCTGGCACCATTGAGACAAGGATTGGACGCCAGAGAAACACAACTCACTTACTGCACGCTCACGCCGCCACCGATGCCAACCTTCGACGAAGACGTTGCCGTCCCCTCGCAAATCAACATAATAGATGAGGCGAACCATTTGTTACCCTTCCATCCTCATGATTCAACGATAACATATCAACGTAGGAGAAAGCGTTGAGTTGTAAACCTTGTAGTTGTTAATGTGATACAAAAATGAAAGTGTATATCCGTGGACAGTTCTGTATATGTAAATTGTGTGATTGTCTTTCTGCATCAATATAAATCTTTTGTGAGTGTTTGTGCATACAAAACCCACATTTCTGATTGTGGAGATATTTTTGAAAGTGTGTTCATCGACATGAAAGAAGCACATAACTTGAGCAGGAAGAGCCACATAAATTGACAGCTACGTTCTCAGTCTGGCAGAAGAGAAGATTCATCTTTGCTCTTGTTTGGTCTCTTGTCCTAAAAAGACTAAAGGCCAAAAGATGAGCTTCTATCTCCAGACCTGGCCTGTCAATTTCCAGGATTTATCTCATATATCGCATGTTAAACATGCGACATATGAGAAACTCCCTGATTCCTTTCAGGGAGAACCTCATATGGCGCATGTTGAACGTGCGCTATATGAGAAACTCCCTGGAATTGTTCCAGGAACTTTCTCATATAGCGCATGTTGAACGTGCGCTATGTGAGAAAGTTCCTGGAACTATCATAGAACATATCTAGGGAGATCTACACATATCGCATATTGAAGATGCGACACTCTTGTAGTTACTAAGTAAAAAAAACTTTTCTAGTGTCGCATGTTGAACATGCGACACCTCTGTAGTTTCTAAGTAAAAAAAAATATTTTGTAGAACCTGGGTATTTAAGTAAATCCCAGGTACTACTTAGGAATTTGACTCCTTAAATTTGACCTCTTTCATGTTAGAAAATAAACATGTGGAAGCGAACATGGAAAAATGATAAGAACAAAATAAGAACGCGGGATTTTACGTGGAACCCTACTCCGTGAGGAGCGGGATGAAACCACGGGAGAAGCCCCTTAACTGGGCGTGTTTGTCTATTGACTTTCTCATCTGTTACAGGAGGCCTGGGGTTCTTTATATAGCTTCTACAGGGCCTCCAAGTCCCACCACTAGGCGGTATGGGACTAAACTCAGTGGTGTGGTAAATGGACCCTGGAGGGATCCATTTACCCACCTATTACATAAGTGACGCATGCTCCAAATACTCTAACACTCCCCCTCAAGCTGGAGCATGCAATGCTCAGCTTGGACAAACAGGAAGAAACTCAACTCACAATACATGACACTACAGACAATATCAACCCAACGCGCACAGCTGCTGCAGTCGAGGACGTTGCTTCTCATGGCGTGCATGTGAGGAGGACGAACGGGTCTGGAGTGTCTATCTGGCTCAGAGAATGGTACTCTACTGTGGAGTCCCTATAATACCACATGAAAACCCTTGCCCTTAATGGCATAGGGAATAGTCCTCTGCTCTGGAGTCCCTATGGCTCACATGAAAGCTCTGGCCGACCAACAGGAATGATTGGCATGCGTCATCATCGAGTCTGAAATTTGTAGAGTCTGAACATCTGGCTGGTCTGAAAAATCTGATCTCTGAATCTTAGAACAAGACCTGTGACTCTACATATACTCCCCCTTTCTCCCATACTGGTCGGAATGACATTGTTTGACCACGTTGGGAGAAGATAAGATAATACATAAATATGGAGAAAAAAGAACATGAATGTTATCAAAAAGTTTCTTTTGCGGCTTTTCATTTCATTTTTATAAGCCGTCTTTTTTTTTATTTTTATTTTTTTTTGCAATTTTTTTTAAATCCATTCAAACCTTTCTTTTTTTATACGGCTTTTCGCAACACCCCTTTTTTTTTTGAAACATTTTTTTTGAACATATTTTTTTTTATATAAGCCGTTCCAACTCTTCCTTTTTTTTCGGCTTTTGCAACATTTTTTTTCCTTCTTTTTTTTTCTTGAATTTTGCATACGGCTTTTTTTTTACTTTGTACGCGCCTTTTCAAATCCCCTTTTTTTTTTTAAAGAAAACATACGGCCAAAGGGCCCCTCCTTCTCTCTCTCTTTTCCTCTCTCTTTTTTTTTTCTTTTTTTTTCCTGGAAACAGGCTGCCCACGTGGGCTATACATTTTTTTTTAAATAACACCCACTAGGGTTCCGCAAAACCCTTCGAATCCCAACTCCCGATCGGGAGGGCGCCGCCTAGACGCGTCGCCGCTGGAGATCGGAGGAGGCGGTGCCTGGGAGCGTCGCTGCTGGAGCTCGCGGCCGGGAGCCTCTTCCTCGATGGGGCTTCGCCTGGGATCAATGGGAGAGAGAGATTTGCGCCGCGCTGGGGAGTCTTCGCGGGGGCGCAACTGCGAAGATGGAGTGCGCAACTGCGCCGCCTGGGGAGCTGCCTTGGAGGTCTGCGCCGCCCGCGCAAATGGGTCCGCCTGTTGTGGAGATGCGGCGGCTCGCGGTGAGCGCCGCCAGGAGGTGACTCGCCGCCGCTGGGGAACCGGATGGGTTGCGCGCGGAGGTCTGATCCTGTGACTTGAGGGTTCGTGGCCGGATAGTTGCACGATCTAATGCTGCCGAATCTGAGCACCATCGCCAGAGATCTGGAGGGTGCATGCTTGTGCGTGCGCTGTCTGCTTGGGGCTAGGGGATCGAGGTCTATTCCAGATCCGAGATGCTCGGTGGCGATGAGGCCTTGCCGCCTCCTCTGATGTCCGATGGTGCCGCTGGAGGTTGGATGGCGCTGGATTCGAGAGCGTTGTTGCGCCGATCTGGTGGGCTAGGGCTAGTTCTCGGCGCATCTTGGATCTGATGAAGGAGGAACCGTGAGGGCTCCGCCTGGAGCTCGCACATATGGACTGGATCTAGGGTTTTTTTTTTTTTGGACTTACAGAAGATACGTAGGCCTTCAATGATCAAACAATGAACCATATCGATGGATAATCTCCAGGAATAACCATGAATTGGTCTGATCCTCTAATCGAATAATCTCAACATAAATCTCGGATTTTGAAAGATATTGAACAAATAAGACCCATCGAATCTCCAACAATAATAAAGAACACAAAACCCTCAAGAATCGACCCGCTCTGATACCATGTTAGAAAATAAACATGTGGAAGCGAACATGGAAAAAGATAAATAACAAAGAAGAACAGCGGGATGGGACTAAACTCAGTGGTGTGGTAAATGGATCCCTGGAGGGATCCATTTACCCACCTATTACATAAGTGACGCATGCTCCAAATACTCTAACATTTCATATTCATATTTACCATTAACATGCTAAATTATTTCAGTGAACTCTTACTATTACATCCTTAAACATATAAAGAAGTGTATACAACGAGACCCTCGTACTGGTAGGGTATGGTGGCACAGGGAGGACATCAGACCGTTCTTCATCTGGATATAATAGAACATATAGTTAGGATTCAAATCATATGATTCATATCAACAACTCGGATATCTATAATGACAACTATAGCCAATCTCTTTTAAATAAAAATTTTAGCGATAGTTATAGCCAATGATTTCCTTTTGGTTGGGTAGAAATTTAGTAGAAAGATATATTCAAGATAATTACGTATTTACAAAATACCATCTCAATTCATCCT
Source organism: Ottelia alismoides (assembly GCA_037367405.1). Lineage (NCBI taxonomy): Eukaryota > Viridiplantae > Streptophyta > Magnoliopsida > Alismatales > Hydrocharitaceae > Ottelia > Ottelia alismoides. The sequence continues at coordinate 830,706 of JAZKJV010000380.1, read as the reverse complement.
ATTTCATTAGATCGGGGATGTGATATGGTTCCGAAAGATGAACCAGATATAGAGAGTTCCAATAAGATTTCATTCTTGAACAAAAATCCATTTTTGGGTTTCTTTCATCTATTCCATGACCGGAACAAAGGGGGATCGCTTTGGGGCTTCTACTCTAACATAAAGTTCTTGTTTCGATAATTCAAAATTGGGTGAAGGTTTTTTACTAATGAATTTGTATTCAAAATCATTCCATTCCGAATTCTTTGTTTTATCAAAGCGTCGTACTTCTAAATTTTCATAGGCCCCCCCAGGAATTCCTTCCAGAGCTTGCTGAATAATTTTTTTAGATTCTATCATTTCACCGATTCGTACTAAATAACAAGCTAATTTTTTCTAATATATTTGGGGTGAACACCATAGTGTGTATCCCCCTATTTTGAACTTCAAAAAAAATAACAAGCTAATGAATCTTCTTCCTTTTGCCATTGGACTTCCCAATCGAATTCATTGTAACACTCATAATCATCAACTTTACGTATGGCATTGACATATCTTTTTTCATGTTCTTATCTTCGTAATATCATCATTTATTACACTGTTAATACTATATGTTTGTCAGATTATATTATTTCACCAATAAATATATTTATTATATATTTTATAATTATTATTCTATACAAACTGAGGCTTACGCCTCGACCGCCTCGAGGCTACGCCTCACCTCGCTTTCCGGGAAAACGACTCGTTCTGCCTTTTGTTTTTTCGAATCTTGATCAGAACTATACCAACTTTCCTTCTGATCGCATCATTCTATATCCGATCTTTTCGTGTATGGCGATGCATCGACCTTAGCATGTGGTCGCAGTGTCCCTTGAGAAAATTTTGTGGTCATAACATCCCTTCCCTTCCTAGTCTCATTTCCCTCTCCTTTCCCTTTTATTATTTTCTGCCTCCTCTCCTGCCTCTCTGTCGCATTTTGCTTTATTTGCTTTTCCTGCCGCTTCTCTTGCCGTTTCCTCCTCTTCACGTTCCTTTCTCCTTGATTTTTGTGTATGCTAAGTGCATACATAGTAGGAAAATGTTATTGATGTTTATGGATATTGTGGTATGCGAGGAAGATCTAGATGAAATGTCAGTGAATTTATTTTTAAAAATTGCAAACATTTTTGGGGCATGTGCTTAGTTAGATGTTCATAAGATTATTTGCATCAAGACACAAGTTACATGACATTTATGCAAAATCCCTAGGGTATCCAAAATTTGATTTTCTGTATGCGCTTTCTCCCTCTATAAATCTCCGAATTCCTTTCCAGTGTTTTAAGATATTAAGGTTTATTGTGATATTCTATTTTTTGAGGTTGTATGTTGGTTTGAACCATCTTGTATCTTGCTTCTTTACACAACTTTTTTGCACGAATCCTGTTGGTTTTAATAACGGTATGATTTCCGTGACATTGAAGTTTTAGCTAAAATCTGTTTAGTTAACAATTGTCATGTCTGATCAGTTGGCTTGCAATGCACATACAATCTGCGACAATGAACTGCAATCAATTGGAACTGGAATATATCCTATAATATCCATCATCAACCATAGGTAAAGAAATATTTAGAAGCCGGCTTCTCTACACAACTACTGCAGACTTCTGAGAACTTTTTTTGGTTCAGTTGCTTGCCAAATTCTGTTCTCGTTTTTGAAGGCCGAACTGCTGTTGTTCGTGCAGTGGACCATATTGCTAGTGGTAGCGAGGTAAAATTTTGTTGCAGTTATTTGGCTTATGTTGTTTTTTTCTTGATGTCATAAAATGTATTTGCAAGAAGTCTTACTTAGTAGCTTCTTGGTGCAAGATTTCAATAAGCTATGTAGAAACTGCTGCCACAACAACAAAAAGAAGGAACGATCTCAAGGAGCATTACTTTTTTACTTGCATGTGCCATCGCTGCTGCCAAGCTGTATGATTACGATTTTCCTCCTAAAGAATCTTTCTTAAGTATGAAATTACTTTGCATTATTCTCCTTAAAAAAGTGGAGCAGGAGAAGTATTAATGATGTTGATAATCTTTGCAAGAATCGTTTGGAAGATGCGAAATTGGAGGGCTACAGGTGTACTGATACAGAATGCAATGGTCTTTTGCTCCATGGCATTGGTACTTTATTTTCAACTTGCAGTAAGTCCTACTATGAGAAAAGCTATGAAATTGTTTAAGCAGTTAGTTTCCAATGCGCAGGAAATCAAGCTTTCACCTGCCAAAACTGTGGACTTTCTTGGGATCAACAGACGTTGAATAAGGCTTTGACAGAAGAAAAGCATCTTTCAGAAATATGTCAAAAATCTCTATTGGAGCACAGTATCCTGCTATTTTAGTTCACACTGGATCTATATGAATGTTTTCAAGCGAGGTGTTGACTAGATTTATTCCTTGAGCATTCAACCATGATATGAGAGGTTTTTGTCTTTCTTATTTCTACCGAACATGATCTTCTTTGACTAGAAAATTGATCACCATGAGGCTAAAAGTCTCTACAAGATGCTCGAACAACATCAAAAAAAGTTATTTTATCCACTTTCAATTCCCTTGCTGAAAACTCGAGATGATCTCATGAAGGTACTATTTGCCCTTATGTTTTTCTTCATTCCTTTCTATCTTTTGCAGCTAGATTGTAAGAAATATGCTATTGTATTATAGCGGAGCATTTTAGAGATCAATTTCTTTTTTTGCTGTCTTGCTTCTTTTGGTTTGCAACATGATGGGGAAATTGATGGAGATGTTACTAATAGAATAAACGCAGGCTGGCTAAAGTGGAGAGGAGCCTCTGTTGTTCTCTGTGATAAGAAAATTCTTTTAAAAAGTAAAGGAAAGTTTTACAAAGCAGCCGTGAGACCTGCTATGCTCTATGGATCTGAATGTTGACCTGTGAACCATAGACATGTGCAGAGAATGAGTGTAGCAGAAATGAAAATGCTAAGGTGGATGTGTGGACACACACGTAAAGATCGGATTCGGAATGATGCAATCAAAAAGAAAGTTGGTGTTGCTCCGATCGAGGATGAGATGCGAAAAAACCGCTTAAGATGGTTTGGTCATTTGCAAAGAAGATCAGCTGATGCACCATTTAGGAGATGCGAGTGTTGGGATGTTGAGCCGGCTAAGAGAGGGCGGGGACGGCCCAAGAAGTGTTGGAAAGAGACCATACGGAGGGATCTTTGTTTTGTGTATATAAGCCCGAGATTGACCCAAGATAGATCTGAATGGAGGCGAAGAATCCATGTAGCCGACCCTCCTTAATTGTGGGAAAAGGCTTTGTTGTTGTTGTTGTTGTTGCTTCTTTTGGTAAAGTTTTCCTATTCTTTATCTCCTTTCTCCACCTTCAAACTTGAACAGAATTGCTTAGTTTGATTTGTAATATTACTTATATGATTATGGTAGTTTTTGTTTAGCTTCCATAACTGTTCCCAAGGTATTGCAACCCTTGTTCCAAGAGATGTTGCTGGCGAACTTGGGGATATTCGGGGATCCGAACATGCAAATGGATTCCCTACATGTGTCTCGGGGAACATTGGTTTTGGATGGTCATCCGATTCTCGAACAGGAGGATCCGTTTAGGGCATTAGTGATATTTCATGCATTTCAAGGCGGATCAAAACAATAATTAACTCATTAATCATGGTAAGATTCGCTGTTCCCGCAACAGTGAATACATGTTCATTAAAACAACCATATCTCGAGCAAACGGAATCCAAATTACGTAAACTCAGATCCTATGGTTTCCTTATTTAATGGGGAACAAAATTCAAGTTTTATTTTCGTGTTTGAACAATTTAAACAGGGCCGAAAATAATCACTAAACAAAGATGCGAAAATGAAATGCGACAAAAACTTTCGCAACCCTAACGAACCCAAGTCGCCTTCGGTTTATGGATCGTATCCAAAACCTTTGACTTAAGGCTCTGATACCACTTGTAGGATATGGGATAATTTCAAGCGCATTATGGAAGCGTGAGCGTCGTATCGAATACGACTAGTAACGACTAGTCGCACTAGTTGTTCTATGCAGCGGAATTTAAAATTTTTTCATGCGACGAAACCACATGATCCAAGAACACTTCTCGGATCGTTTCGTCTAACTACAAACAAGTAATAGGATTACCTCTTGAAGCGTGGTTGCGATCGAGTCTCTAAACGAAGAGACCTCCTGTCTCAAGTCCGATCCGACGGAGGAGACGCTTGCGAGCGCGGGGATGAATCGCGTGCTTCTCGCAATCCATGTTGATGATCCAAGCGGCGGATCTCCTGATCTCGACACACGGGATCCGACGTCTTCTTCACGAGCAAGGCGTATTGAAGGAGACGGAGATCCACGAGCAGACGATCGGGCAACATAACGACGACGCTGCAGCGATGGAGACTCCCTCTAGTGCATCCATGGTGGACGGCCATATGAGAGGGAGAGAGAGTAGGCGTGTAGAGAGAAAGAGAGAGAGATGTGCTTCAATAGCATAGCCCTTGAGAGTATGGTATGCTTCTCTATTTATAGGGTTTTGGGATCCATGGATCTCAATCCATGGGACATATAAAATCAATGGATGAGATTGATTTATGTCTAATCAAATGGTCAAGATTGTTGTTGGTAAAAACCAACAACTAATAATCTAATTTAAATCAAATATATTTGACACATCAAATATAATTCAATCCTAAATTAGATCAAGCAATTAAGGAGAGATTAGCATGGAGATTACTCCCCATAAGGAAAGGGGGGGGACGGCTACCACATTCCTCGTGGGAATGTGTAGCCGTCCACCATCTCCTTATGGTGGAGGCAATCTCATGCAATATCATGAGATTGCATATCTCCATGGATTTCTCTCATAATCTCCAACAACTTTTGTTGTGATTTATTCTTCAAAAATAATTCATAATTAATTTTGAGAATATTGCAATCTTGCCATTGGAAAATTGTGAATCACATTCACAACCCAAAACAAGATATAATTTACATTTTCAATTAATTACATAATGTGTATCCAATACACATTAATTAATTAACAAATATAAATTATAATTAGCTCTCTCTAATACATTATAAATCACATTTATAATATATTATGAATAATATGGATAGTGCTATCCACATTATTCATATCCATGATAATTAAATCACATTTAATCATCTTGGATCTCTATTCTCACGTGCCCAAATAATATGAATCACATTCACATTATTCACATCTTTGATAATCAAATCACATTTAGTTATCTAAGATAACTCTCCTTATAATATGAATCAAATTCATATTATTCATGATAATTAAATCACATTTAATTATCCATTTTCTCAATGCTCGGATACATATATCAACAATAGAATTATCCATGAACTCTTTCAAGGATAATGCGCTTTCTCCGCGAATACTTGGAGATAAGGACATGGCGATTGTATTGTTCCACGTATAGTGACTTGGATGTTAAGATCACGTCTCAAATCTAGATCTCACGGACCTTCCATAGATGCTTGATTAAATCAAGACCGCAAATCTAATCTTGTCATTGCATATGAATCGCATTCAGATCAATATCCAATATTTGGACTAAGATTAGATTACTTCTCTACAGAGAGGAGTCACTAAAATTCAGACCCGTTTCATCACTCCCTAGGAATGAAAACGTCATGGTTATACAATCGTTTATGATCACATCACCCTCAGGTATTCCCAATACCTGTACATCCTGCATACTGGAAGACCCAGAATAAACCCAACTTGGTCGATGTCTTTATTCAGACCAGTATGGGAGAAAGGAGAGTATTGTGTAGAGTCACATGTCTTCTCCAGATTTCAGATTTCAAATTCGTCAGACCAGCTAGATTTTCCAGACTCTACAGATGATCAGATATTTTGACTTGACATGAGATTGGTTCTGAGCGAAGTATAAGATCAATTTTACACTGTCTACTTCAGGGATTTATCATTAAGTTTCTCATTCGATCATTGGGAGTTGGTATCGATCATATACTTTCCAAAAGCATATATCATACCCAGGTGTTGATCATATACTTTCCAAAAGTATATATCAAACCTACAAATTTAGTGAAGCTTCCAAAGCGCGACGACCGTGCACGGAATTTGATTCTTCCCAATATCTCATGAGTGAGCTCATGTCTTCCGGTTCGGTAACTGAACATGTATGATCCCTTTGAGAGATCGTATTACTCATATGCCCTTGCATGCACACCAGCGCGCCGGTGTATAGACCTTGATTAGGTCATCAACCTATTGGTCTGCCAAATGTACATACTCAGACATATAGTAACACATCTGTCTCCGGTCAGAGGATGCGTGCCTATATCATGACAACATACGATATAGGACTTTGGTTATCTCGATCTCGTTAAGTCAACTCTTTGACCTAACTAATCTGACACCTCCGAATCTCTATTCCTATACAAAGGACCTGCATCAAGAGGTCGGTCAGATATCAACCTAACTGAGAAAGGATTGCCATCTCCTACTCAAGCTGGAGATCATCTCTTAATAATCATTTGATGGTGCTTGATGAGTCGTCGATCTAACTCTTTAGATGTTCATCCAAGCACCAGCCTATATGATTCAATATTTGAATCAACAACTGTATGATCATCAAGATGGCCATGGTACATAACCATAATTGTACTAAGGGACCTATTATGCAAATTATGTATTCTTCATTTCAGATTAGGGAATGATATTCGCAATAACATTTATTGCATAATGGCTCGCCGTGGGCTCGCATGTCCAACATATAATTCCACTGGGTACCACATCAAACATGCTCTCAAAGGAGTCAGAGGAACTCAAACTCTCGAAGTAGTATAAGGAGAGAGAGGGGTGCACTTAAGGAAGGTTGCTTGATTAATAGCTCATCCAGTGCTTTGGAATCTTGGATGTGGCTTGAAGTATTTTTTTTCATGTGTGACGCCCTTGGATCCGGGTACCCGTTTACACAGCATTCACGGTATTACATTTAATAATGATCGCATTAGACATCATGAAATTGAGGGGAAATTTTTCACGTTTTGCAGTGATATTCAACATCAATATAAACAACCACGAAGCCAACAACAAGAAGCACTATCAATTTGCATTTCTTTAATTTCCATATATATAACATGTAACAAAACAAGCTGATATACATGTATCCCAAAATGTACATAAGATAAAGAAAAGAAATATATATTAACTGAACCAAAAACTATAACAATTGTATCGTCTGATATAGTATCAGATGCTCGAAATCATTAGCCAGCTACTGAGACGCAGGCGATTTGCCTGCCAAACATGCAAGGAACAAAAGGACTTCAACGGATGTTGTGTACATTCCAACATATTAAAAATAATAACAAGTAATTTAATGTCCAAAAGAAAGCAAGTAGAAAGACAATGATAAATAAAATTTACAATTACTTGTGTGGTAAATAGTTTTCAAGCTACCTTGTTTGCATGCCCCATGATTTCCCGTCAACCCATAACTTTCTATATATATAACATTTTCATATATTAATTGGTGACCCATATGTGTATGCTATTTTCTTTTGTTATTTAAAGATCATGTTTAGGCATCTTAATAATGAGAATGATGAGATTCTAATCTGATTCGTGATTCTATCTAACCTCTCAAGTCTAGTGGATAGTCTGTGATCTTGATCTGAATGTGACCTCACACTATGATTTTAAGGCGTGAAGAGTGCCTTAGGGTTGGGGTGCCTCCGTAGGCATGCGGTGAAGTGTAATGCATCCTAACTAAGTTCCCGACACGTCCACTAGCTTACCTTATCACTCAAAGTAATAATTTTGAGATCCGATGAATTGTCGCTGATTGATGATCTCGAGCATCCGCTGCTACACCGGACGATACATATTTTGTTGTTTCTGTACAGTTGATAATGTATAAATGCTTTTCTTTTCTTCTATCACTTTTTGGGAATGCATGTACCTGGTCTAATAATCTCTTTTGTTACATGTAAATTATATGCAAATTAATACAATGAAAAGTTTATGACATTTCTTGTTGGCTGTGTGATTGTTTATAGAAAGAGAAAGGAAAGGGAAGGATCCCCACGTTGGAAGAAAACAAAACTTTTGAAAGCCAAATGTCCCATTTAAGAGACACCAACCATGACACGAATTTATACATAAACTTGATCTTTGCCAGGAATGTCATTAGAATCTTAGGTATATTTTGGGGATTGTTTTTTATAATGGATTTTTGTTGCATCAAGAGATCATTTACAAAAATTATTTTTTTCGGTTACTGCTTCTAATTAAAAGATTATTTTTTTTAATAAATTTTGGGTTTAATGCAAATTGTGGTTAATCCGCTCCTAATTAAAAGATTAAAATTTTTTATATATAAATTTTGGATTAAATGCAAATTCTGGTTACTCCTAATTAAAAGATTTTTTTTATAAATTTTGTATTTAATGCAAATTCTGGTTATATGCTCCTAATTTCCTAAATAAAAGATTAAAATTTTTGTTATAAATTTCGGATCAAATGTAAATTCTGGTTACTCTGCTCCTAACTAAAAGATTAATCTATATATATATATAAATTTTGGATTAAATGCAAATTTTAGTTACTGTCTCCTAATTAAAAAATTACATTTTTTATATATAAATTTTGGATTAAATACAGGTTACTATTCTATGCTCCTAATTAAAAGATTAAAATTTTTTAATTTGGATTAAATGTAAATTCTGGTTATTGTTCTCTCTGCTCCTAATTAAAAGATATTTTTTTTAAATAAAGTTGGATCGTAATTAAAAAATATTTTTTAATCATAAAGTTGATTACAGTAGAACTGCTCAAGATTAAGTAGGTGTCAGTTACCATCCTAGGATGTGGAAATCATAGATGTCTCCTTTACCATCCAAGGATGTGGAAATCATAGATGTCTCCTTTTCGACAGGGATTTTATTAAATATACGAAGTTTCGACATGCCTCTTAAAAGCTTACACATTAATAATCGTGAGAATGTCAAAACTCTAATCACTTGAGATACATAATAGTAAGTAGAATATGAGATCTATAATCGCCTCAGTCCCTATTTAATTCTAATATTGATTAGACCTTTTGGAAGTATCAATATCATGCGCGAGAATTGGTTGGTGAAAACTCTAATTGCCTCAGTCCCAGTGTAGTTCTATTCAGGGGTAGAACCAAGAATTTAATCAAGGAGAGGCCAAGTATACATCGATTATAAAGTCTCAAAAATGGAAAATTTATTGTATTTCTAAGTTATATTTTTAAATAGAATTAATATTTGCAAATGATATGATTTTCTATTTTGATAAACTTACCGTTTAAATCTTATATAATTATATTACTAAAGTTGGATGTTCTAATATATTATTATTATTTTTATTGTGATATGATAAATCTAATAATTTAAATTTATCTAAATCCAAGGTTAAATTGTGAAGTGAAATTTTAAAATAATATGGTTAAAAAGGAAACAAATTTAGTTTCACTTATAAAGAGTGCGAAGAATAATTGGAGATGTAAATGAGCCCGGATTTCTTATTATATCAAATTATACTTATAATTTTGAATATTTATAAAGTGATTGTATTACATTCTATTTAAAAATGGTTAGAAGGCAGTTTGAGTTGCAGAATACTACTCATACTTCATACCACCAGACCATTTAATGAGTTTGTTTCCTTTCAAGAAACAACATTATTATGTGTGTGTGGGGGGGGGGGGGTTTAAAAACTCAAAACTTTTTGAAAATGAAATACAATAATTAAGGAGGGGTCATGCCTCCCTGTCTTTGTACCAGGTCCACCCCTGGTTCTATTGTTGTTTTTCCGTATATTTATTTGCTGCATTTAGGCTAAATTTGAAAGGTTTTATAGCATTATATGACTCACAAACAACAGGGTACTGCACATTCAAATAGATCTATGGCACCCGTAGTTTGCATGAAGATATTAAGATGCAGACTTGTAGAAATGGAAAGAGAGTTCTTAAGCAGGCCTATCCACCAGAGATGTACTCGTGGATTATCACGAGGGTTGATGGTGTTATCTTATTTTCTCTAGGCTGGATGTTTCTATGAAACCCTTTGAGAATCTTGAGAGTTGAGACATCCATCTCACATGGGAACGATGAAGGATAGTGGAAAATAGAGGGAATGGGAAGATCAAAATAGATCTTGATGTGAAAGGTTGAGTTTCTGATGGGTAAACAGCGGAAAATAGTAGGTTGTTAGGACCTAAATGGATTCCAGATCTTAGATATTTTTTCTTACATGTTTTCTGCTTCTTTTTCAGATTTCAATGGAGTTGAGAGACTGGAATGAAGCTCTAATGTATTGCAGATTAACACTTCCAGCTTATGAAGGTATCTTACTCATCCTATGTTATGTTGCTGGAAAAGTGACGATCAAATACTTATCTATTTTAAGTACTTTACGTTTCCTCAAGGACAACTACATGAACATATTTGTTGCTTACAAGATGGGTTTATTTTTTCCGTATCCAAAGAGCGAGGAGGAAATAATACTCAAGATGTTCAAGAGATGTAAATTCTTCTCAATGGTCATTTGGAGGGTGGTGCCTTTGTCATCAGGCAATTTTTCCCCATGGACACTGCGGCTTCTTTGTGCTGCCATTGCCTGGGAACTATACTCTTTGCTTGGTTTTTGTTGAGAAGATGAACATATGAGATGTTTATTCCATAGATCTAGGGTCTTTTATATATAGAGAAAAAACCCTAGAGTACAAGGGTTACGGAACCCGAAGGGTCATCAGGGGGGGTTATGGAACTTGAAGGTTCACAACGGGTTACAGAACCCGAAGTGTCACGGAGGGTTACATAATCCGAAGGGTCACGAGGGGTTACGGAACCCGAAGGGTTACAGACATAAATGTAAATATAATAATTCTAACACTCCCCCTCAAGCTGGAGCTGAAAAAGCTGCAACTTGTAACAAAAAGAAAAAGTATACATCACATCTTCACACGATGCATCATAAGAACATATGTCTGCTGTTGGTAGAAGACCTCGCTCGAGGACGGGTCTGCATAGCCAAAGTATTTACAACGCGACCCAAATAAGCATCACTCACCGATATCTGAGCAATTTTTCCAGTTGCTTTTACAGAACTTCCCTCCTGTATCATCAAACCATCACCCATTAATACAACACCAACTTTATTTGATTCCAAATTCAGAGCAATACCCGTCGTACCCCTGGAATGTATCTCTGTCATGCCTGTAGAGTCACTACGATATCAGGTTATCGGAATGTATCTCTGTCGTGCCCGCAGGTCACCAGAACATATCTCTGTCGTGCCTGAAAAAGAATCGTTGTAGAAGAAGTCTAGTGCAGAGTAGTAGTCGGGCTGTAAAAAAAGAAGTATACGCCCTGAGGAATAAGTTGATGCTCGGTGAAGAGATCTGAGTAGTTATCAAGAGTGTCGGTATGTCAGTCGTGGTACGACAGCAAACATCCTGAAGAATCATCTCTGACTCCTCCTTTCTCCCATACTTGATAGAATAAAGATAATGGAACATCAAGTTGGGAGAAACAAAAAGGCGAGAGAAACAAGTCGTGGTGAAGCAGGGGATGTTGGAGGGGGGGGGTGGGGGGCTCCAGGCGGTGCTGGTGACGCAGGAGGTACGGCTGGAGCTACTGGAGCCTCGGGCTACGCTGGAGGTGGCAGTTGGTGCTGTTGGGGACTTGGACTGCCTTGCGTGAGACCCCTTCTCTCATCAAGGGGTCCCCGCGCAAGGAGAGAGGGCTGGTGGTGGCTGTGGATTTAGGGTATTAGGCTCCGGTCTCGGATTGTCGCTTTGATTCCATGCTGAGAAGATGATCCATAGATCTAGGGTCTCTTATATAGAGAGAAAACCCTAGAGAGTACAAGGGTTACGGAACCCGAAGGGTTACAAACATAAATGTAAATATAATAATTCTAACAGTTTTATTAACAAAGAATGTGGCAATGGATGGTGGGTATAGATAAGAAAGGGGCATATGAGGAGAAGGGGTACAGAAAGCACAGTTGCGGAATAAATTAAGCAATAGTAACTCTAACATTATCCGTGGCCATATATGATCAATTAATTGATGGGACTAAAAAGAAAATGAAGAAAGGATATTTTGACCAATGGCATGTGTATCTTTTTTCATGTTTATAGATGCTTTATATTTTGTATTAATTAATGATGACATTGTTAGATATATACTTGCATCTCTCAAGAATATGCATGTTTAGTACTTGAGGACTATTCTCTCTATGGCATTTAATCAAAGAATCTAAATTAGAATGTGGGCCTTGGGGATGTAAATGGTTTTTTTGTGACGCCTTTTTCTGATGACCTTCTGAGTTGTCTTCCATTTCCAAAGAAATGATCATTTTGGTATCTTCTCCTGTAGAGTAGGTTGGCTTCATGTTATAAACCAAGTTTTTCTGCGTCATATTGATATTGATTCATTTTGTAATTTTATTGTATGTTGAGTTAATGCAATGACATCCAAAATTACATTTCTTCGGTCTACTTTGAGGTATATCCTGTGGCCATTATGATGACTACAGCAACAAAGCATTGTCGAACATTAAGTAGGATCAACTACATGGATTCTTTGCCTCCATTTAGATCCATTTTGGGTCATTTTCATGCTTTGATCCAAATAACTAAGATCCTTTCGAATAGTCTTCTTCCAACACTTCTTAGGCCTTCCTCATCCTCTCTTAACAGGCTAAACATCTCAAATTTAGCATCTTCTGACTGATGCATTACCCAATCTCCTCTGTAAATGGTCAAACCACCATAAGTGGTTCTCTGTCATCTTATCCTCTACTGAAGCTACTCTAACTTTTCTTTTGATCCATCGTTCCAAATCTGATCTTCTGTCTATGACCATACACCCATCGTAGCATTTTATTTCTGGTTCACAGGCCTACACATGTATATGGTTCACATGCCAACTTTCAGATCCATAGAATATAGCAGGTCTCACGACTGTTTTGTAATACTTTCCATTGATTTTCAATGGATTTCTCTTATTACAAAGAACAATAGATACTCCTCTCCACTTTAACCAACCTGCATTTATTTTGAGTAACATCTCCATCAATTTCCTCATCATGTTACAAAATAGGTCCCAAGTATCTAAAAGAGTCTTTCTTATTAATGTTATCTTCTCCAATCTTCACCTAGGTTCCTTCATATATTCCGTCGTAGCCTTATACAAAATCCTTTAGTTTCTAGGGAATATCTCCAAGCCTCAAGCTTCTTATTTACTCTATCTCTAGAATCATCAACTAACACAATATCATCGGCAAACAACATACACCAAGGTACCTCATCATAAGTGTGACTAGTCAACTCATTCATAACTAAAGTAAAAAGGATGTTGATGTCAAAATAGTCTGTCTTCCCAGATTGGATCCTTACACATGATGAAGCCACATCATGCGTATCCTTTATAAGGTTGATGTAAAGAGGTGCCACAATGTTTTTCCTCCATTCTCCAAGCATTTTCTTGTTTCGCCAAATAACATTAAATAGGTTTGTGAGCTAAGTCGATCCATGCTCACCTAGAACTTTCCAACTTCTATAGGAATGTCATCAGATCCTACACCTTTCTCTTGTTTCATTACCTTCAAAACATCCTCTACTTCCTTTCTTTGTATTCGTCTATAGCACATATAATTCATGTAACTTTCACTACTAGCTAGATCTCCTAAAGTGATCTCATTATTTCCCTGCCCAATGAAAAGCTTATGAAAATACTCCTTCCATATAGTCTCTATATCCTTCTGAGTAACAAGTACATGTCCTTCCTCATTTTAATGCATATCACTTGAGAAAGATCTTTTGCCTTTCTCTTGATTTGGTCACTTTGAATATACCCTTCTGGCCCTTCTCAGAGTTAAGTTTTTTATACAAAACTTCATAGGCTTTTGTCTTAGCTTCACTTGCATCATTTTTTTTTGCTTCCTTTCATCGGTGTCTTGTAGTTTGTGATAGTTTCCTTTGTTCTATATCCTTAAACATAGCCTTAAAGTGGGCTCTTTTAAATTTTAAGCTTCTCTTGCACCCCTTCACTGCAGCACCAAGCCTCCTTATGGCTTAGAACTCCTCCTTTAGACTCAACTAGCATCTCTTTCGCTACCCTTCGGATACAATATGCGACCGCCTCCCACATCTCATTAACACTTCCGTTACATTTCCAAGATAAGTCTTCTAAAACCTTCTCCTTAAAGCTTACTTGCTTCAATTGAAGATTCCACCATCTAGTCCTGATGGTCTTGGAAACCATCCTTTTCTTTTCCAACCCTCTTATATGCACATCCACTACTAGCAAGCGATGTTGAGATTTCAAACTCTCCTGAGATTACTTTGCAGTCTTTGTAGCTCAACCAATCCCTTCTCCTCATTGCAAAGTAATCTATATATGTTTTAGTTGGGTCACTCTTATAAGTAATTAAATTAAATGTTCCTCCCTCTTCTTGATGAGAGAGTTATATATGAAAATGTCATAAGCCATTACAAAATCCAGAATGGTTTTTCCTTCATTTCTAATCCCAAAGCCATGGCCCCATGAACACTAGCATACCCAGAAGCATCATTTCCCACATGTCCAATTAAATCTCCACCTATGCAAATCATCTCATCGCGTGGCCATTATGATGATTAAAAGCAACTGAAATACAAGTAACAAAAACTTGGATCAGCACTTGGATGTTGGTAAAAAAATTAGTTTGCAGATAGTTGTACTTTGGTAAGAAAAAACCCGAATCTTTGAAAAGCTTGAAAAGTTGAAATCATAAGCGAATTTCTGATAAAGTTGGTTCTGATAAATTAGATAATTATTGGTAAATTTGTCAAAGACTTCAGGGTTTAGTCCCTTTGTTAGTTTGAGAATTTACATTTATGGATGTATGCATATATAGATAGCATCTAAACCCTGCTCCCTAACCTAATTATTGTTCGTCATATAGAGTTTTTTTCACAACTGCAGGAGTATATCCAGCTAATCATGTTATGCTCGGATTGCAATATTACACTTGTGGAAAATTAGAATGGTCAGTACTGTGATCTTTTTTATTGATTCTATTTATGTCATTTCTACTTATGTCATTAATATTTTCTGAGTTCATTGCTTCTCAGTTGTGTTCTGAATCCAGAGAGCAATTTGTGGGATATATATTGTGGGGAAACAATTACGCATCAGGAAAAGGGATGCATACATACCATCTATTATTCACTGCTGTTTCACTTTTGAAGGTATTAACAATGCACCATTTCCTGTCAGGTTACTTGGGCTCACTGAGGAAGCTCTTGTATCCCTCACCAAGGCGGCCGAAGTGCTGCGCATTGCATATGGAACAGGTGTGCCATTTATGAGAGAACTCCTGAACAAACTGGAAGAAGCTCGAGCAGAAGCTTCTTATAAATGTAGATCACATGCAGATACAGATTTTACAAACTGATGCCTGCATAACATGAAATGGTTTTCTGCCATCCTGATGTAAGAGGTTATAATTATGTCATGTGTGCTCTTGCCCTTGACTTCCTTCCTGTAAAAGAACAGGTTATTGGCACCCGATGCGCAATTAGATTTAAAGATGATCGGGATACGCGACTTCGGTCCTTAAAAGGAGTCCTCAGTTCAACAAAGCCATATTTTCCTTGTTGAAGTGAAACTCTTGAATGTTTTGCTTTAGTTGGTGCAGATAAGCAATTCTTTTTAGTAAATCCGGTTGAGATAGAGTAGTACACCATATTCTCAATCAATCTCTTGCGCGCCCTTAATGAATGAACCGGTTACGGGTAGAGTCTTCGCGTGTTTATGGTAGATGCATCGACCTTATAGAAAATATTAGCAAATATTGATAATTATAAATGTTGAAGTTGATTGTTTAATTTATTTACTTGCTTGCTACATATGTAACTTAGTTGATCATGTGTGGATTCTTGAGAATTCTTTCTTACTTATAGGTCGATGATGTGACAAGTTTGTGCTCATAACATCTTCAATGGTTCAAAGATGATTGTTAAGCCATCTTTGCTACTATCAGAAATTTCATATATCATGATAATTTGTATGAAGTGGAAAACATATCTTAAATAGAAAAAAGTTATAATGTTGGTTATTTTGTACATTTGATGGGTAAATTTAAAAAAAAGCCTCATTTATGTCTCAATTCCTGAGGGGTCTCATTTTCAATGGTAACAAATAGGGACTGTAATTTTAAACTTAAGGGTTTAATGTAGACATATACGGGCTGTTAGAGCTTATGGAGGTCTATATTTGATGGAAAATATAAGATTAGGCACATGTTTGTTACAATTGAAAAATAAGTCTCTTAATTGGAAATTGAGGCACCGTTGAGGCCTTTTTTGTAATTTACCTTAATAATTTTGGATCCTTGTCTATGTGTGCGGTCATGCCTTAGGGGAGACCACCTCCAACATGTAGGCCAGCCAAACCTTCCAAGCGAAAAAGGGGTTGTCCAATCTCAATTTTTTGTAATATTTTTATTTTTTTTGGAAAATATCATCATGTATATTCATCTATATATCCCTCCAATATGACATTCGGATTTCGTCAGAAACAGAGACTCATGTGCCCTCCATCTAGAATAGGTAGCTGTAACGATCTAAACATTGTTGTAACCGGCATGTTTTAAATGGAGGGCATAGGAGTTTTTGTTTTCGACGAAATCCAAATGACATATAGGAGGGATATATATAGATGAATATGCATGATATATAGGAAAAAAATGTCGAAAATGAGGCGGGGGTGGTCGTGTTGGTTGACCCAAGGGAGCAGCCTCATTGAACGTGTCATGTGCTTGTGTGCTTGGCCTACACATGGCTTACAATCTCTCATTAATCAAAGTACTTTCGGTGCATTACATACCATAATAGAAGCACATAGATTGACAATTTTTATCTTCTACGTAAGGAGAAAGGCTTTCGTCATGAACACATAAGGGAACGAAACCTCACAAAAGGGTTTATCTTCCACCTAGGAAAAAAGGACCTCGTATAGATTAACTTCTAGTAAAAATAAATAGAAAAGACAATATCTTAATGTCTTTTAAAAAATAAATTTAGATTTTAAGTATAAACCAAATAATTGGAGAGCAAGCTAATTGTGAAGCTATAGCATTGAAACATAGAGCTTAGAATGAAGTTTCATAAGAAGTTATTTTGACTAAGGGACTCGTTAATGGATAGCTTGAAGATTGTATGAGTTATGATGTTGGTTTTGGCTGAGTAGAGAGTCCTTTTATAGGCGGACAATATGCTCCAAAGATATCAAAAACAGCCAATATAGAATCATCAAACAGTTCCACAATTAGATTTATTTCGATAGGTGTATTGGTTCATCTTCAATGTAAACACTAGTGCATGTCTTGAAAATCTAAATATAGGAACTGATGCCATGCATCAAAAGTTTATGCCAATGCATTCAACAATAACAACAACAAAACCTTTTCCCACATCAAGTAAGGTCAGCTACATGGATTCTTTGCCTCCATTCAGATCTATCTTGGATCATTCCAAGGCACAGATCCAAAAAACTAAGATCCGTTCGTATAGTCTCATTCCAACACTTAATGGACCTTCCTCGCCCTCTCTTAAACGGCTCAACATCCCAAAACCCGCATCTCCTGACCGGTGCATCAGTTGACCTCCTTTGCAAATGGCCAAAACAACTTAAGTGATTTTCTTACATCTTATCCTCGATCGGAGCTACACGAACTTTCATTCTGATTGCGTCATTCCGAATCCGATCTTTACGTGTGTGTGTGTGGGGGGGGTCCACACATCCACCTTAGCATTTTCGTTTCTGCTACTGCCATTCTCTTCACATTTCTATGGTTTACAGGCCAACATTCAGATCCACAGAGCATAGCATGTCTCACAGCTGCTTAATAAGCATTTTTTTAATTAATAATCTTATTAAGGCGTACCGATGCAAGTGTGATATGTAATGGTGCAACAATGTCAATTTTAATGTAAAAGTTCCAAAAGGAGAATTCATGTTCATGGAGGCAATTTTGATACAGTAACTCATTAATGGTGCGACAATATAAGCTAAACTATTTTACTGCAAATGGACTTTAAATAAAGCAAAAGACTCTTAATCTTCTTGTCATAATATTGTCTAACAAAATAGCTCATATTCAACTTACAATAACATCATGTTTACATAGATATTGTACGCAGACTAATCATGTGCACCCTCCAATCTTTAACATTTTTCACGTGGATTCTAACATGAAACTTGTTAGTACAATACATATATTACATCTATCAAGATCAATAGAATATTACTTCACTATAATAAAAAACAGAGTTTCAACAAACTCCCCCTTTTGTTAGCAACAAAATATAGCAAAGTTATAACAAACAATCAAATGGTGATAAATTTATTTAAAGCACAAGAGTTTGAATAAACTTTCAAAAGCTCCCCTTAAAAACATGAATTATAACACCATGTAAGAAATACAAATCTATAAGAGCATAGAACTTTTTAAACTTCAAACTTGGTAAATAGACAACTAAATTGGTCTCTCTCTCTAGTCAGAAGAAAAAAAGAACAATATATGCATAAGCTTCTTAAAATCGGCTTCAAAGCTTCGTTCAAGATCAATCAATCAAAAATCGATTGTATCGTAATTCGGCCATCAGAAAAGCTGTGATGCAATCGGAAATCACAAAAAAATAAACTTAGACCACTATAAAATTCGATTCAACAAAATAAGACTAACAAAATCGATAGTTCGTTGATCGGAGGTCTTTTGACCATTTAAAATTGCAAAATTTAATCATAACCCATGACCGTATCTCGACAATCTCTGAATTCATCTCAGATCAGAAGATACATATATTATACTCATTTTGATTATCGTTCAGAGAGTGTCGATATGAGCTATTGCTTATCAGAATCAGAGAATCGAGATGCAAATATGAATGACTTTGAGATTCCAGATAAGATAGAATGATTTTTTAAAAAAATGAAATTCAATTTCCTCCACTTGTCAACACAAGGGCCGGTCGTCTCCCTTATTTATATCTCCAAAGTCCTACTTTCCTCATATTTCGGTAACCTAATGCGATCTATAGCGAACGCAATACTGCGAGTGTTGTATAAACGAGTAGCCCGGATCCTAGGAGTCTCACATTCATGGTATCAGAGCAGACACACCCCACTATATACAATCGCAGTATTAAAATTCCGATCACATTAAGTTCTCGAATAGCGACAGTCCTCCAACTTGTCGCAAGTCCGAACAAGGAGGATGAAACACTGTCGTGGCTCTTTTTTTCAACGACTTTGGTGGGACTACCATCACTGATAACAAAGCCGCCACATTTCCATAGCAATGGGAACGTCTTGAGAAGATCTATATTCACCCCCAGCATGCCACCATGGGGAGCCATGATCTTGTTTATCAAGGAGAGTTTTACGAGGATGTGTTGTTAATACCTAAAGCACCTCCTTCCGAGCAATTATGTGAGTATGTGTAGCTAATGATATAAATAAGTATATTATGGACACAAATGACATTAGATATTGAAGGTCCGTCAACGAGGTATGCCACCTTTGCTTCTTGAGAGAGGACGTGATCGAGAGAGACAGAGAGAGGGATGGATATCGGAAGGGGGATCCCGTAGTCGGGGTTCCTGTGATACATTTCCCCTCCCTATGGGGAGGTTTATATATGGCGTATGCCCTCGCCACGTCCGCCCCCTTCCAGGCCCTTGCGGTTAGCGTCTCCGGAAGACCCGGCCCTCGCGCAACCGTCGGCGGCAGTTTTGACCACTCGGTCATTCCGCGAGTATCGTTCTAACATATATTTTGTATGTGAGAATAGATGTCATTCTTCTTTGTAGATTGATATCGGTTGATACCACTACAGGCAGGTGGCCCCTATATGAGACGGTCACAAAACAATCGTCCCCTCTGAAATCATAGAGGACGATTAAAGTACGATCGTCTCTAAAGTTCGTATTTCCCCATCCCCTATTCCATGATCTTCATTGACGACATGTTGAGAAACCGTCCCTTTTGAGGAATTTAGGAGACGATCGTACAACTATATACTATATTCAATAAGAAGCCTCCTTACTGCATGGATTTTGGGTGCAATCGAACAATGGCGACAGTTATGGCCATCCCTATAGTAGAAAGTTCATGAGACTCTTGCTTAGGGGATGGATGCAGTTGTCCGTTCCGAGGACTTTAGGGACGATCCACCACCATCTCCTCTAGTCAATACAAAGCCTCTTTACCGCATAGGATTTTGAGTACAATCCAACAAGAGGGACGATTACGACCATCTCCTATAGATTTATGTGCCCATCTCTTCGGTCCAGAAAGGCCGAGAGGTGGTTACTCGTAGGGTATGGCTGTGATTGCTGATCATCTCAGAGGAGACGATTTACATGCACATCCCATCTAAAATTCGTCGGTTAGAAAGTTCGAGATGTGGGTACTCATAGGGGACGATCGTAACCCTCCCACCCTTTATATTAGTCGAGATGGTCTTAAGTAATCCATCCCCTCCAACTGCTTTGGCACCAATTGGTGAAATATTGGCTTCAGAGGGGACGGTTGCTAGTGGATCATCCATGATCGTTATTGGAAGGGATGGTCACGGTCCATTAGTAGGATCTTAGCAAGGACCTTTTTCCTCATTCGCATTAGCCACCGAGACACTCTTCTCCTCTGCATTCGGCCTTGTCGCTCTCCTCGTGGGCCACCCCTCTCTTGCTCTGCCAGAGCTCTCCTCCTTTGATGTTGCACCTTTGTGTATTCAGGTAAGTTTCACTCCTTCCATGTTTACTAAATATATAGAAACACTTTGCTTGATTTGAATGTCGATTTTTTGGTATGGAATACTTTGCTTGATTTATGGAATACTTGTGTATGATATATTTTCTTGTGAAATGGAATACTTTTGTTATGGTATTAAATATTTTACTTGTAGTATGGAATACTTTGCTTATGTTGGAAATACTTTGCTTGGGGTAATGAATATTACACCAGTACTCAACTTGCTTCAAAATAGCATGCACATGATTCTATACTAACCTCCCACACAATAGTAATAAGACTCATAATCTAGATTGCAGCAAATCCTAATGATTGGTCTTTGACCTCATGGATTGAAATTTAATAACACTTGACTCAAAGGAGATATAATGAATAGAAGGTGGAATTTGGAAAATGTAGATGAATTTAATGAAATTAGAACTCTAAATTGGAAATGACTTTCTTGATTTCAACTAATTTGGATACAAATTCACTGCAACGGGCTCCCTAGATAGCACGAGTAGGAGTCAGGTACTGCTATCAGCTGACGACACCTTCAACCAAGCGACATGTCCCGAATACTCCGGACATGTTCGTTGCTGCAGACAAGGAGTTGAACTCCACACATGGTATTGGACAAATCATACTTGTCAACCTAGCTTTAGGCTAAGAACAGCCAAAACTGCAACCTGAGCTCGTTCATGCTTTCCTTTCGTGTCGATTCATCGATTGATCATAGATGACTAAGCTAGATATAATAGAATATCAAAGTAGAATTTTAGCCGAGGAATTGGTTATAGCCCCAGATAGATATCCGGATAGCCATTTCTAGAAGCGAGGTAGGGTCATGCTGCGAGCAAAGGTAGTGTACACGTTGTCGAGACAGAAAGGTTGACTAAGCGAAGGGGGTAGAATCCAGGCCTCAATAAGTCTACTACTATCTAAGAGTCCACTAGACATTTCTGTTGCAGATTTTATAATCAGAGAGGTCATGAATGGATTTTTTTTCACTTTTTTTATTTATAGGATTCGAACCTTGGTCCTTTAAAGTGGGAGCCACTGCTTCTACCACCAGACCATTAGAGGGGTTCGAATGGATTAGTTGCACATTTGCCCTCTTTTACTATTTACATACATGCTAAGTCTATGTATACATATATTCACCTTGATTACATAGCATATACCCTCCTGAGATAGTTAACTCACTCTCTATTTTGTAACCTAGGCACATAAGTGGCAGGCAAGGAACCACTTGCTTGATACTTAGGGTGCTGAGCTAGTGCAGAAGTTAAAACCTTCATTTTTGTTGCCTTCACTTTCACAGCCAGTTTCTTTCCTGTAAAACACACTTATTTCAATAAAAAACTTGTATATAATTTAACAGATTGACATATATACCAAAAAAAAGCTCCAGTTATTGAAACTGAGGTTTCTCCTGTGATTAAAGATCAACAGACAACATCAAGAAGTACAATGGCTGATTACCCCCCCCCCCCCCCCCCCCCCCCCACACACACAAACGTAATAAGAAACCTATGATGAACTTCAATCTCCTCATGAAAACAATCGCAAAGCACTCATTTTGAGATTCTGGTTCTTCAATGGCTGAAAAAACAAGAGACGAGCAAATACAAGGAATGTTGTAAAGTATAAGACGTCTGCATGCTGCAACACTTGCAATGCATCCATCGCGACAGCCATGATAACCGGCCATGCTATCACCAATCACCTTTAGGATTTTGCATAGGAAAAACCCGAAAAAGACGCATCACATGCAGGTTCACAACATGGTGCAAAAGTTTTATAGTGCCATCCTTGATCCATCTGAGCCTGAAAGAAATCAGGTTGGTAAGGGCATGCTTGAAGGCGAAGCGTTGCGACATGGTTTAATGTCCCACCGTTTACATTATCGACACGAAGAGTTCATTTGCATATTGTAAAACGTGCTGGAGTTCCTATGTTACCAGTGTTGCTATGTTGGGAATATGCAGGAGATCAGATCAGCTGAATGATAACTAGGGCACATGACAATAGAGATAATTCTACAAAGAAATAGAAAGCTTTGAAAAACCCTACCTTGAGCAAAAGTACACTGGATAGCATAAGAATGTTTCTACATGTAAAGAAATTGTTCCATTTATTGTATCTAAAATGCACGGCATGCTTAAATTGAGCACAAAGTTCATAATTTGCAACTGTTTCGATGAATATATGGTTAGAGGCTGCTTGCACAGAAGGACGAGGATAGATGGCTGCAGATTGCTAATGGATCCCGAGTTATTTCACACAACATTCTCCGACACGCACTCCATCATCCTCCCCAGCTCTTCGTTTGATCGACTTGCACTCAGCGGTGCGAACAAGTGAAACTTAAGTTTTAGCTGCAACACGAGAAGTAAATCTGAAGTCAATCACTGATAAATAACAGCACAACCAGTTTGAAAAATTCCAACGATGTTAAACGGGTTCGAGAAAATCCAAATTAACGGACTCTGGTAATTTATCAACGCTGCCCTCATGAAAGCAAACAAAGATCAGAAGAGGGGTTTTTGTAATTTTCTATGACCATGTATCCCCAACTCTAAGATTGGGGCAACAAAGTACACTGGGAGCAGCTGCTCATTGTATCACAAGGTCATTTTCATGAAAGAGAAACCATTGTGGGAGCAGTGGATATATGCATATTGTCGAAACACCATATATTCTTGTGTTGTGCAATTGTGCGTATTTTTTCCTTCTTCGATGATTTCCTACTTTTGTATTGATTGACCATATCCATTCCCAACAACAGGTATCCAAGACACAATTCGGAGATTCGGGGAGGCACTATCAAAGCGGGAAATACATGATCGATATGAGGATCTACAACACTA
Source organism: Ottelia alismoides (assembly GCA_037367405.1). NCBI lineage: Eukaryota > Viridiplantae > Streptophyta > Magnoliopsida > Alismatales > Hydrocharitaceae > Ottelia > Ottelia alismoides. Next base: position 807,025 of record JAZKJV010000380.1, on the reverse strand, counting down.
GCCCATCTGATCATCTGCCCCATCTTCGGCCATAAATAGCTGAGCGTGAATTATGTCCTTTTGCTCTTTTTTATCAACTTTTCCAAAGACCTGACCAAGTGTCAAAGCATTTTGAGCTTCTGAGTGATAGAGCTCACAGACGTCAAATGTTCTTTTAAACAAATCAGTAGTAGACGTAGAATCGGTTGCTATCGCTTAAAACTCCCCCCACGCTTGACTCGTTAGCTAAGAGTCCTTTCATCTAGTCCCCTCATCCCGAATGGACTATATTCCGACTCCCCTCAAAGTTTTTTCGTTTTGATGCTATTCTGCGACTCGTTCAAATTCGGTGCATGAAGGTAAGCCATGGCTCAGCTTTCCCTTGCTGCCTTGCATCACTACGGATCATGAATTTCGCTCAAGAAAAGCCAAACTGGTGGTAATTTATATGGATAAGGATCAGGATGTCGATACTAGTAGTAATACTTGACCTCTCCCCATTCTCCAATCTCCCGCACTACTCGATGTGTGTACTTCATATGAGGGCTTCCTTCCCATTCATTCTTTAATAATCTGCCCACTCTCTGTTCACACAGTTATAAAAGCGAAGGAATGGGGGGTAGAAGGTACCACGAGCCCTCTGTCCCACACATCGGATCTTCTACAGAAATGAAGAGTGAAAGATCAAGATTGAGAGGGTAACTCGATCAAACTTCACGTCTTGGAAGATGCAGACCAATGACATTTTGTACTAGAAAGACTCTATCTATTAATCCCAAGAAGAACCGAAGACATGGAGTGGAAGATCCTAGACAAAAAAAGCCCTTAGAATGGTACGACTAAGTCTTACTCCATCAGTAGCCTCGACAATTGCAAATGAGATGATGGTAGTCAATCTTTGAAAACACTGGAAAAGATGTATATGAGAAACCATTCGCGTCAAATGAGATGAATTTAATGAAGAAGCTTTTTAATCTGAAAAAGAGCGAGAAATCCTTAGTGGATGCATAACTAAGTGATTTGAACATTACCATCAACAGTTAGATTGAACATCGTACTGACATGGAGGTAAGAGCTCAATGACTTCTCTCTAGTTTGCCTTAGTTAACAACTCCCCTATTCTACAAAGCTGAAATTCGAATATGTTGATGGCCTTCTTTTAGGAAAGGCATGATGGAAGACGTCAGGAGATGACTTAATGACGAGCTCCACCGTGAACACAGAAGGTAGGTACATCATGCATGAAGCTTATAGGAACCAAAAAGACTCCACAGGAAAGTCAGGAAAAGGGAAATCAAAATCTAGAGATATGAAGAACATGGTCTACTCGAGCTGTGATTCAAAAAAGGGCATTCCAGGCATGACCACAAGGCCCAAGAAAATAAAAAGTAGAAAATAATAAAGATAAGAAATAAATCTTGTTGACAATGAGGACATGCAATGATCTGTGTGTGACAGATGGTAAAAGAGAGTCCCAATTATGGACTTGGATGAAGTACATTCTCTAATATTATGTAAAGAAGATTTGAAAAATTATAATTTGATAATGACGAGTGTTGCGACATCACTGAGGACAACATCGATATCACCTAGCCCAACGGTACCATGTTGAGATTAAAGAATGTTTGGTGTGTATCTACTTTAACTAGAAATCTCACATCAGTCAACTCAAATGCTTTGAAGATGTCCAGAAGGTCGATCATCCTGGATGAAGGCAAGGAAGGGACCCTCTTCGTTGTATTAGGCTCATATGACACGATAAATGTGGCATTTTCTAGCTGCGATGTTAGCAAATGTCACAAACAACCAAGTCACATGAGCGAGAAATGAGTGAAGATCATAACGAAGGGACTAACATGATTGCAGGCGGTTGATTTTGGCTTATGTAAAGATTTAATTCTTGGAAGCAAAAGAAAGTTACTGTCACAAAGGTTACAAGAACATGGAAGACTGCAAAATTAAAGTCGATCTGTACTAATGAATGAGGGCCATCTCATGTAATCTCTATTGAAGAATGATCTTGGTGGGTTATGTTTAGCCCAACATCTTGAAGTAGCGGTTTTTGGTCACAATGGTGGGGCTATATAAAGAGCCCCACATCCATTGTAACCTTTGAGAAAGATGAATAGAAAATCAGTCCTTTGAGGCGGTTCTCCCGTGATTTCATCCCGCCCCTTAGGGAGCAGGGTTCCACTTAAAATCAAAGTCTCCTTTTTTATCTTGTTCTTGCTTTGATCGCTTCCGCATTTCATATTTCAACATGGTATCAGAGCAAGTTGATCTGTGGGTCGTTCTTTTATTTTATGAAGATATTGTTGTTATTACAATTGACGATTTGATTTTTATTCTTCCCGACCAGAGGTTGGATTGCATATTGCCCATGTGTTCAAGAATTGCTCCAGCCACATCGCATGTTTCTACATGGGCCGTAACGAAACAGGGAAGTCGTTGCCAGCCCCATCCCTGTGCACGAGACTCCTCTTGACGACGATTCCTCTTGGGCTACTCACCCTCGCACTGCTGTCTCGTGTAAGGGTTGTTGGGTTCGCAACCAATTGGTGTCGCCTGCCCCTCCTTCGATCTCCAGTTGGATCACACCTCCGTCGTCATGGGTTCTCGCATGCCGAGGCGGTGGTTCAACACATGCTGAGTTTTTTCGGCACAGATCAACAAAATCGAAAAGGAAGAGGAGGATCCACTGTCGGCGCTTCTTATGAATATGAGAAAGGCATTCAGCGGATAGGGCTTCCGGCAAAGCACCAACCCCTGATGGCTCCTAGGCACGACTCCAGGACATTCACCTTGAGCCTCCACCTCGCGACTCCTAAGCGCAGGTGCAGCACCTTCGCGGGATCCCCACCACCTTGGCGCGCCACAAACAAAGACAGTAGCTGCAGGCGACAGCGAAAATCCCAAGCAGCATCGATAGAGGCACAATGGTGGCGATTGCTGTACCCAGGGAGGAGGCATTGTTTCTCTTGGAGAGACCCGAACCCTAATGAAGAGGGAAGGGTCAGGCGCACTCTTTTCTTTCTGCAATAGCTTTTTGGCCCAACAATGGCCGGCTGTAACCTTTTTTCAAAAAAACGAAAGAGAAAAGAGGGGGAGGGGGACTGATGGCTGCCGTGACATTTTTTTGAATGGCCAGAAGAAAAAAAAGGCCTGGCATTGAAAAAATTGAATGAGAAAAAAAAGAAAGGGAGAGGGTGATGCTGAAAAAATGAGGGGTCTCTCATTTCAACAGGGAAGTCGGGGCTACTCCTGTCAAAAAAAAGGGAGATATGTAGTGCTGGAGTTAAAAAAGGGGGGCTGGAGCTACAAAATTTTTTAGAAGCAGCTATGGAAAAAAAACGAGAGGCAGAGAGGGGTTGATGCCCTATTGGAGCTGGAGCTACAAAATAGGACTTGTTTTTAGGCCCAACTAATGACATGTGTTCTGCCATTGGGCATGTCTCATTTTGCCTCATTTTGAGCTTAAAGAGGCATGATTTCCTCCAAAATAAGAAAAAATGGAGTTTTCGGTGAACAACTGCTATATTCTATAAAAAAATGACAAAAAAGGAGCATAGTGATGCCTTTGAAAAAAGAGGAGGCAAATTTGTGAAAAAAAATGAGATTGAAAAACAAAAAAAGGGAGAGCCAGAGTGATGCATTTGATGAGAAAAAAGATGTAAAGATGTAAAAAAATGAGACTGAAAAGAGAGAGAGAGAGAGATATGTTTGTGAAAAAATACAATATGAAAAAAATGTGTTGGGACTGCAAAAAAAAGGAAAGGAAGAATTTATTGTCGATCCTTCATTGTTCTCCCAACTCGGTCATTTCCGACATGTTTGGGAGAAGGGGGGAGTGATGGGCAGAGCATTTCATGCTCTACTATTGTTGGGTAGTGGTGCCATGCCATCACGAAATTGAATTTAAATTATTTGTGGAAACATATCAATTGGTGGAACCTTTGATAAAAGAAAGAGATGGTTGTGTATTGTGGGTAGTGGTGTCAAGCCCTACCATTGTTGAATGGGTAGTGGTTTTCACGCCCTACCATTGTTTAAGGTGCTCTATTTGAGTATCTATGTTTTGTGGAGTTCTCAAGAGGGAGACTTATTGTTGGCTCCATCCTTCAGCGATCGTGAACTCCACTATATGTGGATATTCCCACGGCATGTTCTCATGGTTGTGAACTCCACTATGTATGGATATTCCCACGATGTTCTTGTTGTCCCTTCGGAGTGATGGAGCAGTCTTCAGGGAAGACATGTTGCGGACCAGAGTACTCCATGATGAAGACTCAATTGCTGATCAGATATTTCTGCAGATCATTGTTCACCTCCGATCTCAAGTTTATCGTAACCAAGATGACATGAGAAGCAACGTCCTCAACGGCAACCAATAGAGTGTGTTTAGTTGATATTGTATGTCATGTCATGTACTTTGCGTGTGTGTGAGTACATTCTTTCTATTTGTGCAAGCTCAGCATTGCACGCTTAGTTTGAGGGGGAGTGTTGAAGAATGGTCCTGGTGTGTTATGTTTAGTCCCACATCTTGTAGTAATGGTTTTTGGTCACATTAGTGGGGCTATATAAAGAGCCCCACACCCATTGTAACCTTTGAAAAAGATGAATAGAAAATCAGTCATTTGAGGTGGTTCTCCCAAGGTTTCATCCCGCTCCTTAGGGAGTAAGATTCCACGTAAAATCAAAGTCTCCTTTTTTATCTTGTTCTTGCTTTGATCGCTTCTGCATTTCATATTTCAACAACCTCCATTGATAGATCATGAAATTTTTTATAGATCTTGGAATTGCCTTACTTTCATTGATGATAATGCTAGAAAGTTATGCGTTTATTTCATTAAACAAAAATTTGATGTATTTGGCACCTTCAAGAGGTAGAAAGTTTTAGTTGAAAATGAGACATGTTTGAAATTGAAAAATCTCAAATCAGATAACGAGAGAGAATAGTGTAGTGAGGAAATTGAATCAGTGCTATGAAAGAGGTCGGGGGACTAAAAACTAAGGAAAGCTATGTAGAATGGCATCACCAAAGATATCTTCTAGAGCGTGCAAGAAGCATGAGAATACAAAGGTGAGCAGATAAACCAATCGATGATAGAGTGATGAGGTAAACAACAAAACATAACCGACCAATCGGGGACCATCTATTATGTCAAAGGTGAACTTCTTGAAGAAGTGTAGTCTGGAAACAAGATGAGTCTCCACCACTTATGTGCATTTAGATGCATAGCCCACATTCATACCGAATAGGAGGAAAGAGAGGAGATGGATATAAAATCAAGAAAGTACATTTTGTTAGCTAAGGTACATCTAACCGCGGATAAATACTATGGGATTTGAGAACAGGAAGACGATCAAAAGAATAGACAGATACAATAAGAAAAGAAGGAAACTGATAAACCTAATTGCACAAAGTTCGATGAAACTCCTGAAGCAACCATATATCAATCAAATGATGAGGTATACCTAATCATACAAAACAATCTGCTCATTGCAAGGTAATCACATTCCTTGAGTAATTTATTGGTGACTAACTGATGAATCCACGATTCATCATCTCAATATCTTGATCTTAGCAAAATCCACGAGTAAATTCCATAATAAATGTGTATAAAATCCATAAATTAACAAAATGACTCTTGTAAATAAAATACATTAATTATTGTATATTAGATTGTACAAAATAAATTAACACTAAAAAAGCCGCAAATTAAAGGAGTTTTTCACCTGTAAATAGCCCAAAACTTCATGGATTTTTAATAATTTTATTTCAACTTCTTTTTGGCTTATTCTTTCTCTATCTTGTTCATAAAAATGTAAATAAAAATACAAAAATACAAAATAAATTTCACCTCAAATAAATGCTCCTAGATCCCAAAGAGAAAAAGCCGTAAAGTCCAACTTCCAAGCTAAAATTCCCGCTCCGTATGAACTCCAAATTTACCAAACTCATTTTTAAAGTTCAAGTTAGAAAATTATCTATCCTACGGAAGTGGTTTCATTAAAATCGGAGCTCATTTGCAAAAGTTGGATTTTTGGGACCTAGATGTACATTATGTATATATTCAATCTTTCTTCATTTTTTATTTTATCTTTCCTAATCACTAAAAATACAAAAAAATAATGATTGTGTTGTATTTTTATTGTAGTATTTTATCGTATTTTCCTGTTGTACATAGCTACTATTAAAAAGACAAAAAAATATAAAATGGAAAAGCAAACAAAAAAATGTACATGTTGTATATCTTCTTTGGTAAATTTTCCACTATTTTTCTTATCTTTATATTTTTTATTGTATTTTAGTAGCCTAATTTTATTGCATTCACATTCTCTACAATAACTTGCATTTTCCTCCATTAACCTCCAAGTCTTCATCAACCTCCATTCAACACCATTATTCATCCAACTTCCCATTCAACCCCATCACTAATTTAACCTCCCATTCAACACCACCACCATTCTAACTTCCCTTTCTCTTCTCTTTATATTCATTTGTACATGCTCATTTTTTGTGATCCGCCATTCTTATAGAAAAAGGAGAGAGCTTGGAACGTGAAGTTGGTGACAGCGGCGAAGCGTCTTCCTCAAGCGACGACCTCCTTCAGGCGAGATCCGCGGAGCTCCGCTCCGCGTCACGAGTTCCCCATCGAGCTCGCGTAGCCTCTTCGATTTTATTTCGCCAATCGGATCGAGCCGACGACAGGAGTCCATCGTAGCTGCTCCGCAAATCCGGCGAACACCAGGTAAGTTATCCCTCTCATATCTCTTGTTATTTTTTTTGTAATAATTTTTTTTGTTGTTTCACCACCACATATCACCTCCACCATACCTTTTTTTTATCATATACCACCATCACTATAATATCCCCATCATTCTCATTTTTATTTTCATTCACTGTTTAAAGAAAATTTAAAAACATTATAAAAAATTTAAACAAAAAAAAGTTCTTTTTATTATTACAAGCAGCAAAACAAAAAAATTAAAAAAAACTAAAAAATTAAAAAAAAATGGAAGAGGAAGGAGGCAGCAGCCGCCGCCCCCTCCCCCTCCAGCCGGTTGCCACCGCCGCCAGCTGGCGGCCTCCTCGCCTTCAGCCGCCCCCACCGCGGGCATCTCCGCGGCGCCGCTGTCCCCGACTCCACCCGCGCACCTCCACCCAGACCCTCTCCAGTTGCGCGCCTCCGCGCCTCCGCCCAGCAACCGCCGGATTCCGCCACGCTGCCTCCTCCCCACCGCCGACCGCCGCGACTCCGCCGCCAGCCATCGCCTCCAGCCGCCTGCGCGCCGCCTCCTCGCGGCCGCGTGTGGCCGCGCCGCCCGGCACCGACCCCCCACTTTTTGGGTTCTTCTCCTGCGCGCATCCGTGAGGAGGAAGGTCACTTTTCTTTCATTATTTTATTATGTAAATTGCAAATGTTTCCTGTTATGTTCTTGTAATTACAAATAGGTCCTTGTGCATGTTTTCTATTGTAAGTTATTTTCTGTAATTTGCAGAGACACCCCTATGTTTGTGTGTTAATTTGGACAACTAATTTGCATTGTTTTATGCAATGAAAAATGTTTTCATGCTGAGCAACTAATTTTCTACATTTTGACTATTTATTTGTATTTTGTGAGTCATGGGTAATTAATTAAAAATAGTTAACTGAAATTCTGTGTATTTTACCCAATCTGGACTATTAAAATTATATCTCACACATGGTTGCTCTAAAAATTCCACAAAAAATATATATGATGCCTTGAAGAGTGATTAACTTACTGTCCAAATTTCATCTAAAATGGAGATGTCTTGTGCCTGAAATAAATTGTAGAGTATTTTTAGTATTTGATTTTTAATTAAATCCACGTATATCCTTTTTGCGAAATTCCAAGTCTTCTGGATTGCTCATGAAAATGTCTACTTGAGATAATTTGCACTCTGATTAATTTGATAACACGGATTAATTAGAAATTATTTACTCACTGTCACTCTATTTTCACAAAAAAAATCTATAAAAAATTCATAACTTGTCAAAAAAATCCAAAAATATTACTGTAGCTTCTTTGCATCATGTTTATGTTCCAGTAAATTTTTCATGATTTTTGCTTACTGATAAATTGCGAAAATACCCATAAAAGTGTGCATTTTTCGTTATTGTATTTTAACCCCTAAAATTCCAAAAAAAGTACCTTGCATTCATCTCTGGATTAGGACTCTAAAAAAATATAATTTGGCTGAATTAGATTAATTTAACATTAAAATTAATTTGGCTAAGTTGTGTGATTTCTTAGTTCTTAATTCACCCGCATCTTGCATTGGCATTTCTTCTTGCATTAAAAAAATCTAAAAAAATACGCATTGGATATCTAGACCTAAGTTTTGGAATTAAAACCGAAGTTGTTCCTTTGCCTCCCTGAGTTCGACCCCGGACTTGCCCGGGATATAAATTAAAGCCGAGACACTCTTCACAGAGATCTTCTCTCGGTTCTGACCGAATCGCTAAGTACACGTATATCAACGTGCTCGAATTAATTATCGTATTTATCCGACCCGTCAGATGGCGCCGTTGCCGGGGAGGCAAAAGGCTTAGGGATTAGTTTAAAAATTTGGATTTAGTTTTCCATTTACTCGGGTAGTCTGACCCCCGAGCCACTTGTATTTATTCCTTTTTTTGCAATTATTTCTCTTCATATTTTTGTATATATCTTGTTGTTTATCTCAATAATATAAATCTCATTTTCCTTGCGAGGGCCCGGTGGACTTGGAGTGCATCGGAGGTCGACGGACGTAACGCGCGTCGACTGCTGAAGAGCGAGGAGAATTAATTTATTTTCGAGAGCATTTCTTTTCATTTTTGTAATTATTGCGTTGTAATAACTTAGGTAATTCGCTCTTTCCAGCGGCTCTTGTTTGAGAGCTCGCGTTTGTATCCGGACTAGACTTTGACCCGCTCGTGGTCGTGTGGTTGATTGACGTAGAATAGGACTTGCACTCGTGGCTCTTAGAGCATTTTATTAGAATATCTTTATTGCTTGTGCTCTAATTTTTAGGACCACACATCACATTTAACGAGACGCGCTTAGACCGTTGGGCTATTAGTCAAATTTAACTTGTTCATCACTCGCTAATAGATTTGCCTGTCTAGGAACGGTTTTCTCGTTTGCATTCATATAGTATAAAATTTCAATTCTGCCTTGCATCCCGCATGTAGAACGCGAGGGTCACTGTAAGTCTTCTGAACTGGGCATGCATCATTGATTTCATTATTTGCATCGGTTTTTCTCGACTCTCTTCCCTTGGTTTTTGAAACTTAGGTTAAAAGGAAATCAGGACTGATTGTTAGGCGTGCTTTGTTTGGTGGACTAATCAAGTGATAACCAAACTTAAAACCGGGACTGCTAATCAGAGTTGACAAAAAAAAACTGATCAAAACTAACACTTGTTTTGGGAGAGCAAAACCCTCATTGTATGCTTGGCTAATTGTGATTGTTGAGAGGTGAGGACGCATCCCTAGGATAGTGCCCAAAACCTACTTTTGAGCCTTGCGTAATTGGATTGATATATTGATTTATCACCTAATTAAAACTGAAAAGATAAACGGTCGGACTTTTGCGACCATCACTGTGTTGAGTAGGTGAACTCAGGGTTAGCTCTTGTGTTTGTTTGTCTTGTGTGTTATTCGGTGCACTTGCACGCTTTCTTCCTCGATCCACTTCATTCTCCCATTTTCCCTCCAAGATGTCAGAATATTGGTCATCATATCCACGTCATTCTTCTTCGACCATATTTCGATCATCTCCACCCTCTCATTCCTCTTCATACCCACACCCCAACCGCGAAGTCAGAACTCCGACTGACTTCTCCACTTCTTCGTCCTTCTCACCTACCCCACATTCTTGCACCCCTGACCCACAACCACTCTGTATTGACTCATCATATTCTTGTCTGCTTGCTGGAATCAAGGAACCAATCGAAGAGCAAGCGACTGCTGAGATGAATGATCGGCATAATCAGTTGACCCCACATACCTCACTTTCACTTCGAGTTGGGACAGAACAACAATTGCTATATACACATCCTGACTTAACCTTAGGGTACAACATAGTCGATCAGACAAATCGAATGGAGAGGCCTGCACCGTACGATCTTCCTGACTTGATTGACCTGAGTGAAAGAGACCACATTGACCAACCTTCATATCACCCATTCGGAGAGCCGACATATACAGGGGATTGGATTCATGCGACTGATTTATAGAACCCCTGTCTACTAACTCCGCCTGATGAGGCTCTGACCAACAACTACCATACATATGGGCCATACTCAACCCAGTATTGCACACCCGAGTCAAGGTGTGTTGAGTATAAGAGCCCGAGTTCTCAGCAGTATCCTCCAATTGCGTCGACTTCTCTCATGAAGTGTCATGAGAACTTATTGGAGGATGACATTTGTAGACCGATCAAGAGTCCACGTATAAATGTGGATCATGGATTTTGCGGATTAAATCTTGAAAACCTGGAAGACACCGGATTGACCATACGTCATGTACAACTGGAGTCCCTTCTACCTCCCTCTTCTACTAACCAATTTCCCTCCAAACCAGAGTATGTACATTCTCCTAGTCTACCTTTACGCGAGGGTTCGCCCAGCCCTCCTCCGTCTCCCTGTGACAGGGGGAGGCGGAGGATCGAGCGACGACGACGAAGTCCCTCCGGTGAGACCCTCCGCCACACACGGCGGAGTTGCGACGCCTAGCGACCGCCCGAGCTCGCTGGGACGGCCGCCCAGCATGTGCGAAGACCCCGAGCTCCTCTCGGAGCTCAAGCAAAGGCCACTTCCTCCGTCCGATCACCGGTAAGTTCTCCTCTTTCTCTTTCTGCATTTTCTTCCTCTTTTACTTATTTAATTAGGATTCTTCAGCAACTTTCGACCCCCATTAATCGCCTCCCGATCTCCAACTCACACTCCCCCGTCACGCATTGCCTTCCGATCACCCTCTCTCTCTTCCATACCTTCCATCTCCTCCGACCCACCTCCTCCGCCCTCGCGGCGGAGGAGCTCCGAGCTCCCCACATTCTCCGCCCCCTATGAGCTTACATCCCACTCACGCACGCACAAGTATATGCTCGCTTCGGCTATTGGCCTAACCATGCAGGATTTCAAAAGCACCAATGAACGGAGCTTCGCCGGAGTAAATTTTGTCAAACTCGCAAGCGTCATCAGAACGTCGATCTGCTGAGCAAAGGCGCCCAACGTCTTCGCCGAGCTTCCCTCTTCAACGACATCAGTCCATGAGGCTTCGGGGAGGACGCCAACAGCCGAGGGAGAGCGGCGGAGCTGGAGCTCCCTCGCCGGAGCTCCAAACTCGCCGCCAGCCTTCGGTAGAGGAGAAAGCACAGGGGCCATACGATCTCTGGGATCGGATGGTTTAGGAGCAGCCACGCAATCGACATCGTTCATGGAGCCGGCGCCGTTGGATCCTCGTCATCCAATGGTTCAGAAACGACCACGTCAACGAGTCCAGAAGCCCTTGGATCATCTTGATCCATCGGCTTCCATCAGGCCACGTGGCGTCACCAGAGCTGCACCGAGCCTACGCATCCGAGCCTCCAGGCTGGGATGCTCCCGAGCCTCTACAAGCCTGCATCGAGCCCGAGCCTAACGTCCAAGCCAAACCGAACCTCTGCCGAACCTCAATCTGCTTCCGAGCCTGGAGCAGCACGTGCAAGGCACGTGCTTTCTGGGAAAATTACGCAGAGGCCCACGGAATTCTTCAAAATTGCAATCAGGTCCTGAAGCACGTGAAGCACCTGCGCGCCTGGGACATTTTGCATGTCAACCCTCGCGGGTTTTAATAATTGCAAAATTACCCCCACGTGTATGGTTTAATTACAGGGAAGGCCCCGCAATTTATTTTTATTACATTTTAGCCCCTCCCAGGGACCTATTTGTGGTTATCATTTCATGTTTCCTTTCATTTATGCCCTTATCTTCATTGTTGCATAACTTGAGCATCATGTTTCCGTTTCAGTTGATTTCAGTTTCGTTTGAGAGCTTGTTCGATGTACTTTTTAATGGCATGGTTAATCTTTCATCTTAGAGACTTAAATTTTAATGAAATATTATGTTAGCTAAGTGGCTCTTATTATGTACTCATGCCTTGTTCACTTTGTCGATCAGTTCTGACACTTCAAGTAAAGCTGAAATTGACTCTTACTAACTTGCTCATCATATTTACTCTGACTTAGGGTATATTTCATCGGTTTGCATGTCTATTTATTCGCATGATAAAAATTGATAAAAAATGCATGTTTATTTTAATGCATTGTTGTGTTGTCTTCTCGCATGATTTGACCTATATGCCTTTAACTCAACACTTAGTTAAATAAATAGAAATCCGATTAATATGAGAGAGGCTCGTGTCCCTGAGTTCGACCTTGGTATCTTACCAAGTAAAAAATTTCACGATCATCTCATTTTGATCTATTATTGACCTATATTTAAATGAGATGATCTTTTGATGAGCCCGAATCGGCCCGACTACGATGATGATTCCGAGTGCTAAAAACACTCTCTTAAAGGGCCGATTTCGCGGTCCATCACTAACAATGGTAACTCACAATGCTTTGAGGAAGCATTATAGGTTGAAATAAGGAAGAAATGGGAGCTAGTCGAGGAAAACGAGATTGGCACCCTAACAAGTAATAAGACTTGGAATTTAACCCCACTACCCAAAGCGAAGAGGCAAGGTTCGAAAATGTGGTATGTGGTATTCATTCAATCATGCCAACCAAAGTGAATAAGCAGATATGCGGAGTCTACGGGGCATACACAGAATATGTGATTTATATTATCTTAATCAAACTAATAAAAACTACAATAATAAAATATGGCATTAAATATTTATTTTATAGTTGATGTATTGAGATATTTATAGCTCTTTATGTTTACTTCTTATTTCTATTTCTTTCATGTACCTCTCGTGTAATTTACCCAGGACCTTTTTCCTATATAAGAGAGCCATAGGGTCTCAATAATGATAATGATTCTATTCTTTTCTCCAACATGGTATCGGAGCAACGGTCCTAAACCGGAGATCCCATATCCCACCAAAACCCTAGCTCCCCCCCCCCTCGTGTTGCCGGCCGACCCAACCTGCCTCTCCGATTGCCGCCCCAGCCGACCACTCCGACCGCCCCATCCAGCCGCTCTTGCCGTAGGCCGCCTCATCTTTACGTTGAGGGCTGCAGTTCGGGGGCTTTTACAGGCCTATAAGGTCTTATTTGGATAGGAATACATGATTTCGGACATATAAACCACGTTTTTCACTGCAACAATATATACCGACGGTGACCCCCACGGTGGGGGCTCACCCACTCTTAAATAAAAAAAATCACGTTTTTCACTGCAACAAGGATTGAAGAGGATGGTTGTATGAGTCTACACGTACAACCGTTCATTCATATGATTGTGTAGACTTGCTCAAAGAGGTGTACTCCCCAGTTTGGTCCAGAGTTTCGACAATTTTTCCATCATGTCAGAGAACAAGGGTGACGTTTTTTCGTCATCCGGTGCCTTCAAGGGCCCGGCTCCTATCGTGAAGATGGATGGGACCAACTATGAGTTGTAGTCCATACACTTTCGTACCCTTATGCAATGTCATAACAAGGAGCACATTTTGACTGATTCAGAGCTTACGAACAAAACTGAGGCTAATGCTTCATGGAAGCAAGATTGTCAATGACATGCATATGCACAGATTTGGCTTTCTGGGACGCTCACCACAGAGATTGTCAATGACATCCTCAATCATCCCATAGCCAAATGCTATGTGGGATATCCTGGTTGACACATATGGGCAAGCGAAGAATGAGGGTAAAATCCTCCAGTTGCAGCATGACATTTTCTCGACCAAGCAGAATGGTCGGCCTCTTCATGCGCACTTCTCGCATCTCCGAGGCATGTTTGAGCATCTTCATAGCATCATGCCCATTACTACCAACATTGAGCAACAACATGCATACAGGAATGCCATTATGATAGGAGTCTTCCTGTCATCTCGACTCTGAGTACGATGCAGCATGTACTCAACTACTTACTAGAGAGACGATAACCCTGATGGAGGAGGTCTACAAGAGGCTGAGCAGGATCACTACTTTCTACTATCGTGGCTCAACCTCCCTCTACAATGGTAGTTTCTCGTAGCAGAGGGGGTACTTCACAATTTCATTTCACAGGCGTGGATCCCGTGGTCGAGGACATCACTGTGGCCCATGCTCACATTGCCATTGTCCAGGGCATTTAGAAGAGACGTGCTATTTGAAGCATGGGTATCCAACATTTGCCCGAGTAGCTGAGTAGACAGAGACTACTCCAGCACCTTCCCAAGATGCGAGGTTTGATGATATTGTCTCAAGATTGAGAGAGATGGTGACTACACCGCCCACTCCGGCAGCAGAACCTTCAGATGTTGCAGCTACTGTCAGAGCTTCTACGAGTACATCAGGTATTGCCTATGCACTTACCAGTTGTAGCAGTTCAGATTTAACTGATTGAATAATGGACTCCGGAGCTTCTCATCATATGTGTAGAGATCAGGCTCGGTTTACTTCTTACAGATCTATCCCTCCTAGTAGATCAGTGGTGATTGCTAATGGGGATCATCTACCCGTTGTTGGTCAGGGGGAGATTATTCTAGCCCCATCGACGCGTCTGCAGAATGTCTTACATGCTCCAGCATTTCAGATGAATCTTTTATCTATTAGTCAGAATACAAAAGATTTACATTGTCATGTCGTATTTGATTTTTTCTTCTCTTGTGTTTCAGGACATACTCACAGGAAGGGTGATTGGATGTGGCCATGACAGAGAGGGTTGTACAGACTGGTCCAATCTCCGTGTGTTGGTGTTGCTACTATTTCGTCTGGATTTGTTTCTCCTTTCATGTGTAATTTTTGCTTTGAACACGTTCCTCTGGAGAACCTTTATCATGTTCTCCCTCAGATGTCTACTCGTACTACCTTGAAGTGTGAGGCATGCCAGCTTGGGAAGCACCATTATTCTTCTTTTTTGAGTTGTCAAAGTCGTCATAATAGTCAGTTGTTTGAGTTGGTTCATTTTGATATCGAGAGTCCTAGTCGTGTTCCGATCATCAGGGATATCAGTTATATATGGTTGATGTGGATGATTTCTCTAGATTATCTTGGATTTTCTTGTTAAAGAATAAGTTTGAAGCTGGTCATGTTATTAAATCATTTCTTATTAAATCATTTCTTATTGAGATTAAGCATATTTTTTCTACTAATGTGAAGTTTATTCGCACTGACAATGCCTTGGAGTTATCTACTTTACAGTTGTCTAACTTTCTCAAATCTCTTGGTATTGCTCATCAGACTTCTTATGCTTACACTTCGCAGCAGAATGGTATTGCTAAGCGCAAACAATGTCATCTATTGGTTGTCACGAGGACTCTTTTGATTCAGAGTCGAGCTCCTCACTCGTTCTGGGGTAATGTGATTCTCACTGCATGTTACTTGGTGAACCGTATGCCTTCTACTATCCTTGGAGAAAAGGTTCATTTCTTGATTGTGTTTCCCGAGAAGGACCCATTCTTCCTTATCCCCAGGGTCTTTGGGTCTATGGCATTTGTCCACAATTTTACTCCTGGTTGTGACAAGCTCTCTACTAGAGCTGCCAAATGTTGCTCGCTGGTTATTCTCGTACCAAAAAGGGTATAGATGTTTTGATCTTGTAGGGAAAAAATATTATGTGAGTGTTGATGTCACGTTTTTTGAGTTTATTATGTATTTTTCTCCTACAGGTGACAGGTTGTCTAATGTTGACTCAAGCGAGGATGTCTTTGTTCCACGCCTCTGTTATCTCCACTAACAACTCCCCATGTTGAGTCTCAGTCACCTCCACCTCCTCCAGCTCCGTCTACTCTGACACAGTTCCTACTACAGTTTTACATTCACAGGTCCTCTACTCGCCCCTCTACCCATGCGCCTTTCCCGTCATCCATCACGCCTCACGTATGCAATGAACACATTGTTTCTACTGATGGCACCGGTGATATGCTTGTTCCACATAATAGTATACAGGAGGATTTGATACCAGAGAACAGAGAGGTTGATGACCTCGATGTACCTATTACCTTGAGGAAGCTGCATCATAACCATGCCACTCATCCTCTATCTACGCATGTTTCATTGGACCATCTTTCAAAGGAGTACATGAAGTTTGTTATGGGACTCTCAGTTGTTACTATCCCGTGAACATATCAGGAGGCCATGCAGGATAGCAGTTGGTGACTTGCCATGGAGGAGGAATGGTGGCTTTGCAGTCTCGTGGTACCTGGAGTGTTGTTTCTGCTCCTCCAAGTGCCTCTCTTGTGGGGAGCAAATGGATCTTTACAATGAAGCAATGGGCAGATGGCAATGTGGATTGCTACAAGGCAAGGCTTGTAGCACATGGGTTCACTCAGACATATGGGTAGACTATAAGGATACCTTCTCTCTAGTGGCCATACATTTGACATTGCAGATTCTTCTATCAGTTGTTGTTTCACGGGACAAGCCTCTTTACGAACTTGATGTGAAGAATGTGTTTATGTATGGAGATCTACAGGAGGAGGTTTATATGCAGCAGTCACCAGGGTTTGCTGCTGATGGGGAGTCTCAGAAGGTGTGTAGGCTCCACAAGGTGATTTACGACTTGAAGCAGAGTCTGAGAGCTTGGTACCGGAAGCTTTCAGAGTTGATAGAGAACCAAGGGTTTGCACGGTCCATTAAAGATCACTAGTTTTTTGTTCAGAGGACATAGAGAGGTATTGTTGGTATTCTTGTCTATGTTGATGATATTATTGCCACGGGTGATGATGAGCAGGGAATTCATGCGGCCAAGGAATTCCTAAGTCAGCAGTTTGTGACCAAGGACCTTGGCAATCTTCGATACTTCCTTGGATTAAAGTTCGCCAGGAACCAGTGTGGTCTTGTGATGACCCAGAGGAAGTTTGTGACGGATCTTCCACTAGAGGGAGGTATAACAGGGTGCGAGCCTGCTATTACCCCTATGGATCCGAGTATGAGATTATATGATGATGACACTGCGGAGGTAGATAAGAGGAGATACAGGGAGCTCGTTGGGAAGCTCCTATATGCTACCATCACCAGGCTAGACATATCCTTTGCTGTGAGCAAGATGAGCCATTTCATGGAGCAGCCCAGGATGGTTCATATTGACGCGGCCTCTATGTGATTTTGATATATTTGAAGAATTCACCTGGTAGTTATCTTATATTCAGCAGAGGTACATCTCTTGCGGTGACAACTTGTGCAGATGCAGATTATGCAGGATGCCCTAGAGACAGGAAGTCCACTTCTAGCTTTGCTATTTTTGTTGGAAGCTCTCTCGTGTCATGGAAAAGCAAGAAGCAGACAGTGGTTGCTAGATCTAGTGCATAATTTGAGTACTGAGCCATGGCACAGGGGACCACAGAGATGATGTGGGTTAGATCGGTCTTGACTGATCTTGCTGGTGAGGTTGCTCTTCCCATGCAGCTTTTATGTGACAATCAACTAGCTCTTTTATTGCCAATAATCCTTCATTTCATGAACGAACCAAGCATATAGAGGTCAATTGCCACTGTATCAGAGACATGATCCAGAAGGGTCTCATATCCACTTCCCATGTTTCTACTTGAGATCAGACAGCTGATATTTTCACCAAGGCCCTTGCTAAAGGTCTTTTTCAGAGATGTTGTTCCAAGCTAAGCTTGATCGACATATATGCTCCAGCTTGAGGGGGTGTTGAGATATTTATAGCTCTTTATATTTATTTCTTGTTTCTATTTCTTTCATGTACCTCTCTTGTAATTTACCCAGGGCTTTTCTCTTATATAAGAGAGTCCTAGAGTCCCAATAATGATAACGATTCTATTCTTTTCTCCAACATGATTATTTAACACAATACAAAATTAAATGTTTTTAAACAAGATAATAAAAGTTATAATATAGAAGCGATGGCATTATACATGTGATGTTTTATTACTCATGCATTCATAAAATCAATTATGGAGATAAAAAAGACCATATTAATTATTAAACGTATATTACTAAATAAATAATGTTAAAATATATAAATTAAGCTAGACCATAATAAATATTAAGCAGATATTACTAAATGAATAATGTTTAGATATATAAATTAAGATTCTAATCCAAGCATAAATTTCCATGGTAGATTATGGTATAGGTATCCATGGTTCTATTCTTTTCTCCAACATGATTATTTAACACAATACCAAATTAAATGTTTTTAAACAAGATAATAAAAGTTATAATATAGAAGCAATGGCATTATACATGCGATGTTTTATTATTCATGCGTTCATAAAATCAATTATGGAGATAAAAAGACCATATTAATTATTAAACATATATTACTAAATAAATAATGTTTAAATATATAAATTAAGCTAGACCATAATAAATATTAAGCATATATTACTAAATGAATAATGTTTAAATATATAAATTAAGATTCTAATCCAAGCATAAATTTTCATGGTAGATTATGGTATAGGTATCCATGGTTTTAAAATTCTATAAAATTGCTAATAATATACTAATATATCATGGCATTGATCCAAGTCCCAAAAGATACTTATCATAATTCTGGTTAAATTCTAAAATTACAACTTTAGCAAAACAGGATTCCAAATATATTTGTTTGCAAATCAAATGGACAGTACTTGGGATCTATTTTGCAACACGATGGGGAGAAATTGATGGAGATGTTACTCATAGAATAAATGCAAGTTAGCTAAAGTGGAAAGGAGCATCTATTGTTCTTTGTGATAACAAAATTCCAATGAAAGTCAAATGAAAGTATTACAAAGCAGTTGTGAGATCTGTTATGCTCTATGGATCAAAATATTGGCATGTGAACCGTAGACATATGCAAAGAATGATGGTAGCATAAATGAAAATGATAAGTTGGATGTGCAGTCATACACAAAAAGATCGGATGTGGAATGACGCGATCAAAAGGAAAGTTAGTGTAGCTCCGATAGAGGATAAGATGAGAGAAAATCGCTTAAGATGGCTTGACCATTTGCAAAGTAGATCGATTGATGCACCCAATTAGAAGATGTGAGATTTAGGGTGTTGAACCGGTTAAAAGAGAGCGAGGGACGCCCAAGAAGTGTCGGAATAAGACTATCCGAAAGGATCATAGTTATTTTAATTTAAACCGAATGACCCAAAATAGATCTGAATGGAGGCAAAAATCCATGTAGACGGCCCTAATTAATTGTGGGAAAAGGCTTTGTTGTTGTAAATGCACGGTTCTTAGTCGTGAAAATATTTATCTTCATATAATCGAGCAAAGATATATTAATTTATTACCATATTATTAGAATTTGTGGATTTGCATTTCATATTTTGTAAATGGGTTTGCAATACGGGACTTCTTATACACGTCGACATATGCCACTTACTTGGCCCGTGTATGTGTTTAGGTTTTCAAGGAAGAAGAGAAGTAGGCAAGGGCTGGTTAGCAAGGGAAGCAAGTCAGTATGAGCAAGCGCTTTACCGGCATTCAGAATATATAGATAGCTTCAAAAGGGGGGTAGGGGAAGTGAGACCTTCCTTAACCTTTCGGATTGACCAATGCACCCGCAGAGGACCAGATGAACAGGACCATCTAGACATGGTGCACATAATGGTCTTTAGATATGATGTCTTGCTCCAAAGGATTAATCGCATAACGTTGCATATGGCATGGGCGCTTCGATCAGGTGAATGAATACTAAGTTTGTAGAAAGAGGTAGTCGGTCGATAGGGTTGCAGAGGATTAATCGACAGTCGGGCGACTAATCGTATTTAATCGGTTATTAGTCGATTTTGAATTTTTAAAATTATTTTAAATACATAAATCATTTTTATACATATATTCTTATATATTAACATAGATTTGTATATTTTCTATACTATCATAATAAAACAGAAGAAGTAATTGACTTTAAATATAACATTAAGCATACTAGTATAAGTTTTCTTTAAAAAACTAAAAGTAAAAATAAAAATAAACTTGATGTAAAAGTCGACCGATTAGTCAGCCAACTCAACCAGGCCTGACCGACCAGGCCTAGTCGAGTCGGCTACCTCTCCCCCCCCCCCCCGGCTCGACTAGTTAGCCGGCTTTTACAAGCTTGATGAATACACATATGCGATCGCTAAGACCGCATAACTGAACACCGGAAGAGGGTATTGCACAACAAGTAGGTGTACATAGTGAAATAAAATGTTTGTAGTACTATCACATACAAGACTCGACTAGTGGCAAGGGGCTTCCAATAAGTAGGAGTTGACTTCAAGAGATGTTTACATCGATCGTGAAGGTGTCAACCATCAAAGCAGACATGAGTATTATTGCAGCTGAGGACTTACATCTATAGAGTAGATGGATGTTAAAACAATGATTCTGCATGAGGATCTTAAGGAAGACATTTATATGCAACAAAAAAAACTGCACGACTGCATAGTTATTGCAAAAAAAGACATGATAATGCAAACTTGGAAAGTATTTATGGCTAGAAGCGGGCACCAAGACTATAGCATAAGAAGTTTAATGACTTCATGTCAAATATCGGATTCGTAAACGTGATGTTGGCAGCTGGCCATTGTTACTACTTCAAGAAGCTCGTTAATTCTTACACTATTCTACTATTATATATAGATGGCATGCTTATTGTATGCTCTAGGAAAGAATAGATACCAAAACTCAACTCAGTGTTGTTCAAGGAATTAGATATGGACTTTTTTTCCAGTAAAGATGATTATCGGACACAGATAAGAAACTGGGCAAACAAGAAACTAATACATCAAGAAGGTACTAGAAAGTTTATATAAAATCATCAAAATGGCAAGAAGCCGCTTAAAGGAGGAATGTGATTACATGGGTAAAATCCCAACAAATCTGTTGTTGGACATATCAAAGGTGACTTGAGGTATAATAATTTGTAGTAGACCATACATCTTCAATGGAGTAGGAGATGCGACAAGATTAAAGGTAAACTCTCATAAGATACACTGGGAAACTATGAAGTGAATACTACGATATCTTTTTGAAGGAAAAGTGTGCAATGTCGAGGAGACGCCCGTACAAAAAATTTCCATAATCTCGAAAGCTTATGCCATGCTCCAACACATCCTCTAGAACATTCTTTCCCCCTGGATAATGATCCCATTCCATTCGAGCCGCAATGACCAGAGGATAGATGCAACCCAAAATCTTGGCGAAACCGTTGTCATGTCCCATCCTATAAATAGATTCTCAAATCACAACCAAATCTAAGGTTGTCAGTAGTCACCGAGTCAATATATGCCACGTACCAAACCTCCTACGAAATGGAGCATCCAAATAAGATGTCCAGCGTCCACCTTTGTCGTCATACAACATTGGCAAGCACCCACAGTGCTCGAGAAAATCTGGACCATTGATCACCAACCATCAGGAAATCTCATATAGAAAGCCAAATGAAAAATTGGACACTTATCAGAAACTTCAACCATCAGATGTGTCTCAATTAATCTGAGCAACCCAGGATCAAAGACCATCACCGAGTAAAAGACCGTGTACATCTTCCTGAAGTGTCCATCTGCCCATGTCAGAAAGACCCAACCTCGAACAAAACCTCCAAGAGAAGCAGAAGCTCTGCAGAATATTGATCAATCAAGACACTACGGAAGCGATGAATCCATCTATACGTCTCCCTCACAGTGCAACTCACATCAAACACTAAGGCAAACAAACTGGGAAACGAGCCCCAAGCGCCATGATCCATCCAATCATCAGTCCAAAAGTATATCCTGGTTATATTACCTAGAACTAATCTCATAAGCAGGACAATACGAGAAGAACTAAACAAATGCCCCATCAGGATTTAAATGTACTGTTCATTGTGACCATCTGAGTCGAGGTCCATAGAAATCACATAGATAGAGTGAACAGAACTCCACAACAGGTCCGACCTGCCACCCCAAATGCAACTGATCCACTTAGCTAGCAGTGCTCCATTCATCTCCTCCAAATTCAAAATCCCAAACCATCATCCTACTTCTTAAGTAATAGGGTCTTCCAACCCACTGAAGGCATCCTTGTGCCTCCTCGCCGGAAGTCCAAAAGGACCTCCTCATCAACGCCTCCAACCTCTCCTTCACCCATCCACGAGTAACGAGTGCTTGGAAAGGAAGAAAATCAAGATAGCAGATACACCCAAGCACAATAGGTCATTGCCCCTCAATAGACAGGCTGCATGCCAACTTGTCGGCTCCCTCTCCATCTTTTGCATCACAGCCAGCCAATCTAACTACTTCAATTTATCCCCAACCAGAGACAGGTCGAGGTAAGGCAATGGAAGTGCCCCTCATTGTGTCTGAAGGGCAACCCCACATCCCTCAAAATCCTATTCGGGTATCCTAAAAGGAAGAAAAGCTGACTTGCAAGGTTAAATCGCATGCTGAAGACCCTCAAAATAGTTCAAGAACAATAGCCAACCTTCTACAGAGTCCATGTCTCCCTTCATAATAAATAGTTTCATCAGCATACTGAAGGACGAGCACGGAGATATTGTCCACAGTAAATCCAATCAACTATTCTTGCCAGGGCATCAGCTGCAATAATAAACATTAAAGGTGCCAGCCTGTCACCCTGCCTAGCCCTCTTTGCAGTTGAAAGAAACCTCTGTCCTGCTTACCATTCACTAACACGACATAAGAAGAGGTTGCCATACATCTCTTAATCCGGTCAATCCACTAACTTGGAAAGCGCATGCAGTGAAGGGATGCGCAAATGAACCTCTGGTCAACACAATCATAGGTCACGAAGAATTCAACCTTCTACAAAACGCATTTGGTCTTCTTTCGCCTCCACCCCGCAATAATCTCTGCAACCATCACAACACCATCCACCCTATGGCGGCCCGATCGAAAGTTGTCTGGAAGGATAAACATTTGACACAAGGACCTCACATTATCTGTTGGTTGATACCTTCACCACAAAAGGTAGATTGCGTTAGATGAAGAAATATGATGTAGATCCTCTACCCCACCATCCACCAACTTTTAGGCAGAAGGAACAAAAGGAAATGATCGAGACACTCAAATCATGATTCATCCGCAATAGCTCCTCCACCACTTCTAAAGTCTCCCAGAACTCCTTATAGAACCATAATGGAAACCCATCTGGTCTCACGGAGCCATCCGCATTCAGCTTAAAAGTCACGCTCCTAACATACGTTATAGAAACGATGACTTTTTCATACATTGTGTTATGGAAATACTGGCATGTGTTCGAGTATCTATGGATTCAAATTCCATATAAGATGACGACTGGAAAAGCACAGCATGGTATGTTTTTGCGCAGGGAGTGAAGTTGTTAGTTGGATCTCAAAATTACAAAAGACAGTGCCCAACTAGATCATAGGCAGAAAACGTGGCAACAGCTAAAATATGCAAGAAAATGAAACGGTTGAAAGAACCAATGAAGGAGATGAATAAAAAAACTGAAGGTTGTCAACTATTAAGTGACATAAAGAATGCAATTCATCTTATCGAGAATTATGTCTTTCATTCAAGGATCAACTACAGTGATGTAGAGTATCATTTTATTTAGAAAGTTAAAAGATTTTTTACCTAGAAGAAAATCCATGCATTGAAAAATCAATTGGATATTGTTCACCAAGGCCATTACAGTGGAGAAGCTAAAGGTGTCTTGAACTAAAGTTGATCTTCAGGCTTAGAAGACAAGGTAAATTTCACATCAACCCTTGATGATAACAAAGTCTAAGGTCAATTTGCAGCTTCAACTACAAATAAACCTTCAAGTGGAAAATTGTTAAATTTCTCCTAAGAAGCTTGATTGGTATTATATATGTTGAATCAACTCCGACAAAATTTTGATGTACCAGGTTATATTGTAATTTCCTATAACCCAATAACCATCACCCTAGGATTGTGGTAAAAGAATGCCTGTGGGGGCCGCCACTCATTGTACTATATTTTCATGAAAGAGAGGAAAAAGTTTGGTATGTGCAGTGGATGTAGGCACAATACTAAACCACCATCCCCGTTTTGTGCAACTGTGCGTGCTTTTTTTCCTTCTTTCTTTTAGAGAAAATTTTTTCTTTCTTGATTGTAACCTGCTAGTTTGGTATGCGCATGTTTTTCAAACAGCATATATTATTCAAGGGAAAAAAACAAAAGAGTAGAGAGATGTGTGAAGAGAGACAAGATAATCGATGGAGAAATATAGTTGGTAAACATACTTAGAGAAAAATGGTTTTCATAAGTTGATAGGGAGGCTATTATGAGCATCTGCACCTCCATCTTGACGAGGATTTTGACCTCTAATCTCTAAGGGTGCCGGCAATGCCTGATATGTCCCCATTCCCCAACCAGCATTTCCAACTCTATCTTCATGATGACCCTGACCTCTAATCTCTACAGACGCCGGCAATGCCTGAATGATTCCCTGTCAAGGTAAATAATTCTGCTGAGATCAAGTTAACCATGTGAAAATTACATCTAAACATTTGGTTTATGCTCAAGAATGACCCAAGCGAGATTGTTTCAGAAACATTAATCACAAATCAGCTAACATACCGTAAGTTCTGTACCACGACTTAGCTTGGTCAGTCCTGATTGAATAGGATCCTTGGAAGTTCCGGGTGGAGCCGAATGTTCATGAATTGCATTGACGACCTCTTGTCTGGAGCTTCCTGTTATCTTGTCTCCAGCATTATTGGCCACTGCTTCAAATAGATGGGTGCCATCCATATGAGAATCGCCATCATCCAATGTGATATCCTTCCTAGAACAGAGAGATTTTCATAAAACTAATATCACAACTATGATCAATACTCCGAAATCAAAGAAACTCTACTTACTTGGCTGGTGTATGTGAATCTGGTTGGGATTTCTGAACCTGAGAGAACACTAAGCCGCGAAGTTTTTTGCCATCAATGATTGTTTCTAAAGTGTACCAACCAGGAAATGTGCCCATTATGGTAGCCTGGAAAGGCCTCTTCCTTTCAGACTGTGAACTGCATGCACTCCTTGGGAAACCTAAATATCAACATAAGGTATTAAATCGCATGAACAATGTTATTGAGTTGAAACCCACAAATCTCAAAAGGAAAGATCTGTGCAATGTTACTCTTACATGATGCATATGAATACCATGAGGTATGTGGATTGCACTTCATAAAATAAGTATTTATGAAGGATACATCTTTGGAATGTAAAAGTTTTTTCATAAATAAAACCCTTGTTAGCAGTCCACCCATCTTAGAGAGAATTTATAATAAAGAAGGCATTCAACATACAGTTAATTGAATTAAATTTTGATCCAAACTTACATGACACTGACAGCATATGATTTCTTCCATTTACGACCACAGCCCATACACACACAAACCCAAAAAACAAACATAGCATCTTGTAATATTTGCTGCATTTTCCCAAGCGTGCAAGTGGGCTCTGCAAGGTGTCACTTTGATGGAGTTGCACCCTGCCTACTTCCAGAGTAGGAATCTTCCTACCAATAACAAAATTCACCCAACAGACCTTCTGCATGTAAAAGTGAACCTAATAAAAGCATCCACATCTTCAACATAAACTTGCTCAATTCTAACACGGCAGGTTAAATAAACCGGCTAAGACAGTTCACCTCCAAACACATCGATCAATCCAGTGCTTTATGCAAGTATATATCATAAAAATTATCTGGTGTATTCCTGACCATGAATTGATAAAACATATGATCGCTGAATAACGTTTATCCCATGCTTCAGTCTGTAACAGCCAGTAGGTTCATTAAAATGTAGGAATTTCCACTTGTGCCCTTTCGAGTGTTTCTAGTAACACTTATGCCCTAATTGTTTCGTGATTAAACTTCTACCTCTATATTCTTTATGCCCTAACTGTTTCGTGATTAAACTTCTACCTCTGTATTCTTACAAAATTCACAATAAAGCCCTTCTGTTATTACACTTGTTCACAAGTATTACACTAACGAAAGGGCAATATAATTTTCTAAGAATATAGGGGCACAAGTGTAATTGCAACAAAGGGGCATACCTGTTTTTGGAAAAAGTGGACTTCTAACGTTTTAAATGCAACTCCAAATTATTAGTCATAATAACGCCCTAATATTGTCGAATGTACACCCGTTTTCTCACAAGTAATAAAAAAAACTCCCGTTCTTACTGGAGCAAATTCTGCTGGATGGAAGTAGTGACATGATTATTCTTGGATGGGTTCTGGATGGAAGTAGTGACATGATTATTCTTGGATGGGTTGGCGTAAATATGACAAGAAGGACCGCAAGTCAAGTATTCTTGGATGGGTTGACATGAAGTCCATACGAAGTTGATGCCAAACATTAAAAGTAAAGCGGTCGTCTCATGTACGAAGATCGCAAGAATGTGCCTCCCGATATGGAATTTCTAAGAAAGGACCTCTCCTATGTGAAAGTCATCACTGCTTCTCTCATGTATGGACCTCAAAGAATGATCTCTCATATATGGACCTTAAGAAGTGAGTTCTCCGGCATAGGAATCCTAAAAATGAGACTTCATTCTGGGGAACCACAAGCAGAGGAGGATGGACATGATACAAAATTTCTGATGGAGAATCTCAAATAGAAGAATAAATATGCACTCTACTCTCCAACTCACACTTTCTTCTGAACGTGTCAGAAACATGATGATAATTAACCAAGTTGGGAAAAAATGGGGGCAAAATAGAACTGTTTTCTCTTCTTTACTCTTTTTTTCTTTGGGATTTTTACACCCATAATCTTGAATAATTTCGCAATTACAATCATAACCTTGTATAATCACGAATTATGCTCATCGCCCTCAATAAGTGTGCCGTCTTACACCTATAACCTTCCGTTACTTTACTTCATTAACTCAACCAGATGATTGAGTTAATCTAACCACTCAACAATCTAACGGTTGGGATTAACCTAAATAAAAAAAACATCCCACAGTTGTCCGTCATGCTCTGGTGGGATTTCACTGAATCTCCCGAAACATGAAGGGTATACAAAGGCGACGTCATAGAAGATATGGGCCCGCCAACAAGAAAGTGTGCGGGCTCATCCGCAGCACCGGGCGGATCTATTGCTGGCGGTGGTCGAGCCTCTCGTGCCACCCACCCGGTGACGTGAAGTACGTTGACCTCGCTGTTGGCAACGACTTCCTTTGTGGGTTGCTCCCCAATGGCAAGATCTGTTGCTTCGGCGATTAGAAGACCGTAGTCGGGAACGAACCCAATGGCAGTTATACCATCATCTCAGCCGGTGTACACCATGCTTGCGCCCTAAAGAAGGATGCTCAGACGCTTCACTGCTGGGGCTCCGGCTTCCCTGAGATTTCCTCCATCAATTCCCATCTCCAATTCCACGTGCTCGCATTGGAATGCAACCGCACTTGTGTCAATCAACCAAACTACACCATTGCCTGTTGGGGCCACGACGAGTTCAAGTTACCACAGTGCTTGGAGGACGTGGAGTTCCTATTGTTGGGAAACAAGACTTCGATGATCATTCAGAAAAACCCTAGGCTATCCTATATAGGGAGAGACCTTAAGGGTAAATTACAAAGAGGTCTATAAAAGATAAAGAAATAACGACAAGATACATAAAGAGATAATAATACTAAGAACTATCTCTACACTCCCCCTCAAGGTGGAGCATAGATGTCTATCATGCTCAGCTTGGATGAACATCTCTGAAAATGTCCTCTGAGCAGTGGCTTGGTGAATACATATGCAATCTGATCTCCTAAGCTCACATGTGCAGGAGATATCAAACCTCTCTGAATCAAGTCTCTGGTGTAATGGCAGTCAACTTCAATATGCTTGGTCCTTTCATGGAAAGCTGGATTATTGGCAATGAATAATGCTGCCTGATTGTCACACTGAAGCTTCATAGGTAGGGGTACAACTACATGTAGATCTTCTAGTACGGACTGAACCCACATCATTTCCGTGCTGGCTTGAGCCATGGCCCTATATTCGGATTCGGCACTGGACCTTGCCACAACAGTTTGTTTCTTGCTTTTCCAAGAAACCAGAGAGCCTCCAACAAACACTGCGAATCCTGAGGTTGATTTTCGATCCTTAGGGCATCCTGCATAATCTGTGTCTGCACACGCTGAGATGGATAAGTCTGTGCCCTTTCTGAATAGCAGTCCTGACCCTGGAGAAGACTTCAGATACCTCAGTATCATGTGTATAGCATCCATGTGAACTTGTCTTGGTTGCTCCATAAATTGACTCACCCTGCTAACTGCAAATGCAATGTCTGGACGAGTTATGGTAATGTAGAGGAGTTTTCCCACCATTTCTCTATATCTCCTCTTATCTACTTCATCAGTATCACCATCATACAACTTCATGCTAGAGTCCATGGGAATACTTGATGGTTTGCATCCATCCATGCCAGTCTCAATCAGGAAGTCTGTAATGTACTTCCGTTGGGTCATCACCAAGCCCTGTGCATTCCTTGCAAATTCCAATCCCAGAAAATATCTTAGGGTTCCAAGATCCTTTGTAACAAACTGACGGCCTAGGAATGCCTTCGCTCTTTCTATGCCCTGAACATCATCTCCTGTAACAAGAATATCATCCACATAGACCATAATGACAACCGTACATGCCGATGACTTCTGGACAAACAACGAGTGATCTGCATTTGACCTCTTGAATCCCTGTTGCTCAATTAGGTTGGACAGCTTCTGGAACCATGCTCTCGGACTCTGTTTGAGGCCATATATCGCCTTGTGAAGTCTACAGACCATCTACTTCTCCCCCTCAGCAGTAAACCCAGGTGGCTGCTGCATGTAGACTTCCTCCTGTAAATCCCCGTACAGAAAGGCATTCTTGACATCGAGTTGAAATATACTCCATTCACGAACCACAGCAACAGATAAGAGAACATGAAGGGTAGAATGTCTCGCCACTGGAGAGAACATATCCATGTAATCCACGCCATAGGTTTGTGTAAACCCACGGGCGACCAAGCGTGCTTTGTACCGATCCAACGTGCCATCTGCATGATATTTAACAGTGAAGACCCACTTACAGCTCACAACGGATGCATCAGGAGGTGCAGGGACCAAAGACCATGTGCCACGGGACTTCAAGGCCCTCATCTCTTCTTCCATAGCTAATCTCCAGCAATCATTCTTCAAGGCTTCCTGGTAGGTCCGTGGTATATCCACGGAAGACAAGGCTGAGGCAAATCTCTGAAAATCACCAGTGAGATGGTGAAAGGAAACCTGTGAGGCAAATGGATAAGAGGCACATTGC
Source organism: Ottelia alismoides (assembly GCA_037367405.1). Lineage (NCBI taxonomy): Eukaryota > Viridiplantae > Streptophyta > Magnoliopsida > Alismatales > Hydrocharitaceae > Ottelia > Ottelia alismoides. Next base: position 777,676 of record JAZKJV010000380.1, on the reverse strand, counting down.
CGCCTCTGCTTCCGAATAGCAATCGGAACATCAAGATCATCATCTGCTGTACTGGATGGGCTAGTGTCGTCCTGTACTGAAGAATCCTGCACATGTACCAAACCTGACCCGTCAGTAGTAATGCCATCTGAACATACCTGAGGCGTGATGAGTGGCTGATGTGTAGTCTGAGCAGGACCTGACCGACGCGTATAGAATTTCCGTAGCGGGGAAATGAGAGGCCGTAGTATGGGTGGAGGAGGAGGTGGTGGTGGTGGTGCTGGCGTGGAGACATGCACAAGGGAAGGCTCAGGTGAACTCCATGTAGGTGGTGGAGGAACATATACATCATCATTGGTAGTGGATGGTACCAGTCTGTCACCTGCAGGAGAGAAATACATGACAGACTCAAAGAAAGTGACATCAGCACTCACGAAGTAATTCTTATTCATAGGATCATAACACCGGTAACCCTTCTGAGTCCTGGAATAACCAACAAAGACGCACTTGACTGCTCTGGGAGAGAGTTTGTCAAGTCCGGGAGATAGAAGATGAACGAAAGCCGCAGTACCAAAGACACGTGAAGTCAGTGAGAATAACTCCTTATCTGGAAAAATAAGAGAGATAGGTGTCTTCTCACCAAGAACTGAGGATGGCATTCGATTGACCAGATAACATGCAATAAGAACAGCGTCCCCCCAGAAAGAAATAGGAGCACAACTCTGAATCAACAGGGTTCGAGTAATATCCAAGAGATGACGATGCTTTCTTTCCGCCACACCATTTTGCTGTGATGTATATGCACAAGTGGTTGGGTGAATAATACCCTTTGATGAAAGAAATTGAGAAAGTGAGCGTGTACAAAATTCTAGGGCATTATCCATCCGAACATATTTGACTGAGGAAGAGAAAACATTGTGCACTTCATTAATTAAATTCTTGATCACATCTCCTGCTTCAGATTTATTCTTCAAAACAAAGACCCATGACACACGAGAAAAATCATCCACTACCACAAGATAAAATCTGTACCCTTGATGATCGGGAACACGACTCGGACCCCATATATCTATATGTAACAACTCGAATGGGGAGCTATTGCTCTGACTCTGACGACTTGAAAAGCTCGACCGATGATGCTTTCCCAACTGACATGCTTCACAGCGGAAAGACGAACTAGGAGAGATCTGGGGCAGAAGATGGCGTATTTTCTGGAGCGGAAGGTGACCAAACCGGAGATGCCAGATGTACGGAGAGACTGGTCCGGCAGAATGAGAGGAGACGCCAGCATAGGAATCCCGAACCAGCCGATATAGACCATTCTGCTCAGAGCCACAGCCAATCACCCTGCCCGTGAGTATGTCCTGAAAAATGAGAGAAGACGGGTCAAATATAGCACGACAATGCAAATCCTTCGTAATCTGACTAATAGATAACAGATTCATTGAGAACTCAGGAGCATGTAGGACGTTCTGTAGGTGCATAGTGGAGGATAGGAAGACCTCCCCCTGTCCAACAAGGGGTGAATGGGTACCATCTGCGATCTGCACTGAACGGCCGTGAGGAATGTCCCTGTAGGACTGTAATCTATCTCTATCTCGGCAGAGATGATGTGTGGCTCCCGAATCTATAACCCAGTCAGATATATCATGAGACGGTGTGAATGCAGTAGATCTACCTGAGGTACTAGCAGCGGCAGATGAACTGGCGGAGGCTGTAGCAGCAATATCTGAAGGACCACCAGACGAATCACCAGATGAATGTGGCATAATATCTCGGAGACGTGCCACAAGTTCATCAAATCGATTATCTGCAGTAGATAGTAATGGAGACTGAGAATGCTCTGCAACACGTGCCGATGATGGGAACCCATGCTTAGAATAGCATGTCTCCTCCGAGTGTCATGTGCGGTGACAATAGGAGCATGTCTGACTGACACGACCACCCCTTCCCTGGGGTCCACGTCCACGACCACGACTAGAAGGCGGGCCACCTCTCCCATGCGAGACTGCCATCGCTGATGGGGGTGGAGTAGAAGAGCTGGAGGAAACTGGAATGCGACTGAATCTTCTGTAAACATTCTCCACTGGAGAAATAACTGCATCAGCTAGGATATGAGACCGGGCGGCATCATATTCAGGATCAAGAGCCGCAAGTAGAACACCCACCATGGTGGCGTTCCGAAACGTCTTCTGCTGTTCAGGAGTAGCAGTGAGTGGAATGGTACTGTATAACTTCTCAAACATCCCTCTTAGGGATGTGTATAGGGAATGGAGAGGCTTGCCGCTCTGCTTCATTGTGAAAATGTCATGCTGAAGCTGCAACATCTTGGTCTCATTTCGCACCTGCGAATATGTAGCGGCCAGAATGTCCCACATCGCCTTGGCAGTGGGCTGATGGAGGACGTCATTAGCAATTTCCATCGTCAATGTACCAGACAACCAGACCTTTGCGTAGGAGTCATCAGCCTCCCATGAGGCATATATCCCTGTCTTCTCTGCGGGCTCATCCTCGGTAAAAATGTGCTTCTTACCATTCGAATTCATGAGGCTCACGAACTGCATAGCCCAGAGCTCATAGTTAGACCCGTCCATCTTCACTATTGGCGCAGGACCTTTGAATGCGCCGGTGGAGGGTATATCGACCTTCGATTCTGACATACTGCTGCTGGAGAAGAACTAGGGTATGTAGACAAGATAATGAATGTCTACACCAACTGCATCGGATTTGAGTGCGTATGTAGACGTTACGCACTCAAATCCACATATCGGCCGAAGAGACGAGGTGGACTAGGGCCGAAGAGACGAGGTGGACTAGGGCACGCCTTAGATGAGGCCCACAGCCCTTGCAGCGGCAAGGATGCCGCTTGGTATGCCGCGGTTGGATGTGCGCGACGATGGGGGGTACCGCCTGGGACGGGTCGGCGGTGACTGGGTGTCGCCTGGGGCCTTCTGTGGCGGGCTGGGGGCTGCCTAGGGCCTTCTGCGGCGGGCTGGGATGCCGCCTGGGGCCTTGGGCGGCGAGATGGGGGCCGCCTGGAGCTTCGGGGGCGTGAGAGAGAGGGGCGGCGGGGAGGAGAAGCCGTTGCGGGAGGGGCGGTGGGCGGGGAGATCGGCGCCGAGAAAGGAGAGGTCGGCGGGTGGGGAAGGGAGGGCGGCGGGTGTGGAGAGCCCTAGGGCGGCTCTGATACCATGTTGGGAAACAAGACTTCGATGATCATTCAGAAAAACCCTAGGCTCTCTTATATAGGGAGAGACCTTAAGGGTAAATTACAAAGAGGTCTATAAAAGATAAAGAAATAACGACAAGATACATAAAGAGATAATAATACTAAGAACTATCTCTACACCTATCAATCCAAGCTAAAGGCGAGGTTATCTGTGGTGTTAGAACCATAGACTACAAGCTTATCTGTTGGGGGAGCCATGTATTCGGTGCAGACCCAACCGTTGTTTTCGACAAAATCCTCCCAGGCCATGTAAGCCATCTTGGTCATGGAGAAAAATCCTCCTCAACAGCGGCCAATACTGCCCCCCTGGCGCCATTATTTGCGCCTTCAGCGACATCCAGGTCCCGACCCCACCCACACCCTCCCTACGCAACCACATCCAGACACCCTCCCCACGCAACCACACCCAAACACCAGAAACCTCGTACGCCTCCTCGACTAATACGCGTGCGAGCCCGAGCTGGTGCTTGTCTACGAGTACATGTCCCACGGCACACTCCACGACCACCTCCACACCCTCCCCTCCTCGTTGTTGTTGTCATGGGCCTCGCGCCTCGGTGTGGCACTGGACAATGTGCGGGGCCTAGAGTACCTCCATCGCTACGTCGTCCCATCCATAATCAACCACGACATCAAGCCGTCTAACATCCTTTTGGACGACACGTGGATGGCTAAGGTCGTGGATTTCGTGCTGGAACTCGTCCAGAGTCACTGTGTTAACATCGCAGGGTTCCCCACTGCTGGGATCGTGATGTACATGGACCAAGAATACTACCGGTCCGAACGGCTCACCACTAAGAGCGGCATCTATAGTTTTGGAGTGGTGCTGCTCGAGCTAATTTTTTTTTGACGCTCAAAAAAGGGGGAGACACTCAACGGTGTTCGCCCCATTATATTAAAGAGAAAAGGGAGAAGAACCTGCTCGAGCTAATTACCGGGAGGAAGGCCATACATAAGAGGGGTAGCTGCAATGGGGAGCCATGTAATGTGGTGGAATTTGTGGTGCCGAAGATCACGGCAGACGAGGTGTTGGAGGTGTTAGATCCAGTGTTGCCTCCGCCAAGGCCTTGCGAGGTCGAGGCGATGCAGCAGGTGGGGTATTTGGTGGTGGATTGCATGTGCTATGAGGGGAGTAGGAGGCACGACATGGCGGAAGTGGTGGATGAGCTCGAGCGTGTAGTGGCAGCGTGCAGCGCGTCAGCAATGCCGGTGCTGACGAGGTCGCCGACGACACACTCGGTGTAGACGGTGGGAATGGCCGAGTTGACTCGGCGGGACGAGTGTGAATTGTTGGAATTGGATTCCTTGCGGGTTCGAGTTGGGGGTGGGAATGTGATTCTTACTTCGAGAAGGGGTTTAGAAGAATTTTGCTTTTGTTGCTTTTGAAGGGGCAGTTTTATCTTTTCAACAGGAAATCGTCAAATATAACGGGAATCCCCAACGGAACATAACGCAGGGTTACGTCATGGAAGAGTTAATCATTACTCGGGGTTTCTCATGTAATTCGTGATTATAAAGGGTTATGATTATAATTGCGAAATTACTCAGGGTTATAGGTGCAACAATCCCTTTTTCAACTTTTTTACACTTCATTTTTTTGCTTTTCCATTTTTTCCTTCTATTTTTTGAAAAAAAAGGGTAGAGTCCCAAGGTGGGATCCAACGCAATGAATCATCTTAATAATATCAAAAAAGTGTTGCAATAAGGCTTGATTGAGAGCTCGATAATGACCCAACACATTCTCAGGGTAAAGCTTTTGTCCCTTAAAGATGCATTCATTTCTTGCACACCAAACAACCCAAAGAATTAGGAAGGCAAGGGAGCTATTGATTGATTTCTTTTTCCTTAAAACCCCATTTCTTCCACCCTTTGTTTTGCAAACAATCCCCTAGCATTTTCTTCACAGCATGCATCAATTTTTCTAATGTGTATCATTCCTAACATTTTTCCCTTGGTTGTATATCCCTTTCGCTTTTTTACCGCCATTCACTCCCTTTTTTCATTCACTTCTCCTTTTCTTTGTTTGAAATTTATGTCTACAGGAATTTGGCTCAGTGTAGGCATACAATAGTTACTAGCCAAAGAAAAAATGGCGAAGACTTCTCCCATTTTAAGTAGGGTCGGCTAAATGGATTCTTGCTCAAATCTATGTTGAAAGATTCGATTATTTTTTACGATGGTTATCGGCTACCTATCGCAACCCCACAAGGAGGGATTTGAACCATGATCTGTTGGGTGGTAGGCATACTGCACCACTGTTGTAAAAGTCGACCGACTAGCATGACCGACTAGTCAAGTAGAGGGGGTAGCCGACTCGACTAGGCCTAATCGGTCAACTCGACTAATCGGACCAACTAGTCGGCCTAGTCGGCGGACTACTCGGCCGACTTTTACATAGATATTTTTTTTGCTTTTTTTAAAAGTAAACTTATTATAATATGCTTCATGTTATTTTTAAAGTCAATTACTCCTTTTGTTTCATTATGATAGTATAGAAATGTAAAAATCTACACAAATATATAAGAATATATGTATGAAAATGATTTATATATTTAAAATAATTAAAAAATTCAACTGACTAATGGTCGACTAAATCCGATTAGTCGTTCGATTTACATAGATATTTTTTTTTTATTTTTTTGCTTTTTTTAAAAGTAAACTTATTCTAATATGTTTCATGTTATTTCTAAAGTCAATTACTCCTTTTGTATTATTATGATAGTATAGAAAATGTAAAAATCTACGCAAATATATAAGAATTTATGTATAAAAAATTATTTATATATTAAAAATAATTAAAAAAGTCAACCGACTAATGGTCGACTAAATTCGATTAGTCGTTCGACTGTCAATAATCCTTAGTCAGTGACTCTGCCGACCGAGTACCGAGTACCAATTTCTGCAACCTTATATTGCACTAACACCAGACCAAGATAATAGCCAGAGAAAAAGTAATATATTGAGCAACATGCACATGTAGACAACATGGAGCAGTGACCTTTCTTCTCATTGTTTCAATCAGCTTAGGGGTTCAAAACTACCACCCAATGGAAGAAAGCCCATCGTCGCTGCCAACATCACCTCATCTTCTTTGTTGCAGGTGATGGGTGGAGGCACAGGTCATGGTCTTCAAATGTGCCCAGCAAATTGGCGATCCAGGCAATGAAGCTTTCAAAGGAGTTGATGGGAGTTTCCTATCCATGTGATCCGCAAGCAGTTGCTCCTCTTCATCAACTTTTAGGTTTTTCTATAGGGTTGGGGAACCCACTCAGTGGCGTCTATAGTTTTTTTTCTAGAAAAAGAATGGTTGTAGAAAACGATATTGCGGAAGCATAATCATAGATAATAATGATAAAGGAGAATAAATAACATCAAGATTTACGTGGAACCCTATTACATAAGGAGTAGGATGAAACCACATGAGAAGAGCCTCAAAGGGTTAATGTTATAATATACTCTCTCTCTCTCGATGAATACATGGGGTACGGTTCATTTAATATATCCCCACCAATATGACCAAATCCACTAATACACGATGTGGGGACTAACATGAGTGGATGTGGTAGTTGAACCTTGGAGGATCCCAATTACCCATTTGTGAACGCATACTCTAACACTTCCCCTCAAGCTAGAGCATGCAATGCTTAGCTTGGACAAAAAGAAAGAAAGCACTCACTCATCGAATACAAGATACATACTCTGTCGATTGCCTGTCGAGGACGTTGCTTCTCATGTCATGCCGGTGAGGAGGAAGTGAGGAGATGGAGTATAAGCAGGCATATGTGCTATGTACTACATATGTCAGAGTCACAGGAACTGAAGTGAGTTTCCTCGTCAGATAACATATGCTTTATACAACGTTCATCGAAGTCAATGGAACTGGAATGAGTCTCCTTACTGAAGAACTCTGGCCCGCAACATGTTGGAATTCAACACAACATGTGAAAACATCTTCTATCTCTCTGAAGGCCAAGCGTCATAGGAATATCCATACGTAGATCTAAGTGAGTTACTCTCATAGGGACGTCGAAAGAATCTCGTATTGGAGTTAACGAACACTGAAGAAAGATGTTGAAATATCCGTAAGAAGTTCACGGTCGCTGAAGATGGAGGCTAAACTGAATCTCTTTAGAACCCTAGGAAACTGGGTTACTGGAACATGGAGGGCTTGGATAATAAGTCAGAATCTGAATGCTCTACACAATACTCCACCTTTCTCGCATACTTGTCGAAAAATATGATGCTCAACCGAATTGGGAGAAGAAATAAAGAGGGGAATAACCAAGAAATATATTTTCTTCTTCTTTTTATTAGTTGTCATTCATTTTTTGGCTTCTCTCTTTTTAAAAAAAAATCTCCTTCCTTTTTTATATTGTAGCGACGACCTACTTGGGCCCAAAATCCTCATCTTTTCTCCTCTTTTCCTTTTTAAAAAGAACATGGCCCATTATTAGGCCCAAAATATAGCACAATAGAGCATGTTGATGGGCTTTTGGCACCATACTTGCAGCCATGATCACCACCCCATCCAATCTCGTTTTTAAATAACAGTGGCCCACTCAGCCAACTTCGAAGGAGGACGAAAGACCACTTTCTTCCACTTCGATAAGTAGGGTTCACGATGGGGAACCCATTAGAGTGTTGCCTCTGCTCTCATAAACTGCAAGGACGAAACAAACATCCTCTTCTTCATCATCAGATCCATCACTCTCATCACCGACCTCCACCAACGAAAGAAGATGGTGGATGGAGAAGAACCTTCAAATGGTCAAGGATGCGGCTGGGACCATCCTTAAGCATCGCTTGGAGTGGGTGGGATGTGGGCGTGCTGTGGGGATGCTAGGGAGTGTCTGGTCACCGAAGATGGCGGTGCGAGGGAGGGGTTGTGGTGAGGTGGGAGTCATGCGTCCATCCTGCTTCTCTCGACTAAAGTTGAGGGTGTTGTACGCATGTTGCTTCTTTCCTTCCTTGCGCACAAACTCGATCTAGGGTTTTTAGGAACCTTACGGCTGGAAACTTGGGGGTTCCATAGCTGCATGGGTTGCGTGGGTTGGTGGAATTGCATGCGCTGCCTGCACAAGAATGATAGAGGCACGCGGTGGAGGGAAGGTCGTCTGGATGTTCTCGGTAAGTTGTGCTTGGAGAGCCCAACTGCAACACCTCTTCTTCTTCTCTAGGGTTTCCTAATGGGGGAAACCTCTCTTCTTCTTGGGCAAAGAAAAGATGGGACTCCGTGCAGTAATTTGTAGGGTGGAGATGCGTCGTTGTTTGTAATGGAGTTTGCTACCGAAAAGGTCGCGAGGAGAGGTTACATGGAGAGTACACATATGAAGACTACGAGGGCTATAGATCATGCACCTGGAGAATCTAGGGTTCGATGAACCCAAATTGGTCCGAGAGATTGCAGCCGATCATATCAACATCAGCAATGATTGTGCGGAGTTAGGGTTTCATTAGAAACCCCAGAACTTTTCGAACATGGTGATGAACACAACGATGTAACAATTATAAAGAATTTCATCGCTTTGAATAAAAAGAATAGGGATTTTTACACCCATAACCCTGAGTAGTTCCTCAATATCATTCATAACCATGTATAATCGCGATTTACGCGAGACACCCTGAGTAAGTGGCTAACTGGGGTTGGGTTACCACCTACCCCGCCCCAGTTAAGACGGGCCAACCGAGGTAAATCGGGCGGCTAGGATGAATTCTACTTTTCGTGTGCCACGTGGGCGGTCAGGATGAGAAGGGAAGTCAAATCGTATGCCCTCCCACCCTCGAGTGCATCGCACCCCATTTCCTCCCGCCTTCAACTCTCCATTGCCCTCTCCCAGGCGACGAAGAAGCTCCCCGGCGACGAAGAACCTCCCCGACGACGAGGAAGAAGCCTTGCCGCCACCTTTGTGTGTTCATCCCCAACAACTGATCAACATCTAGGTGGAGAGAAAACCGAAGGTATGACTCAATCAAGTTGTCTTTGTCCTTGTAAGCCTCCTACAAACCTACATGAATGTCTCAGTGTCTCATCGGGGACGTTGAATGCATGCATCTTTTAGGATGGGGTGGTTCGAAGGCCGTGAAGGAGTCCTCAGCATCTGCGTCCAATATGGGGGCTACTTCAAGAAGGCTAGAGGGCGCGGTGGAGACAAGTATTTGTTGGGAAAGCAGGTCGTGATAGGGACGAACCCAGACTACACATGTTGGTTCGACATCATCGAGGACATTGCCGACGTCGTCACGTGGCAAGCCAAGAACTCACTGCACATGAGCTACAAAGTTCTAAATTGTAATCCGAGCAGGTAGGAAGATATATTTATAATTGGTACCCGCTAATGCCATATCGATTATAAACCTTTTATTGGTTTGCCAGATATACGAAGTTGTCGGATGAGAAAGAGATGATGGAGATGTTCCACCTGCATCAAGATGGGACGCAGATTGAGCTTGTTGTCGAATTTGACGAAGATTGTATAGAAGCAATTGCGGCGGTGGAGGAGACTGCAGCTGTGGGCCAAGATCCAGAGAATGTAAATGCGGGTGAAGACCCAACCTCAACTTCATCCTGTGAAGCCATGCACGATACTGTGGAGGCTCTGCTGCATAAGGCGAGCCATGTCAGTGGTGAGTCACTTCATCCTCCCGCTTTCCCTAATATACCTGTTAGCGAAGAAGTTATGGACATTGCACCAGAAGTTGCTCAAACAGGAGCCTATTCAGCATATCAGGCTATTGACATCGACGACGAGGTTGTGCAGATGGAAATTGACATGGAAAATGTCGATGTGAACATGGATGCTGATCCCTTGTAAGGAGACATGGCTAAGGGAGTTGGTGAGGAATCCAGTAGTTACATGACTCCCTTCGAAATGGAGGCACCAATCATATCTTCTCGGCAATCGCGTGTAGCTAGATCACTAAGGGTATTGCGCTCCCACTCCCGCATGATCGACCTTAGCGATTCTGATGATCCTGAGTTTGTTTGTGATAATACATCTGAAAGTGATGATGACGATGAACTCAGTGGCCTAGAGTCCGAGAACAGCTATCATTATCTTTTAGATTCTGAATTAGATGACGTGGATGACTTCGAAGGTCCGAGGTCCGGCGGTGATGTTGACATCCCCGAGTTATTTGTTGGAGCCGAGTTTGATGGTCATGATGAATTCAAGTTTGCATTGTGCACGTATTGTCTGAAACATGAGTTCGATGTGAGATACATCAAAAGTGAGGTTGTAAGAGTAACGGCTGCATGCAGAGGAGCGGACTGCAAATGGAGAATCCATGCATCAAGAGTACAAGACGGTATGAATTTTCGAGTTAGAACTCTGCAAGGGGAGCACAATTGCTCCTCTGTTAGTAGGGTTGGTAACTCCTTGGCATCACAAGATTGGATTTCAAAGCACGTCGAAGGTTGGATCAAGGAAAATCCTGATATGACCGTCAATGCGATCTCCCAGCGGATAGCCGAGCAATTCCAAATCCGGCTACCGTACATGAGGCTTTGGAGGGGACGAAGAATTGCTCTAGACAAGGTCTATGGCAAAGTGGGGGACTCCTATGAGAGGCTTCCATCTCTCATTTACGAATTGAAGAGTCGGAACCCGGGAAGTGTAATTCATTATGAAACCGAGAATGACGACTCATTCTTGCCTGTATTTATATCGCTAAAAGCACAAAGACAGGGATTCATGGAAGGATGCATACCTTTCATAGGGCTTGATGGCTGCCACTTGAAAGGAAAATACTTGGGGACGCTGCTATCTGCCACAGCGTTGGATGGTTGCAATTCCTTGTTCCCAATTGCATTTGTTGTTGTGGAAAGTGAGACAAATGTGACATGTAATTGGTTTATGTCACATTTGAATACTTCTATTGAGTCTGGTAATGGTGTTGGATTGACATTCATTTCCGATGCATAAAAGGGGTTAGAATTGGTCGTGAACACAATATTCCCACAAGCTGAGCACAGAACGTGCATGCGTCATCTCTATAAGAACTTCAAGAAGAAGTTCCCTAGAGAGGAATTGGATGTAATGGTTTGGTCTGCAGCAAGAGCATTCGAAGTTAAGCATTTTAATCATTGGATGGTTGAAATTCAGAAGGTTAGCATGGCTGCATATGAATACCTAGCAAACGTAAAGGAGAAGTGGAGCCGCCATCAGTTCAAAGACCACGCAAAGTGCCATTATCTGACAAATAATCTCAGTGAATCCTTCAATGCGTGGATATCACCAGCCAGAAACCTCCCTATATGTGAACTTATTGACTGGATTAGGCAGAAATTGATGACCACAATGGAAGAACGACTGCGGAAATCAAGGACTTGGAATGAAAACGTGGTACCAAACGTGTTGTCATACATTAGAGGGATCACGAGAGACCTTAAAGGTTACATTGTTAGAAGGGCTGGCGATAGCCATGTGGAGGAGGAATCTCCTTTGGGGAGATATGTATTGGACCTTAGGGTTCGTGAATGATCCTGCAGGAGATGGCAAATTTGCGGCCTTCCTTACACACATGCTGCAGCTGCATTAGCAAGCATCAGAGGAGTGCGGTGGGAGATTTTTTTTTTTGACACTCCAAAAAGGGGGAGACACCCGTAGGTGTTCGCCCCAGTTTATTAAGAAAGAAAAAAGGAAATACTTACAGAGGGAGCAGAAAGGGAGAAATAGGGGAAGATGATATCAATAATGATATCAATCGCCCCCTTAAAAAAAGCGCTACACAGATGACCAGTCCAAACAAAAGCGGTTCGCATCAATACAGATATTTTCTATATAGAATCTCTACCCCGCAAAGAGAGATTTGTTTCTTCCCAGCCAGATACTCCAGATGCGCGCGATGGGAATCAGTCTCTCCGAACTCGGACGATTTGCAGCGATTGCAATGCTCTCCCAAAAAGACTCCATCGACGAATGATTCAGCCAGGCAACGTCATCCCATATGGGCCGCACGAGGTCGCAGTGAAGGAAGAGATGGTCGGCCGTCTCAACAGCCGAATCGCACAACCCGCATAAATTGGGAAAGTTTGGGAAGAGTGATACAAGACGGTCGCGAGTAAGAAGTCGTCCATGCCTAAGAATCCACAGAAAGATACCAATCCTTTCCGGAAGCTTGAGACCCCATATGAGGTTGCAGTGACCAAGAAAAGACGCCTCCGGATGCACAGCGATGGGGAGAAGAGCAAAATATGCCTTCTTCGAAGAAAAGGACCCCTCATTCCAAGTGAAGTGATCACGGCCCCCCGATGGAGTAGGGGCGTCCACGAGTAAGGTCATCAGAGCGGAGAAGTCCATCGGCCGCTGAGCAGAGAGAGAATCCACCAAGATCGGGCACCAAGAGCCATTGGTCCAGCACGAATCCACCGATGCATATTTGTCCCTGGCCAGCGCAAAAAGTCTTGGAAAAAGGTTCATGAAGATGCCCTTACCAGACCAATCCATAGTCCAAAAGCGGAAGGAGGTCCCATCGCCCAGAGACGGCCTAAACAAGGACCGATTGCGGTTGAAAACAGCGAAGGCTTCGCGCCAAAAGATGGGAGAATGATCGTGAGATCGACCGTCAAAAACAGAGAGAAAGGCATTACCCGCCGCAATGTGAAGGCATCGCACAAGGAAACCATCATCCCGGCTTAAAAGCCTCGACGCCCATTTGAGAAGAAAAGCGTCACGCATGACCTCCAGCCGCCGAACACCCAGACCCTCGTCACGTTTAGGACGCGAAATGTCATCCCAAGCGACCAGATGGATCCCTCTTCTAGCAGTACCATTCTTACCCCAAAGGAATCCCCTCATACATTTCTCCAAGCGAAGCCTAATCCCCTTTGGCAGACCGCGCGCCGATAAGAAATAAATAGGGATAGCCGAAAGGACGGATTTAAGAAGCACCAAACGCCCACCTCGAGAGAGCAATGAAGAGCGCCAGCCGGCCAGCCTTGTCTCAACCTTCTCCACCACCCTCTGATAATCGCGCAACCGCGCCCTGCCCACTGAGAGAGATAATCCCAGATAATCCAGTGGTAGTGCCCCGAGAGAAGCCCCCAAAATGGAGGAGCATTCCCCAACCTCCAGAGGCGAGAGAGCAAAGGGCACAAATTTCGACTTGTCCTCATTGATGCGGAGCCCCGACATTTCGCAAAATAATTGGACCGTAGTAGCCATTCCCGCATACTGAAGCCGGTCCCCCTCGATAAAACATAAGGTGTCGTCCGCATATTGGAGGAGCGGGATATGAAGGTCACCCATAGAGCATCCGCGAGTAAGTCCAGCGTTGGTTACACCTTGAATCATACGTGGCAGCACGTCCGCCGCCAAAACAAAAAGAAGAGGGGCTAGGGGGCATCCCTGACGAACCCCCCTTCGAGGCTGAAAGAGGCCCCCAGACGGCCGACCATTAAGAGATAAGGAGAAGGAAACCGTAGTAACACAGCGACGGATCCATGAAATCCACAACGGAGGGAAGCACTTCAAAACCGACCATAAGAAGCGCCAGTCCAAGGAGTCGTAAGCCTTAGCAAAATCAATTTTCCAGAGAATCCCCTTCGTTCCATTTCTGTGCCAACCGTCTATGATAGCGGAAGCAAGAGCGTAACAATCAGAGATTTGCCTCCCTTGAACAAAGGCTGCTTGGCAGGGAGAAATGAGAGAGCCAAGAAGGGGCGCTAGGCGACGGGCCAAAGCCTTCGCAATGATCAAGTAAATGCCATTGGAAATCGCAATAGGGCGGAAATCCTCAATACGATGAGCACCCTGGGATTTCGGAATGAGAACCACAGAAGCCCGGTTAATCCTGTTGAATCCCCGGTTCCCCTCACAGAACTCGAGGGCCACATCCGAGACGTCGTTGGCGATAACATCCCAAAAGTCCTTATAGAAGGATATAGGGAACCCATCTGGGCCAGGAGAAGCATCAGCGTTAAGGTCCCAAGCCGCACCCTTAAGCTCGTCCATCGATAAAGGCCGAGATAAAATAGCAGCATCCGAGCAAGAGAGCGAGGGGGCACCGGGTGCCATCCAATGCCAGGAAGAAGAGGGGAGGCGATTGAAAAAATTCTTGAAGTAATTAACCAAAGCCGAGCCCATGTCGCGATCAGACTGATATATAGCGTCCCCAATCTCAATGGAAGAAATACAATTAGCTCGTTTACATGCACTAGCGACCCGGTGGAAAAAAGCGGTATTAGCATCCCCGTCCTTGAGCCAACGAAGACGCGAGCGTTGTCTCCATTCAATGGCTCTTTTCCTGTCATCCTCCGAAACGATCTGAGCAGCTGATGATCTCTCGGTTAATTCTTCCGGGGATAGCTCCCTGACGTTCTCCAAGCGATCCAATCGAATAATAATCGCCTCGGCCTCGTTACGAATGGACAGCCGAGCCTGACGCGTAGAAAATTTGAAGGAGGCAAGAACTCGTCGCAGGGATGAGAGTTTAAGAGCAAAGCGATGAGTCGTATTACCCGAGAATGACGTCTGGGACCAATGATTTCGCACCAGCTCCTTGAAATTAGGCTCCAGAAGCCAACTCTTCTCGTAACGAAAAATACCGCGCAGTCGGGACGACTCGCCCGAATCCCAAATAATGGGGCTATGATCCGAAAAAGACCGAGGACGAGAAGAAACCGAGCATAGGGGAAAAGCATCCATCCAACGTGAATTAGCCAGAAACCGATCAAGCCGAGATCGAGAGGAGTTATTACGCCAAGTGTATATGATATCCGTGGCTACCAAATCATCCAGAGCCAGATCATTGATGAAATCCAAAAAATCGACAGAACCTGGATCCCTTCTCCCCCGTCCACGGGGGCGGTCGTTTGAAAGCAAAGTAACATTAAAATCCCCCCCCAAAATCCACGGAATATCCCCAAAAGCCGCAGCATCGCCAAGCAAGTCCTCCCATAAATCACGACGGGCAAGGTGGCATAAAGGCGCATAAACACAAGAGAAAGCCAAAGATACGTTAGTGGCCATGTGCACAAGGATTACAGAGATAGAGTGACGTCCCATACGAGAGCAGGATAAAGAGAAGCTTGAAGATCGCCAAGCCACAATAGCACCACCAGAAGAGCCGATTGCGTCCAAAGAACAAAAAGCATCCACCGGCCCCGCCCCAAACGATCTCCAAAGAGCGTCATCTACTCCAGAGAGCTTAGAATCCTGTAGCAGAGCGACGTCACATTCCCAATCAACCAAACGCGAGCCCAAAGCCCTGCGACGCAGAGGGTCACCCAGACCACGAACATTCCAAGAGAGAAGCTTCATTAAATATTACAAAAATTCTCCCAAAAAGTGACCGAGGAAACGCTAAACTTAAGCACGGCGTTGGTCCAGCCGGCGAAGTCCAGTCGCTTCCGCCACCGCCTCCCGAGATAATAGAACCGGCGGAGGAGATATCCCCTCGAATGAGAGGTCCAGGCGCCGAGCATAAACAACTCCAAATCTAGTCGGGGAAGCAACCGAAGCATTCCAAGAGTTCCACGAGGCTGCACATCGGGTTGGAGAAAGCGGCGCAGCGTTTGTAGAAGAATCCCCTTGATCGCCAGAAGACCTAGAAAGCCCAAAAGCAGAAGAAGGCTGCCCATAAAGATGAGTGATAGCGTCAGTACCGTGCTCGGGGGCGACCTCCGAGGAGCCCGACTCGATCGCCAGCAGAATAGGCGAGGATGATGAGGAAGAAGGACTACTGTCTTCATAGCACGGCGACTGATAGAAGGGCACCGCTGAAATAGGAATAGGGCAAGGAATATCTTCGTAGTAAATAAGAGAGTCGCCAAACAGAACCGGGTCAGGCGCGACCCACGAGAGGGTTCGAATAGGAACCGATCCGGAAGGAGGAATCGGAAACGCCACATCGAAACATGGGGCAAAGCCGCATCTCTTCGAAAAGGGAATGTCAGATAAATCCACCGACCGCGGATCGTCCTCGAAAAAGCCCCTAGGCACGTGAGAGGGCGCCCGTCCAAGTGCACACGCGAACCGAAGCCCAGGCGACGAAGTCGAAGGGTCGCCATGCATCAGCGACGCTTCGGGAACATCCAAGGAAAGTGACACGTGGGCCTCCGAAGACGAACCGCCGTCGTCGGACCTGGGGGCATCGTTCCCAGCCGAGGAGTGCACTGACGAAGCCACCGGCGGCGGAAAGAAGAACTCGAGCTTGAAGGACCATCTGCCAAGAGCCAATATCTCAGAAAAAGTCTTGCCAGACATGGAGCGACAGAGGTTGGAAGAGCATTCCACCAGAATCCTTGTGCAAGACCAATCCGACCCGGGGGACAGGCCATCGTCCAAGATAGCCACCACCTGACCCCAACTGCGAATAACCTTGGAGAGGCAATGAGTCGAGCGAGATAGGAATGGGACGCCGCGGACCTCCACCACACATATCTCGGAGGTTAAAGAAGCACCATCAGCAACCCGAGGTCGACGCCATTTGACCACCGACGAATCCGAACGAGAAAGGAGGATTTCCCGTTGCTCCGGGGAGAGTCCTCGAACACAGCAACGAGTGTCATCCAAGAAGAAGAAGTCCCCCGAGAAGCCCTCGCCCAGGAGAAGAAGAGTTGCAGATTGGATCGCCTCGCGGTCGAAGCCCCGCCGCTGCACCACGCCAATCGCCACACCATGATTGGCATCCACCGCCATCCGACCGGAACTCGCCATCGCCGGAGGAACCGAAGAAGCCCCCGCCGGAGGACCATCCACAGGAGTAGAGTGGATGCCATTCCGAGGCGAGTCCAGTCGCATCCGAGCCTCCGGCAACTTCTCACGGACTAACTTCGCTGGAAAAGAAGGAATGCCAGTATCGCCAGAGCCAGAAGGCGCAGAGGAAGGAATGCTCTTCCCTTTAGACGAAGCGGCACCAATGCTGGCTGAAACCACCTGAGCAAAAGAGCGAGAGTCCCGTAAGGCCGAGGAACCTCGCCCACGGGGAGGGTCCTCCAAGCGAGAGGAACGCTTCATCCGCCGGAGATCCATGAGCACTTCCCTACACGAAAACGAACGGTGCCCGACACGACCGCACCGGAAGCATCGAGGAGGCGCCTTGCATGCAGACGCCAGATGACCACGACCCGCGCAGCGAAAACAGCGCCTGCCGGGCTTAGAGCGAGACACCTTCACCCACCCATCCTCGTTACCTTCATCTTTGACAGCGACACTCGAGCGCAGCCCCGGGTGACGAGTGGCAAACACCTGGTCGCCGTGCCGAAGACCGAACTGCTTCGGAACCCACACGCGCTTCTGAGAATGCTTCCTCCAAACTCCCGCTGCTCCAGAACCCGCACCTCCTAAAGCCATCCGCACCCTTCAAAAGCTTTCCCGTCTGCGGTGGGAGATTTATGTCGATGACTTCTACAAGGTTTCTCGTTATAGAAAAGCCTACTCCAGTGGTTACATATCCCCAATGCCCGACAAGAGCAAGTGGGTACAAGTCAGCTTGCCCTTCAAGGTGAAACCGCCTCGTACAACATGACCTCCAGGAAGACCCTGAAAGAACCGCATTAGGCCGAGGGATGAGAATGAAAGGAAAAGCAAGCATAAATGCAGTAGGTGTGGCAAATTTGGCCACCAAGCTCGTACTTGCAAGGAGCCAATCAATGCTCCAAGAGGGACACCTCGAGGAACATCGGTGTGCCCCTCAACACAAGCATCTTCTAGCGTGCAAGATTCAATGGCCAATCGAAGCTATCTCTTAAGCATGAATTGTAAATTATTTTTATTAATTACTTAGTATTAAATGCAATTGAATCTCGTCTTTGTTTAGTGCATTGGGTTAAGGTCAGGGACTTCTTCAACGAGGGGGAGAGCAGTAGGAAGCTCCACAGCACGAGGGCGTGGACACAAGAGAACACGAGTAGTGGAGGCCTACCAGATGGATCTCCTTGCTCGATGAATCAAGCAAAGGTACCTGCAAATTTTGAATGCTTTGTCCTTGGGTATTGGCAAACTCTTTCTACCCAAGTTTTCTGAACAATGCACATTTTGAATGCTTTGTCCTTGTAGGAAAGGCGTTGATAGTTGCACTTGGAGCGATGGAAAACAGCGCATTTTGTTCAGTGACCTTTGCTGTAAATTTTTTGTGATCTTGCTAGCTGAAGCAAGTATTTTTTTGCTTGGGTCTGTAAGAACATTAATACAGGTTTTACAATGCTTGTTGGTTTTTATCTGTATATGAACAGTTGTGATCTCGCAGGAGGTCCAAGGTCATGGAGATGTACTTTTTGTGTGCGCCTGTATGAACAATACTAGCGGGTTTATAATGCATGTTGGTTTAAATTTGTTCACGAACTATTGGTTTGTTGGAAATTAATGTAGGATCCATGTTACTTCGGGTGTGCATTTCTCGATACTTTATGTTCCTGTATGAGGTTCCGTTTTGCTTGGAATGTGCACTTCTTGATGCTTTATGTTCCTGTATGAGGATCCATCATGGTGTCAACAATGTGGTTTAAGATAACCAAGGTGTTCAACTTTCCTCTTCATTTCAAACTGATGTGAATCAGTAGCATGACAATTACAATCAAACAAAGTAAAATTGCTTTCAGCCATAATAAAATTTCTCTCAAGTTACACAAAACATCTCTAATATTCTCCTTTGCATCTTCATAATCCTTGTACAAACAGATTGTACCTTTACCATCCACAGAATCTTCGATTTCCCTTTCCCTGGGTGCATGACGAGCTGACGGTTGATCCATCCACTGAAAGAAATCGCACGTTTTGAAGTGACATGTGAAGAACCTCGCTCCTTTGCTCCACGGCTTACCTGAGGTCTTTATCGTGGCCTCCGCGCCGTAATAGCAATGAGCACTGGATGATGATTGACTTAAACACATTTTTTGGGTGAAAGAATTTGGATAAGAGCTTCCTTAAAAAAGCACAGCAATGGTGCTCCTCCCACTACTATTATATATGAATCCAAGTAAGGGGAGAGCACCAACGGTTATATTTGTAGCCGTTGAGGAGGGCAGCATACTTGGGGGCATTTTAGTCCAAACAAACGGTCGTCATAACAAAACTCACTGCAGCTAACACAGGGTCATCCCGTGTAAGAGTTAACTACTACTCAGGGTGTCTCGCGTAAATCGCGATTATACAGGGTTATGAATGATATTGAGGAATTACTCAGGGTTATGGGTGTAAAAATCCCAAAAGAATATGACAATGATGATCTTCAATACTTGAACAAGAACATAATCAAGATAAATCTTCAAGACCAAACCAAGAAGCAAGCCTACTATGATACCATATAAAAAACAATCGTGATAAAGGAGAATAAAGAACACAGGAATTTACATGGAACCTTACCCAATAAGGAGCGGCATGAAACCACGAGAGAACTGCCTCAAAGGACCGATGTATAGTAAACTCCAAGCTTGCAAAAATTGGCCGACTAGGCCGACTAGTCGGTCCGATTACTTGAATCGTGTAACATCCATATTCTAACAAACCCGAACTCGTCCGATTTTGGGTCTAATGAACCCAAAAACGTTGTCGGTCAATACTAAACAACTTAAAACGATCAATTAATCGTGAATCAAAAGTTGTTCGGGTGAAATCGACCAAAAATCGGTCAATTCGTAATTCGTGCCGCGAAAAGCCGCGACGCAAATTCGGAAACCGTGAAACGAATCGAGACCATCATGAGATCCGATTCGACGATACAAGACCAACGGAATCAACCGTTTGTCAATCGAAGGTCATTTGATATTTTTAAATCGTAAAATTTAACTCTAAACAAAATCCGTATCCGAAAATTTTGAGTATTCAAAACTCGACCGAAAGTATATCAATATTATACTTGATCGTCGTTCCGAGACGGTCAAAACGAGATATTGCGCGTCGAAATCCGAGACCTGAAGTGCGCGTACGGTTCATTTTAAGTTTGTTAAAAAAATATAATAAAACAGTGGCAGAATTCTACGGTATATTCCAGCCGTATAAAAAAATGCTACAGTGCATTTCTTCTAGAAAAGCCTCTTGGCTTTCCATCCTCACCACTTGGCTGAATTTAAGACTTATCTTTTCTCTATATAATCACCCAACACCCTTCCCATTCTCTCAAAAGTTTCAGCCGAGAGAAGAGGGAGAGCCTCTCTCTCTAATTTGCAGCTGCAGCCCCCTTTTTTTTGCTGGGAAAACCTTCGTTGCTTTTGACTTAGCAACTGGGAGAGCAGAAACTGATATTTCTACAGCACAAAGCTGCTGTCCAGCAACTCTTCAAGAGCTACAGCAGTCCCTTCAAGCAGTTGGGAAGCAGCCATTCCTTGCTCTTGAAGCTCCAGTCGAAGATGTTTCTCTCCTAAGGAGCTGCATGGTTCCAAATCTCCAAAACTGTGAGATTTTTAAAGGTACACTCCTTCCCTAGCTCTTGCTGCCATACATATGTACAACATCCATATCTCTTGTTGCCATGCATGAAGAATTACAAGAGAATCCTTTTGCATATGCCTTCCCTGAAACCCTACATTTTGAAAGGGCTTTGTTAAAATGTGAATACACTATGTTCTTTATTCAGACTTCATATATCTAAAAGAGTTTGAAATTCTCATTGATTTTAGAACAGTTATTGATCATAATGATCACTTTTATAATCCATGCATTCAATTAAATAGTTTCAGATCATTTTTTTAAAACCTGTCGGGTTATAATCTAATAGAAACACTAAATGCTATAACATCCCTAACATTAGCAATCTAATCTTGTGTAAAACAGAGGGTAGATGTTGAAGTACTTAAGAGGTTAAGAGTTCACACATTATATAACATCCATTTGTTAAACAAAAAATACATCTAATTAAAATTTCAACCAGATTGAGAGCACGTTTCCAGGGTCTGTTACATTAAATCCTTGGCAAAATTTGACTCGTAGATATTTATATTAACATAGTCTTGTAACCGAATTCTCTTGGTTAATATTGAAGTAGTCAGTTAATAAATTGGATAAGTTCTTAGAAAGCTCATCTATAAATTATGCAACATGCATTATCGATTCGACAATTACGTAATCAAGTATATATAAGCAATAAGACACCAGCAAGTTCTCTTTGTTCATATAGTTGACCCAAATAGTTGGTTATGTATTATATATGAGTGCATACTTTGTAAGGATCTGCATGCTCATATAGTTGTGGAAATTTTCTAAAATTATTACTTCCATAATTATAAAAGATCAAAAATTTACTATAAATATGCATCTAGATCCATCGACATCATTATTGGCATGAGATTAATGCTATCCAAAGTCATTGGATTATGAATTAGGTCTAATTTAAGATCAGATGTAAAGCTACTCAATCTTATATTTTTAGATGAAAATTTAGAGGTTTGTGGTACCCTTCTATTTAAAAGCCAATGAATGATTGACCTAAATGGGACCTTCTCGAAGAGTAATATTAATACAATAATAGGGTTTCAATATCTTGAAAGTTCACATATTCTGTTGCAAAACCCATACAATATGATCAATATAAATTCAGTGGCAATAATATTGGGAGAACTCAGTATGGATATCTGTGGATTGATCAACTTTGATTTTAGAATACTCATTTTACAAAATGAAGGTTCACATATTCTTGATGAAATGACTCAAAATGCTTAAACCGACCTATGGTTCGATAATTCCCTGTTATTTATATGACTAATAATCTTTATCAAATGATCCTTCAGTATAACCTAAGGTACTCTGTTTCGATGCTATATTATATAGTCTGTACATCATAGTTGCCATCACCCAATGAGCGATCATTTTCCATTATAACACTAAAGTTTTCATTAGAATATAAACAGAATCTATAATCAAATGCATCTATACGGTTGTTAATCAGTGATATCAGATATTTTGCCGGTCATGGTGATCCTTACACCTGACCGTGCGAGGGCGCGGTGACCCTCAACTGGGCGGAGGAAAGGAAGCCCAGTTCGGGCAGCGGCCGCCAAGTGCGCGGGTCTAGGATCCCAGTCCCCTTTCGGTTTTTTACGCGAGCTCGCAGTGTTTTTACGCCTCGTTGGGATCCTGACTTTAGACCATTCCGCTGACCCTCTGTTTTAGGATACCCAGGCGGGGGATCCTTGGTTTTCAGTTTTACGTACGAGCTCGTTCACCTGTACTAGTCAGGCAGGTTTTTAAAGCGACTTTTCTAGGGAGTCTCTCTCACCCGTCTCAGTGGCGTAGTTGGGGAGTAGACCTATCCCTCTATTGGACCGCGCTTCCAATTAGAGGGCGAGACGGAAGAGCCATTTGTAGGCTTCTTCACCGCTTGAGTTTACCTCGCCAACAGACTTGGCGATTCTACATCTAGATCATCCATATCTATATCTATATCATCTGGAGTTATATCTGAATCAATTGAAGTAAAGATTTGGAGAGGTTATGATCAAAAGTTAAGATTGCTAGAAAATAATATATATGTTTATACTCTTATACTCATGAATATTCAACTATAAAATAAATGTGTCATATGTGGGAAAATGTTGGGTTCTGAGGAAATCATTAGAAATGTATTACAAACAACCTGAAACCCCTTTTTACTTACGCAAGCAGATGTAGATTTTACTTATACCACCTTTCTACTTGCTTGCTTTTGCACATATTAAATGTCTAGTTATTTTTATAAGTTTTTAGGAAGTACCAGCAATGGCTGACGCCTCTTCTTTCCTAATGTGTTTGGCAGGCAAACAGCCTGCAGTTCAGTAGCCGCGCAGTAGCTATACATGCTTCCTGGAGACAGAGTATACACCAGACGGTATGAATTACTTGTCTCAGTTTTTGTTCAGATGATGATGTAAATGCTATCTCTTTTGTATCACTTGGGATATATGTTGTAATATGGAAGATGCTTGTGCAAGTTGTAAATGGATATGAATATTAATGAAAAGTAATTTTGGTGCCAATTGTATCTCTTTTACTTTGTGGTTATGTTGTGAATGTGAATGTCATGTGGATAATTAGCCGCGCGAAAATTTTTCCCTGCTTTTCGGTAACTTCATGCGATCTCATGTGAATAATAGTGCGAGTGTGTGATTAACGGGTACCCAGATCCTGAGGGGTTCACAAATCGGCATACTGGCCAACCTGATTTGGCCTAGTCGGCCTTTAGTCAGGTACCCCAAGTAGTCGGGCCGACTAGTCGGCCCATTACTCGACCGATTTTTGCATGTGGGGTCTGCGAACCCGAATCCGAAAAACCCACGGTTGTTTTAGGTTACTGTTAGACAATAACCTAAAATCCCACACGCATACCCCTTCGTTCGAGCTTATGCACAGGCGATCATTGCCCGATCGCCTCCCTCAGTCGTTGCATGCTTCCGTGTCCGGTCGCACCGCGTGCTGCTCCGATCGGCAACTGCTCCGGTGTCGCCGCATGCTCTACTCGGTCTCTGACTCGCCACCTACTCCGAATCCCTCCTACTCCGTTCAATCTCATCTCGGTTAGGGTTTTAATTTTCATTTTTAATAACAGTTTGTTTTTAGGTTACTGTGCATTTGTAGGTAACTATGCGTTTTTTTTGCCATTGTTAATAATAGTTTGTTTTTAGGTTTTAATTTTTTTAGGTTACTATGCTTTTTTTATTGGATATTTGTTGGATGGTTCTTAAGAAGCTTGTTTGTTTTTATTTAAATGCACTTGTAGGTGTTGTAGCTTGTTTGTTTTTTTAATGCACTTGTAGGAGTTGTAATTTGTTTGTTCTTATTTAAATGCAAATTGAAATTGTGTGTTCTTATGAGAAGTTGTAACTTGATATTGTTATATTTTTAGTATATAATTGTTACTTATAAAGAATCTGTATTTTTAGTATATGTGAAGTTGTAACTTGATATAGTTGTAACTTGTGTGTTCTTATGTGAAGTTGTAATTGAAATTGAAAGTGTGTGTTCTTATTTAACCTGTGAGTTTCTGACAATGTAGATAGCAACACCCCCCATGAATGCTGTTTCTAGTAGCGACTTGTCCTTCTATGTGCCGCCAGGATCAAGTGATCATGCATGGCAATTTGGATACCATCTAAACCGTGTGAATCCGAACACGGTTACTTTCAGGTTGTGCAAGAAGTTGGCGAAAGGAGGGGGTTTTCGGTTCAAGCAACATCTTGCGCACCGTAAAGGCAACGTGGCTACATGTCCAAGGTGGACGAAAAGATGAAGAATATGATGATATCACACTCGGATGACGTTGCTAGAAAGAAGTCAGAAAGTCATTGAGGTTGTTAAGATGGGAGATGAGATTGATATTGGCATCGCTGGAGATGCTGGATCTGCTAAAAGACATCGATCTTTCGAATCTCTTGAACAGACTGTCGTCGTTCAAGGAACACACCAGATAAGCATAAAAGATGCTTATCCAAGGACCATCGCGAAAGAGTTGTCTCCTATATATGCAACTGGGCATATACATTGGTGACCCTTTCAATGCATTGACCACAAAACAGTTTAAGCAGATGGTGGAGGCAATTGGAATGTATGGTCCAGGTCTGAAGACTCCTACGAGGTATGAGATTAGTGGTCCATTTTTTAAGAAGGCAGTCAAAAAAATATATAATGACTTGCAATGTCAATGAATTACATGGAAGAAGACAGGGTGCTCTATAATGAGTGATGCATGGACGGACATGCGAGGACGGAACATCATGAACTTCCGTGTCAATTACTCCTTGGGGACTTCATTTTTGAAGTCCATAGATGCTTCTGATGAGACACACACCGTCGAGTACATCTTTCGGCTCGTGGATGAGTGCATAACTGAAGTTGGCGTGGAAAATGTTGCTCAAGTTGTTTTGGATAATGTTGTTCAAGTTGTTGTGGATAATGCTTCAGCAATTGTAGCAACAGGGAGATTGTTGCTCACAAAATATTCCAAGATATGGTGGACTTCCTGTGCTGCTCATTTCATTGATCATCCATTGGAGGAGATCAACAAAGATTCGAAAGTGAAGAGCATAGTTAAAAAGATGAGGACGCTCACAATTTTTATTTATGCTCACACTAAAACTTTGAGCTTGATGCGAAAGTTTACAAACAATAGAGACATCGCTAGAACAGGACAAACGAGGTTTGCTACTACTTTTCTCACTCTTGAAAGCATTCTAGAGAAAAAAGACAAGCTCGGGTTGATGTTTTCGTCAGACGGGTGGAGGGCCTGCAATTTGGAACAAGACCAAAAAGGGAGAACAAGCGACATCCATAGTCTTCAGCGCTACTTTTTGGAACCACACCGCATTTGCATTAAAAATTTTACACCTTTGGTTCGTCTATTGCGTGTGGTTGATGCGGATCGGCGCCCATCCATGGGCTTTGTTTATGGAGGGCTTGAAAAGGCAAAGAGAGAGATAATTACATCTTTTAATAGCGTGGAGTCATCTTACAAGTTTTTTGTAGACATTATTATCTCCAAGACCAAGGGCAGGCTTGACACTCCATTGCATCTAGCGGCTTACTTTTTGAATCCATATTTCCTTTTCACAGAGTGTGGTGGTGATGCAGATATTGTGGTGAAGAGAGGTTTTATGGATTGCATGGAAAGATTTTATCCAGATTTGGATATATAATATGCTATCATCACAAAGGAGCTTCTTGATTATAGACATGGTCGTGGGGTATTTGGGAAGCCATTAGCCGTAAGACAGGAGATGAGAAATGACGAAAAGTTCGATCCAGGTATTTCAGGCATTATTTTCAATTAATGTCATTTGGATCATCGTTGATTTCATTGACTTAACCAATACTATATTTTATTAGCTAATTGGTGGTACAATTATGGAGACAACACATTACGATTGAAAGACATGACCATCAAGATCTTGAGCATGACTTATGCATCCTCCGGATGTGAGCCCAACTGGAGTATGTTTTACTCGGTAATGACTCTAGTGACCACCTAATAAAAATACTAGTAAAAATTAGTAATTAATATAGTCAATAGTCACAATTTTTATGATGTTGCTTACAGATCCATACTAAGAAGAGAGGCAGGTTGGAGACAAAGAGGCTAATTGATCTTGTGTACGTTTGTTTCAATTCCCACCTGATGGAACGTCGTTTTGAGAGAGGAAAAGATCCTCTTTCCTCTCGTGATCATGCACATTTACATGAATGGACTGGAGAGGTCAATGTACAAGCTCAAGATGAGGTCTTTCTAGGTTCCGGATTGACTTGGGGTACAGTGGCTCATGCAAGTGGTGTTGAAGAGAATTTGGAGCTGAGAAGAAGCCAATGAGGTGAACGTGGCAAGGGAGCTTCATCTTCGAGCTCAAATGTTGCACCTATAAATGAAGAAGAGGAGGAATTTCTACCTGAAGACATGGATGATGATGAAGATGATGAAGAAGAAGAATTGATTTGGATAATGACCTTGATGAAGATGAGTGACTTTTTACTTGATGCTTCATGCTTGCTTGAATTATTTTTGTTTTGACATGTTGTATCTGTTAGTGAACATTAGCTAATGTTATGTAGCAACATTTGTTCTTAACTTGCTACTTTTTTCCTTCAATTGCTTCTTTTTTTAGCTCTTATAAAATTGAAAATTGCTAAATCTACGCAAATTTATGATTGAGTATATATATATAATCATTTATATATTTAAAATAATAAAAAAAATCAAAACCGACTAATGTCCGACTAAATCCGATTAGTCACCCGACTACCGACTAATCCTTAGTCAGTGACCCGGTCGACCGAGTACCGATTGCCGACTTCTGCAACCTTGGTAAACTCTCTTTCAATCAATACATGTGGTGTGGAGCATCTTATATAGCCCCACCGATATGACCAAGTCCCACTAATAAACGACATGGGACTAACATGAATGAATGTAGTAATTGGATCATGGAAGAATCCAATACCCATCTATAGATGCATACTCTAATAAGGGTGGAATCCTGCATTGGAACCCACCACAAGAATTATATTATAGATTTAAGTCACAAAGTTATACATAAATGTCTAGGCCAAAACAAGAGCCCTAAAGTGTCTCAACACATTTTCTGGATAGAAACATAGCCCATGAAAAATATACACATTTTTGGCATACCAAATGGCCCAGACAAGCGCGAACACGGGAGAGTTGTCCTCGTGAGAATTTTTTTTTGAAACTCAAAAAAAGGGGGAGACACTCGTTGGTGTTCGCCCCAGTATTATATATAACGAATGGTATAGAAAGAGATACTTACAGGGTTAAGGGGGGATGAAGGTGGGAAGAGGGAAAACCAAAGTTACAAAATACAAACGCGACAACCGGACCCCGTAGCCCAACTAAATACACCAATCTGAAATTAAACTGATGGCCGCGGATGTCACATTCTCCTTGTAGAAACGCGTCCCTGAGAAGATAGTCTCATTGCGAGCCCTCCAGATAGACCAAAGGCGTGCAATGGGACCCAGCAGATCAGAACGGGACCTCTTTCTTTTGACCCAAAGGATATCGCAGAAGTCCTCAGTATTGGCCGCACGAGCCCAGGCAACATCGTCCCAAATCTGAGTCACCGACATACACTGAAAGAAGAGGTGGTCGGCCGACTCATCCGACACCCCACAGAGCTGGCACTGGACGTTGGGGGTGGGAAGGAAAGAGGCGCACCGGTCGCGAGTCATCAGCCGCCGATGGCGAAAGACCCAAAAGAAGAAGGTGATCCGAGTGGGCAAGCGCAGCCCCCATAAGAAGGCACAGTCACGAACCAAGGGAGCAGCCAAGGGAGGAGGATGAGGAAGCAGAGCACAGAAGGCCTTGCGAGAGGAGAAGGGTCCGTCCTTCCAAGCCCAATGGTCCCTCCCACTAGTAGGGGAAACGGAAGAGGAAAGAGCCTCCAGCAGGGAGGCAAGGTCGTTGGCGCGTTGGGCCGAAAGAATGCCCGAGAAGGAAGGGCACCAGCCGTCGATGATCCAGTAGTCGGCAACAGAGGCCAACCGATTAGCCGCCAGAGCGAAAAGCCGCGGGAAGCGATTCTGTAGGGCGCCACCCCCCGACCAGTCGTCCTGCCAGAACTTGAAGACGGAACCCGACCCCAGCACCGGAGTGAACAAAGAGCAGTTCCTTTGATAAGCCTCAAAGACGTACCGCCAAAAAAGAGAGGAGTGCACAGGGCAACTCCCGCGCATGAAGGTATTCCAATCCTCGCCCAAGATCGCACGTAGCACGTTAACAAAAAAGGAATCATCCTTGCCCCAGATCTTATGCACCCATTTCAGGAGAAGAGCCTCATTGACGCGAGCCAAGTGACGAACGCCAAGCGACACTTGTCACAAACTATTCTTATGGATCTCCAAAAAGATGAATCGTCCTCAATTCTAAGCCATGCGACACCGGCCTCATCCCAAACCAGTGATAAAAGTATGCATCCGAATAATAGATGACACATTTCCTTGTTATCTTCTCTGCATCTCTCGCATACTAGGTCACGTGTATTTGGTTACTTGTCCTGTCGCACCTTTGTAAGCAAACAATCGTGTCTAACAAGCCAACGAAAAATCTTAGTCCTCTGTGGAATCCTATTATGCCAAATTATTCTACAATAGAAGTTAACATCCTCCTAATTTGTCCAAAATTTGAGAAAAGAAACGGTAGGACTTTTTACCAAGAACCTACCATTGTTCCATTGAAAGTGGTGTCTCCCATGGGTGATGTCCCCAACATCTACCAGATCACCAAGCATTGCCAAAAAGTCTTCCAATATATGTTCTGAAAAGATTGCAGTTCAGTGGGAGTCCAAGCACCAGCCGTCCAAACTTGACAAACCAGCATGTTTTAATTCTTTGTAAGTGTGAATAGACATAGATATGCACCCTCATGTGCTTAATCATGTCCAATTGTCCAACCAAAAAATGAAATATCTCTCCACTGCCAACCACCGAACGGAGTAATTCACCCAACGCTGGGAGGATATTCATTACACCTTGCCATAATAAGGATTGCAAAGGCTATCCGCACATTAGACACAGTCAAGAGCCATAAATACCATAGATAGCACACGTAAGAGGGCAAACCAGATCATTAGTTCTATCCCACAGTTTGAGCACAAACTTAGTTAGGAAGGCTTTATTCATGCATTCAAGTTTTAGGACACCCAATCCTCCATTAGTGTGTCCTGTTATAGTCTCACAGTCAATGTGATGAATCCTGCCATTATCATGCTTCCAGCCCCACATCATCTAAAAGTGGGACTCCAGTCTGTTTGTGGGGTTATATAAGGAGCCATGCATCCTGTGCACTCATTGAGAGATGGAAATAGAAAATCCGGCCCGGACAGATCTTCTCATGTGGTTTCATCCCGCTCATCATGGAGTGGGATTCCATGTAAAAATCATGAGCATTCCACTTTTATGTTTTGATTTCTTGTTCTGATTATCGTTTGACTTCCACGTTTTATATTTCAATACTTTTTGAATATCAAAAAATTTCTTATATCACCGTTTTCAAAATGGCTAGAATGGCTACAACCGGTTAAAGTTTTATTCTGAAAAAGTGAGATCCAACTGAAGCTTAAACAGATCTTTTGTCATAGTCCCGGATCCAAACAAAAGTGGGTTATAAGAAATGGAAAGTATAAGCTGTGAAAACAATATGATAACTGTTAGAAAATCGGAAGCAGAAGCGTAACATGGAAAAAGATAAATAAAATAATAACAGCGGGATTTACGTGGAACCCTACCCCGTGAGGAGCGGGATGAAACCACGGGAGAAGCCCTCAACGGGGCATGCTATGCATTACTTTTTCTCAATGGATACAGGAGGTCTGGGGCTCCTTATATAGCCTCTCCAGAGCCTCCAAGTCCCACCACTGGACGATGTGGGACTAAACAACTGGGTGGGGTAAATGGATCTCCTCCAGGATCCATTTACCCTGCTACAACACAATGGGCGCATACAACTTATACTCCAACACTCCCCCTCAAGTTGGAGCATGCAATGCTCAGCTTGGACAAACATAAAGAAACTCAACTCAACGCTACAGGACACTACGGACAATATCAACCCAACGCGCACATGCTGCAGTCGACGACGTTGCTTCTCATGCCGTGCATGTGAGGAGGACGAACGGGCTGGAGTGTGAGTCAACTGAAGACTCGGAATCTGACCATCGAGTCTGAACTGCGCCTGAAGTCTCCTCGTCGGAGAACTGGGTCTCTCCCATCTGGCTCAGAGAATGGTGCACTGCTCTAGTGTACCTATGATACCACATGAAAACCCTTGCCCTCAAGGGAATGGTCTCTACTCTGGAGTCCCTATGGCTCACATGAAAACTCTGGCCGAACAACAACAAGAATGATGGGGACCTCGAACTGATGATGGCAACATATGCTCATTTAAAAGTGACCGCACACTCGTGCGTGTCTGAAACTGGACTCGGAATCAATCGTCGAGTCTGAAACCGAACTGTAGTGTCTGAACATCTGGCCGGTCTGCAAATCTGGATCTGGAGAATCTGAATAGACCTGTGACTCTACATATACTCCCCCTTTCTCCCCATACTTGTCGGAAAAATGAACATCGACAAAGTTGATAGAAGACAAGATAGAAGGGGAAAACAAAACATACTTGCGGCTTTAACATTTTCATTTCTTTTTTTAAGCCGTCATCATCATTTTTTTCCTGAAACATTTTTTTAAGCCGTTTCAATTTTTTTCGGCTTTCATAAATTTTTTTTCTTTGCGTACGGCTTTTTCTTGTACGCGCCTTTTTTTTGAAATGCATACGCTTTTTTTTGTGCGTGACCCTTTTTTTTAATCTAAAGAAAACTCGGCCCACATGGCCTTGACAACACATTTTTTTTTACAAATATTTCTCTCACTCCCTCCCCCTCTTTTTTTCTCGGAACGCACAGCCCTTTTGGAACTCTGATACCATGTTAGAAAATCGGAAGCGGAAGCGTAACATGGAAAAAGATAAATAAAATAATAACAGCGGGATTTACGTGGAACCCTACTCTGTGAGGAGCGGGATGAAACCACGGGAGAAGCCCTCAACGGGGCATGCTATGCATTACTTTTTCTCAATGGATACAGGAGGTCTGGGGCTCCTTATATAGCCTCTCCAGAGCCTCCAAGTCCCACCATTGGACGATGTGGGACTAAACAACTGGGTAGGGTAAATGGATCTCCTCCAGGATCCATTTACCCTGCTACAACACAATGGACGCATACAACTTATACTCCAACAATAACTAATTTGAAAATAGATTATTTTTAGCATAAATTACAAGAAAGTGTCCATCAATATACCTCGATTCTAAATTAGGGCACTCATTTTTGAAATGTTTTCTTTTAAATACTCATTTTTGAAATGGAACACTAAGAGTACTAAACTTTCAACTTTAGGTTTTAACATCAATATAAAGGGGTCGCAGAAGCTTACCTGAGTCTGAATAAGATAGGATCACACTTTGATACAATTCAAAAAGGAGGCCCATAACTGAGATTTTGATGCATAGGTGAGACCTTAATTTACCATATATTTAAAAAAATGAGGGTGTATCAAAAGCATTCTCAACAAATCCAGAATCTAAATATGTTTCCACTGCATACATGAATACTTCCCAAGTCTCATACTTGGGAAAATTGGCTTTCTATAAGTGATAATTCCAGCTAAAGGAGTTTTCCTAGCTCTTATGATTGGGATCATCATAGCTTCCAGTATGCAATTTAATTGTTGAAGCCTTTTTGCCTTCATGATGGCTTCTTTCTCATGCATGATGGCTTCTTTCGCATGCACATACACATTGGTACGACCCACAGGGGCGTTGCTTTTCTCTTGTACCAACCTCGTTTCTTGAACACATATGATGACTCCATTCGACTAAACTAGTTTAATTGGGCATGTCTACAAATAGCTAGAATGGTCCCTAGCAGATTGGGAAACAAGTTTGAAATGAGGTGCGTAAGGATCGTCTTTGAGATGGTTGGGTTACATTAAGCTACGATATCTTTCATTTTTAATAGATATTCACACAAAATGAATAGTTCACCCAAATCTTGGAAATGTGATTGCATGAAGCACATATGTAGCCTGCATAGTAGATGGGCTGAATTGCATTTCCCAGACAATATGCCGTATAATATATTCAATCTGTCTGTTTAGACAACGTATAACACATAACCAGTTTGAATTCCAGAACGGATTGACTTGGAACTTAGATTTCAAATTTCGTTCATTTTAAGACATTTTTCTTCTTTTGTTTGTAGTACCCTATGATGTTTGTTAAGATGATGCTTAGATTTGGTTTTATCAATATCTTTTTAGGTTTAAACCCTGCATATATGCTAGCATTTTAACATTAAAGGCCATGTTAAAATGTGTACTAATGTTTAATTTTTATTATTGAACCCAGTTAAATCACCTAATTTAAACCATGAAATATTAATAATGAATACTGTAGAGATAGTTTCTACTATTATTATATGTTTATGTACTTTGTTTCTATCTCTCTTCTATTTAGACATACATGTAATTTACCCTTACGGTCTCTCCCTATATAAGAGAGCCTAGGGTTTTCTTATTATCATAACGAAGACTCCTTTCTTCTAACATGGTATCAGAGCCGCCTTAGGGCTCTCCTCCCTTTCCCACCCGCCGCCCCTCCTCTTCTCCGTTCCCCACCCGTCTCCCAACGGCGGCTCCCAGCCGCTGCACCTCCGAGCGGCCCCCTCCGTTGCCGCTGCACCACCCAGCGGCTCCCAGCCGCACAAGTCAGCGGTCCCGCCGCTCTAGCGGGCCCCCCGAGCAGCCCTAGCGGGACCCCCCCCCCGCAGTCCGAGCGGCCACTTCAGCCGCCTCCAGCTGCCCCAGCGGCTCTTCGAGCCCCAGCCGCGCCCTCCAGCCGCCCCAGCGGCACCCTCCAGCCGCCCCTGCGGCCCTTGGCGCCCCAGCGGCACCCCCCTCTGCCGCCGTAGGGCTTCCATAGCCTCCAGCAGTCCATAGGCGTCGTTTTCGAGGCGATTCAAGGGTTGTAAGCTTCCTTCGAGGCGTGCCCTAGACCCCTCTTCCTCCGGTTTATGGATTTGAGTGCGTAAAAGCCTACACACGTACTCAAATCCAATGCAGTTGGTGTAGACATTCATCACAGTGTCTATTATCCCCTCGTCTTCTTCGAGCAGCAGTATGTCAGAATCGAAAGTCGATTTGCCCTCCACCGGCGCATTCAAAGGTCCGGCGCCAATAGTGAAGATGGACGGGTCTAACTATGAGCTATGGGCTATGCAGTTCATGAGTCTCATGAAATCAAATGGTAAGAAACACATTCTTACCGAGGATGAGCCTGCGGAGAAGACAGGGATCTATGCCTCATGGGAGGCCGATGATGCTTATGCAAAAGTATGGTTATCTGGTACGTTGACTATGGAGATAGCTAATGATGTCCTCCATCAGCCCACTGCTAAGGCGATGTGGGACAACCTTGCCGCTACATATTCGCAGGTGCGAAATGAGACAAAGATGTTGCAGCTTCAACATGACATCTTTACGATGAAGCAGGCCGGCAGACCTCTCCATTCTCTATACACATCCCTAAGAGGGATGTTCGAGAAGCTTTACAGTACCATTCCTCTGACTGCTACTCCGGAGCAGCAGAAGACGTTTCGGAACGCCACCATGGTGGGCGTTCTACTTGCTGCACTCGATCCTGAGTATGATGCTGCACGGTCACAGATTTTAGCAGATGCAGTCATTCCTCCAGTGGAGGATGTCTACAGGAGGCTCAGTCGTATTCCAGTTTCATCCAGCTCTTCTACTCCACCCCCATCTGCGATGGCAGCTTCGCGGGGAGAGGTGGACCACCTTCTGGGCGTGGTCGTGGACGTGGCCGTGGACCTCCACGAAGAGGCGGCCGAGTCAGTCAGATGTGCTCGTATTGTCACAGAACTGGACACTCAGAGGAGACATGCTACTCAAAGCATGGGTTCCCAGCATCGGCACGGGTTGCAGAGCATTCACAGTCTCCATTACCGTCTACAGCAGATCATAGATTTGACGAACTCGTGGCCCGTCTCCGTGATATTATGCCACATTCTTCTGGTGATTCATCTGGTGGCTCTTCAGATATTGCTGCCACAGCCTCTGCCAGTTCATCCACCGCAGCCAGTTCTTCAGGTAGATCATCAGCCCTCATACCTTCACATAATATATCTGATTGGGTTATAGATTCCGGAGCTACACATCATCTCTGTCGAGATAGAGGAAGACTACAGGCCTACAGGGCTATTCCTCCAGGTCGCTCAGTACAGATAGCAGATGGTTCCCACTCACCCTTTGTTGGCCAGGGGGAGGTTTTCTTATCCTCCACTATGCAGCTACAGAATGTTTTACATGCCCCTGAGTTCTCACTGAATTTGCTGTCTATTAGTCAGATTACAAAGGATTTGAATTGTCGTGCTATATTTGACCCGTCTTCTCTCATTTTTCAGGACATACTCACGGGCAAGGTGATTGGCTGTGGCTCTGAGCAGAACGGTCTATATCGGCTGGTTCGGGAATCCTATGCTGGCATCTCCACTCACTCAGCTGGACCAGTCTCACCTTACATTTGGCATCTTCGTTTTGGTCACCTTCCGCTCCAGAAGATGCGCCATCTTCTGCCCCAGATCTCTCCAAGTTCGTCGTTTCGTTGTGAAACATGTCAGTTAGGAAAGCATCACAGGTCGAGCTTTTCAGGTCGTCAGAGTCGGAGCAGTAGCTCCTCTTTTGAATTGTTACATATAGATATATGGGGTCCGAGTCGTGTTCCCGATCACCAGGGGCACAGGTTTTATCTTGTGGTAGTAGATGACTTTTCTCGTGTCTCTTGGGTTTTTCTTCTGAAGAATAAGTCTGAAGCAGGAGATGTTATCAAAAATTTGATTAATGAAGTGCAGAATGTTTTCTCTTCATCTGTCAAATATGTTCGGACTGATAATGCCCTGGAATTTTGTACGCGTTCTCTTTCTCAATTTCTGTCATTGAAGGGTATTATTCATCAAACCACCTGTGCATATACGTCCCAACAAAATGGTGTGGCGGAAAGAAAGCATCGCCATCTCTTGGATATCACTCGTACCTTGTTGATTCAAAGTTGTGCTCCTATTTCTTTCTGGGGGGATGCTATCCTTACTGCATGCTATCTGGTCAATAGAATGCTGTCCTCTGTCCTTGGAGAGAAGATACCCATTTCACTTATTTTTCCGAACAAGGAGCTATTCTCACTGCCACCACGTGTCTTTGGCGCTGTGGCGTTTGTCCATCGTCTATCTCCTGGACTTGACAAGCTCTCTCCAAGAGCAGTCAAGTGCGTCTTTGTTGGGTATTCCAGAACCCAGAAGGGATACCGGTGTTATGATCCTACAACCAACAGGTACTTTGTTAGTGCGAATGTCACTTTCTTCGAGTCGGTTATGTATTTCTCACCAGCTGGGGAAAGAATGGAACCATCCACCACCACTGATGATATTTTGGTTCCACCACCACCTACTTGTTTGTCACCTGACTCGTCTTCTGTGTCAATTCCCATGCCAGCACCACCGCCACCACCACCTCCACCTCCACCCATTCCACGGCGAATCATATCACCATTTCCTATCCACTATACGCGTCGGTCAGGTCCCGCTCAGGCAGCTCATGAGCCAATCACTACGCCTCAGGTATGTTCAGATGATGCTACTAATGACGGGTCAGGTTTGGTACATATGCAGGATGACTCCTCACAGGCGGACCCAGATGATGATCTTGATGTTCCGATTGCTATTCGGAAACAGAGACGACAGTGTGCATCCTATCCACTTGCTTCACAAGTTTCCTTTCACCGACTCACAGGTGATTTCCAGAAGTTTGCCACAGCTTTGTCTTCCGTGGACATACCACGGACATACCAGGAAGCCTTGAAGAGTGAATGCTGGAGGTTAGCTATGGAAGAAGAAATGGGGGCATTGCAGTCCCGTGGCACATGGTCTTTGGTCCCTGCACCTCCTGATGCATCCGTTGTGAGCTGCAAATGGGTCTTCACAGTCAAATATCACGCAGATGGCACATTGGATAGGTACAAAGCACGCTTGGTCGCCCGTGGATTTACGCAGACATATGGCGTTGATTACATGGATACATTCTCTCCAGTGGCGAGACACTCGACTCTCCGTATCCTCCTGTCTGTTGCAGTGGTTCGTGACTGGAGCATTTCTCAGCTAGATGTCAAGAATGCATTCCTGTACGGGGACTTACAGGAGGAAGTCTACATGCAGCAGCCACCCGGGTTTACTGCTGAGGGGGAGAAGCATATGGTCTGTAGACTTCACAAGGCTATATATGGCCTTAAACAGAGTCCACGAGCGTGGTTCCAGAAGCTGTCCAACCTAATTGAACAACAGGGATTCAAGAGGTCCAATGCTGATCATTCGTTGTTCGTCCAGAAGTCCTCGGCAGGTACGGTTGTCATAATGGTCTATGTGGATGATATTCTAGTTACAGGAGACGATATTCAGGGCATAGCGAGGGCGAAGGCATTCCTAGGTCATCAGTTTGTTACAAAGGATCTTGGAACCCTAAGATATTTTCTGGGGTTGGAATTTGCAAGGAATGCACATGGTTTGGTGATGACACAAAGGAAGTACATTACAGACTTCCTGGTTGAGACTGGTATGGATGGTTGCAAACCATCAAGCATCCCCATGGACCCCAGCATGAAGTTATATGATGGTGATACTGATGAAGTGGATAAGAGGAGATATAGAGAGATGGTGGGAAAACTCCTCTACATTACTATAACCCGTCCAGACATTGCATTTGCAGTTAGCCGGGTGAGTCAGTTTATGGAGCAGCCCAGACAGGTTCACATGGATGCTATACACATGATACTGAGGTATCTGAAGTCTACTCCTGGATTAGGGCTACTATTCAGAAAGGGTGCAGACTTATCCATCTCAGCGTGTGCAGACGCAGATTATGCAGGATGCCCTAAGGATAGAAAATCAACCTCAGGGTTTGCAGTCTTTGTTGGAGGCTCTCTGGTTTCTTGGAAAAGCAAGAAACAAACGGTGGTGGCAAGATCCAGTGCGGAATCCGAATACAGGGCAATGGCCCAAGCCAGCACGGAAATGATGTGGGTTCGCTCCGTATTAGAAGATCTACATGTAGCAGTACATGTAGCAGTACCTCTACCTATGAAGCTTCAGTGTGACAATCAGGCAGCATTGTTCATTGCCAACAATCCAGCTTTTCATGAGAGGACCAAGCATATTGAAGTAGACTGCCATTACACTAGGGACCTGATCCAGAGAGGATTGATATCCACGGCCCATGTTAGCTCAGGAGATCAGACTGCCGATGTATTCACCAAGCCATTGCTCAGAGGACCTTTCCAGAGATGTTCATCCAAGCTGAGCATGATCGACATCTATGCTCCACCTTGAGGGGGAGTGTAGAGATAGTTTCTACTATTATTATATGTTTATGTACTTTGTTTCTATTTCTCTCTTCTATTTAGACATCCATGTAATTTACCCTTACGGTCTCTCCCTATATAAGAGAGCCTAGGGTTTTCTTATTATCATAACGAAGACTCCTTTCTTCTAACAAATACCATTTATTTTAAAAATGGGAAAAAGTTGAAACTCCATTAAACTGCGTATCTATGAAGGCTACCACTTAGTTGGTATACGACGACATTTTAGAAAGGGTCCACAAACTGGATTTCTAAACATGAATTCGCACACTGCATTTCTGAATCTTTTTTTTTGACACTCAAAAGAGGGGGATACACTCATAGGTGTTCGCCCCAATTTATTAAAAAAGGAGGTGGAATATACTTACAGCGGGGAATACAACAAAGGTCAAGGTAGATGGAAGAAGAGAGGATACCATCCGCCCCCCAAAAAAGAGAAACGTTACATCGATAACCAGTCCGTACAGAAATTATTTGCAGCGGTACAAATGTTTTCCTTATAGAAGCGTTGCCCCGCAAAAATCAAGTTGTTTCTTCCCAGCCAAATGCTCCAAATACGCGCAATGGGGACAATTCTTTCCGATC
This sequence comes from Ottelia alismoides, assembly GCA_037367405.1. NCBI lineage: Eukaryota > Viridiplantae > Streptophyta > Magnoliopsida > Alismatales > Hydrocharitaceae > Ottelia > Ottelia alismoides. The sequence goes on along the minus strand of JAZKJV010000380.1, from coordinate 739,496 downwards.
TTGGGCGAGTCGAGGCAGTAGCGAGGCTCTCCCAGAAGTCAAGCATGGAGGAGCGATTCACCCATCCCACGCCATCCCAGATGGCCTGCACGAAGGGACAATGCAAGAAAAGGTGGCCGGAGGTTTCAATGTCGAGGCCGCACAAACCACAAAAAGAAGAGATATTCGGGAATATGGAGGCGCAGCGTTCACGCGTAAGCAATCTTCCACGTCTGAGAATCCAAAGGAAAACGCCAATCCTTTCCGGAATCTTGAGATCCCAAATGAGCTTGCAGTGGCGAAGAAGAGATGCATCCGCATTCAAGACAGGGGGAGAACAGAGAGATAAGCCTTTCGCGAGGAGAAAGTCCCGTCCAACCAAACAAAATGATCACGGCCCGAAGAAGGCGTAGAAGCGTCCGCAAGTAAAGTCATCAAATCGGTGAAGTCAATGAGTCGTTGGTCCGAGAGCGTGCCCAACAAAATAGGGCACCAGACGCCATCGGCCCAGCAAGAGGCCACGGAAGCGAGTTTATCCCCGGCCATCGCATAAAGACGAGGAAACAGATTCATGAAAATGCCCTTCCCGGACCAATCCACAGTCCAGAAGCGAAAGGATCTCCCATCGCCAATAGCCGGAGCAACCAGCGAGCGGTTAGAGTTGAAGACAGAGAAGACATCGCGCCAGAAAGAATGAGAGAGGCCCTGGGAATGGCCGCCAAAAACGGATGCAAAGGCATGCCCAGCAGCCACGCGGAGGCACTGCAGCAAGAAACTCTCGTCCCGTCCAAGAAGCCTCATCGCCCACTTGAGGAGCCAAGCATCACGAACCACTGCCAAACGCCTAACGCCAAGACCCCCGTCACATTTCGGCCGAGAGATGTCGTCCCACCCAACTAAGTGCATGCCTCTTCTGTCAGAACCATTCTTGCCCCAAAGAAAACGCCTCATTGATTTCTCCAAGCGGAACCGGATTCCTTTGGGTAAACCGCGAGTCGAGAAGAAGTAGATGGGGATAGCCGAGAGAACCGATTTGATAAGCACTAATCGACCGCCTTTGGATAGCATTGATGCACGCCAACCAGCCAATCTAGCTTCCACCTTCTCAATCACCCTCTGATAGTCCCGCAAGCGCGGCCTGCCAAGAGAGAGCGGCAAACCCAGGTACTCAAGCGGAAGCTCCCCGAGGGAAGCCCCCAATAGCGAGGAGCAATCCCCGGCCTCAAGAGCCGATAAGACAAAAGGCACCACTTTTGATTTGGCGCCGTTGATGTGGAGTCCCGAGATCTCGCACAAAAGTTGAATGGTAGTGGCCATCCCCAAAGCCTGAGACCGGCCTCCCTCAATAAAACAAAGGGTGTCATCCGCGAATTGAAGGAGAGGGATATGAAGGTTATCCAAAAAACAGCCGCGAGTAAAACCAGCATTTGCCACTCCCTGGATCATGCGAGGCATAACATCAGCTGCCAGAACGAAAAGGAGAGGGGCGAGGGGGCAGCCCTGTCGAACCCCCCTTCGGGGCTGAAAATGTCCCCCGGCCGGCCGACCATTAATAGAGAGGGAGAAAGAGACAGTAGTAACGCATCGTCTAACCCAGGAGATCCACAACGGAGGGAAGCCCCGAGCCCTTAAAACCCCCCATAGGAAGCGCCAATCCAAAGAATCGTAGGCCTTAGCAAAGTCAATTTTCCATAGAATCCCCTTCGTGCCATTTCTATGCCAACCGTCAATGATTGCAGACGGCAGCGCGTAACAGTCGGAGATCTTTCCCCCCTGGATAAATGCGGCCTGAGCGGGAGATATTAGAGAGTCCAGGAGGGGAGCAAGCCGAGTAGCCAAAGCCTTAGCAATGATCAAATAGATGCCGTTAGATATAGCAATAGGACGAAAATCCTCGATCCGAGAAGCCCCATGTGACTTAGGAATAAGAACCAGGCTGGCCCGGTTAATCCTGTCGAACCCCCGATTTCCATTGCAAAATTCGAGAGCGACATCAAGTACGTCATTAGAGATCACATTCCAGAAGTCCCTATAGAAGGAAATGGGGAAACCGTCGGGGCCTGGGGAGGCATCGACGTTAAGGTCCCAAGCCGCCCTCTTAAGCTCCTAAGCGTGAAAGGCCGAGTTAAGATATTAGCATCCGCGGAGGCGAGAGAAGGGACCCCGATGGCAGACCAGCGCCACGAAGAGGAGGGTTGTCGATCAAAGAAATTCTTGAAGTGATCAACCAATGCTGTGCCTAATTCACGAGAGCCCTGAACTGAGACGCCCCTAATATCAATGGAGGATATACTATTAGCGCGCTTGCGAGCACTGGCGACCCGGTGGAAGAAAGCAGTGTTAGCGTCCCCACACTTAATCCAACGAATACGAGAGCGCTGTCTCCATTCGATCGCCTTCTTCCTGTCGTCCTCCGAGATTAGAAGTGAAGCCGAGGATCGCTCAGATAATTCATGAGGAGAGAGCTCTCTATCGTTCTCCAAACGATCGAGCCGAAGAATAATTTCCTCCGCGTTGTTCCGAGCCAGAAGCCTAGCCTGGCGAGTGGAAAATTTGAAAGCGGCGAGGGCACGTCGAAGCGATGAAAGCTTAAAATCAAAGCGGCGAGCCGCATGGCCGGGGAAAGAGAGCTGAGACCAATGATTGCGGACGAGATCCTTAAAGTCTGATTCCAGCATCCAGCTCCTCTCATAGCGGAAGATACCATGAGGACGGGAGGATTCGTCAGCCTCCCAAATAATGGGAGAGTGATCAGAAAAAGATCGCGGCCTTGAAGAAACGGAGCACAGCGGGAAGGCTTCCATCCAGCCATTATTAGCAAAAAATCTGTCAAGACGTGAACGAGAAGATGAATTGCGCCAAGTGAAAGAAATATCATTTGCCACCAAATCTTCGAGAGCCAAGCCATGGACGAAATCCAAAAAATCACTCGAGCCGGGATCCCGCCCCCCTCTACCACGAGGGCGGTCGCAAGCGAGAAGAGTGACATTAAAATCCCCCCCACAATCCAAGGGATGCTCCCTAAGGCCGTAGCGTCAGCATTCAAATCCTCCCATAAGAATCGCCGAGCGAGGTGACATAATGGCGCATATACGCATGAAAAAGCCAAAGAAATATTCGAATCCACATGAATAAGTGTAACAGTGATAGAGTGGCGTCCCAAACGAGCATATACGAACGAAAATCTTGAAGAGCGCCAAGCAATAATAGCGCCACCAGAGGCACCAACCGCATCCAAGGAGCAAAAAGCATCGACAGGACCTGCCCCAAGCGATTTCCACATGGCGTCGTCAACTCCCGCAAGCTTAGTTTCCTGAATAAATACCACATCACAATCCCACTCGCGCAAGCACGAACCGAAAGCCTAACGACGAATCGGGTCTCCCAACCCACGAACGTTCCAAGATAGTAGCTTCATTAAAGTTACAAAAAATGGCCCCAAAAACAACAAAAGTAAACAGTCGATAGTCACTACAGCTGGGGACGTCGCTGACCAGCCCGGCGAAGCCCTGCCGCTTCTGCAATAACCTCGCGTGTCGGCGAGAGGAGATCGTGAGGGAGCAAGTCCAGGCGTCGAGAATAAACTAGTCCATATCTCGCCGGTGACGCACAAAACTCATTCCAAGAGCTCCAAGATGAGGCAAAGCAAGTCGGTGATACCGAGGGATCATTCGAAGAAGAGGCCATAGCGTCGCCAGCAAACATATAGCTTCGATTAGAGAAAGAAGGCAGAGCACCACTGTGAGAAAACATACCAGCCATGGGAGAGGAGGCAGCCCCCGAGGAGACCGAGTCCATCGAGATGAAAAGAGTCGCCGAAGCGGTTGAGTGCTGATGGTCGGACGAAAGCGTCTGGTAACAGGGCATAGAAGTAATCGGGCTAGGGCACGGATAGTCCGAATAGCAGATTAGAGGAACGTCGGAAGTAAGTGGGTCAACCACCGCCCGAGGAAAGCACGGATTACCATCAAAGATCCGACCCGGATGTCGGAATAGGAAACGCCATCGAATAGCAAGAGTCCGCCCCGCGGTCCAGAGGATCGGGAATATCAGAACAATTACCCTGAATAGAATCGATCTCGAACAGGCTCCCATGCTCGTGGGGGGTGACCTTCCCGCTTCCCAAGAAAAGTGAAGCACAGCCGACATATCATAACTCGCGCCATGCAACTGCGGCGCTTGGATAATATCATTGCAGTATGACACGTGGCCAAAGGAAGATGAAACGCCGAGGGCATCAACGGACGATACGCCGTTGCCGGAGGAAGTAGAAGGTTGAGGAGGATCGTCCGGCGACGGGAAGAAGAACTCCAGCTTGAAAGACCAGCTGCCGAGAGATAGCTTCTCGAAAAGAACCTTACCCTTCATGGAGAGGTACAGGGTAGAGGAACATTCCACCAATATCCTCGTGCAAGTCCAGTCAGAGCCGGGCGTCAGGCCGTCATCCAGAACAGACACGATCTGACCCCAATTGCCGATAATCTTCGAGAGACAATGAGCGGAACGGGAGAGAAAAGGAACGCCGCGTACCTCCACCACGCATCGCTCAGTGCCCAAGGCCGCCCCATCTGCAACCCTCGGCCGCCTCCACTTGACCAAAGAAGCATCTGCACGTTGAAAGAGGAGCTCCCGTTGCTCCGGGGAGAGGCCTCTAACACAGCAACGGAAATCGTCCAGGAAGAAAAGGTCCCCCGAGAAGGTCTCGCCCAGGATAGAAAGAGTATCAGAACAAACCACCTGATGATCAATACCCCGCCGTTGAAGCACTCCAATCGCCACCGTAAGCTTAACGTCCACCGCCTTCGAGTGACACCTTCCCGAATCTTTTAGCCCGGAGGACCCACCTTTCTCGAGCCCAGCCGCAAGAAAAGGACGGCGGCCCGAGGCCGGCAAATGATGCTGGAGAGGTTGAGAGACCAGCCTTTCGGAAAGACGAGGAAGCCGAGTATCGACCTGGACTAGCAAAGGAGGAGGTTGAGCGCACTTACCCTTGACATCATCAGGAGCCCCAGACACCACCTGAGCGAAGGAACGGGAGTCCAGGCAAGCGGAAGAGTGGCGACCTCGGCGTGAAGCCCCCGCGCGAGACGATAATAAATGGCGATGCGTATCCATGGCCCTCGAGTTGCAAGCTAAGGAGCGGTGGCCGATTTTCCCGCACCGAAAGCAGCGTGGGGGAACGCTGCAAGCAGACGCCAAATGCCCACGGTCCCCGCAGCGGAAACAGCGTTTGCCCGGCTTGGAGTGAGATACAGTCTTCCATTCCTTCCCCGGGTCTTCAAGCCTTCGCTTCTCCGCGTGACGAGTGTCACCGAGAAAAACACCGCGACCATCCCGAGGACGACGAGAATCCCCCTGCTTCGGAACCCAAACCCCCTTGCTACGGACCCTCCCCGCAATGGAGCCCAAGCCGCTTCGGAACCTCCCACCCTCTGTTCGGAACCTCCCACTCTCTGTTCGGTGGCACTCTCTCCCACTCTCTGTTCGGTGGCACTCTCCCATCGTTCCCCCTAGCTGTTGAGTGAAAAAGTTCTTCTGCATTTCTGAATCTTGATTTTACTTATAAGTTATAATTCATGGAAGATGGTTTTGAGCTAGCAATTCCGTTCAGTGATCCTATGTGCAAATAGGTTGTCTAGCATTCTGAAACAGGCACTCAAAATCTCTTTTTATATACACTAGTCAAGTCTTCGTATTCCTCGTGTATTTGGTTTTCAGCATGCCGGTCTCAGAAAGATGACCTGATTTTCCAATCTTAATGCCATGTCCATGTCAACCCATTATCGAGCAATTTTAATATGCACTATTCATTAAGTGAAGTTCATTCCATATATAATGTGGATATATTGAGAGAATAAATACAGATACAAAACTAACAACACAAGAAAACATCAACTAATTCCATGTATGGCAAAATAAAATTAATCTTGATAGCTAGCATTCATTATTATAATATACACAATTAAGACGTCAAAGGTCGTGGGTTAAAACCTGCTAGGGTGATCCAAACAGATCGTGTACTAAAGATCAATTTCAGCGAGCAACCAAGTGGCCACATAAAACTCATCCTTTAGGCCTAAACTAGTGCCACAATTAGGTATAATCATATTGGTTACGAGGTGCTCTTGTTTGAATACATCATTATCCTACTCCATCTAACCTCTTAATATCAAATAAACCCACCTTTAGGTGGGCCAGCACATAGCATTCAAAACTTTGTCACCACCACCTCTATGTAACAAAAGCTTTTCAGCCATGCCACTTTGATGAGCCAATGAGAATAAATGCCAGAATTAGTAATCTACAGAACCATGCAAATTGAATATCCTTCAAAAGAAATATAGAGAGAGAGGCCTTATCTAGATTCTAGAGGGCCCTATGCCCATTAACATCTTGGTGAGCACCAATTCTAGACCATACACGTGTATTAGCAATAACTATATTTCTAATTATATGCTACAATGTATTTAAAAAGGGAAGATGGTTTTGGAAAGAAAAGCTTCAAATAAATGATTTCGTGCAGATGATTAAGATCCAAACGCTAGGATAGCAATAAGTATACTTTGTTCAAGTAAATGGGTATTGTGAGATTGGTAATATCAAGACAATGATCAGTAATTTACATCCAAATTATTACCTTGTACAGAATTTAGTAATATGTATATAGTGGTCAAGTAAATGTGTGTTGCGAGATCATTAACAACATAACAAATGGTTAGTAATACCATTGTGTATGTAATGTGCATTGCATTCATTTTTGTAATATTTTTCCTTTTTCGACAACAAATATTCCATTAATTTTACTATTTCATTGTTCCTTATGTGCGTGTGTTTAACAACTTCTTTTCCAAAGTACTTTCCATATTAATCATATAGAAGGAGAATATGTTAATGATTCTATGTTACTTTCTTACTTGAGCAATGTGTGTGCCTTATTGATCATTACTTTGTTATTATTGATCTCATAATAGTCATTACTCGAGAATTGTATGCATATTACTGAACCTGTGAAATATGACATAGATATATGCATTACTGAACACACAACAATTTACTTAAGAGCTGTATATATATTACTTGAGTATTGTCTCTAAATTACTAAATTCTGTTCAAAGTAATAATACATATGGAAATTACTAAACATTTGTTGTGCCTTTACTAGTGTTACAATAAGCACTTACTTGACCAGTGTATATATATTACTGGATTATGTACCATATAATAAAACGAATGCAAATTACTGACCGTTGTTTGTGTATTATTGATCTCGCAACAACCATTTACTTGACTATTGTATATATATTACTAACCTGAGTATTTGGATCTCAATTTTCTACAATAAATCAAGGATTTTGAACATTTTCTTTCCAAAACATTCTTCCTTTTTTTAAGGACACGATATATTTGGAATAATACTTATTGTTAAATAGTCCTACATATTAATCTCCTTCCAAAAATAACATCCTTCGAAATAGGTAACCACTCAATTGATAATACACGTGTATGGCCTAGAATTAGTGCACGCCAAGACACTAATGGGCATAGGGCTCATTGGATAAAAATCATATATATATACATATATGTAGACTTACAAGCTACCACGAAAGGGGTTAACACATAGCATTCAAGTATATATGTGAGTATATGCAGACAGTCAAAACTGCAGGATATAGAATGCATACTAAATGTAACGACAGAAAGAATAGAACCCCTAACATCAAGAACCTAAAATCGCTTACCATCAACAGAATGCCAGGGTAACAACCCTGCAGGAGATGACTCCATGTTCAACATTGGATCTCGCCCAAGGTAAAGGTCCTCTTGACATTTTTGTTTGAGCTCTCTTTTGAGACTGAGTTTCTCAGGTCTTTGAGCCTTTCCATTTTCACCAGGCATATCTAGCAATGTGAAAGAAGACCAAGAAAATAAGACATGCTTCAAGAATCAAATTTGGCTTGTGTCCAGACATAAGAAAACTGTAAAAAAAGAAACGAAGTATATACAACCTAAATGCATGAACGAGTCATTGTTAAACAACACTCACAAAGACTAAATCTGTTAACCCTAGATGAAAAAGCACAGTTTCTATCATGTACCATAAAATTTAATGACTATCTGGGTTGTTCTCAATAGAGCCTCCAAATTAGGATTTCTATGTAAAGTGGACAACAGCACATTTTAAAAATGCATTCCAATTTCAAATGCTTTGCAACTATGCCGAAATCGTCAAACATGAAACAGATTAAGCAAGTACAGATTCAACTTAACAAACCATATGAAACGAATCTAAGTTGTGCATTTCTCATTAGATTCAATTCTATTGAGACAAGACATTCAGGACATAAGACTGCGAGTAACTACACAGTTTCAATTCAAGCACAGGCATGAAATACAACAACAACAAAGCCTTTTCCCACAATTAAGTAGGGTCGGCTACATGGATTCTTCGCCTCCATTCAGATCTATCTTGGGTCAATCCTGGCCTTATATCAAAAAAAACAAAGATCCCTTCGTATGGTCTCTTTCCAACACTTCTTGGCTGTCCCCGCCCTCTCTTAACCGGCTCAACATCCCAATACTCGCATCTCCTAACTGGTGCATCAGTTGATCTTCTTTGCAAATGACCCAACCATCTTAAAACACAACAACAACAACAACAACAACAAAGCCTTTTCCCACAACTAAGTAGGGTCGGCTACATGGATTCTTCGCCTCCATTCAGATCTATCTTGGGTCAATCTCGGACTTATATCCAAAAAACTAAGATCCCTTCGTATAGTCTCTTTCCAACACTTCTTGGGTTGTCCTCGCCCTCTCTTAGCCCTCAACATCCCAACACTCGCATCTCCTAACCGGTGCATCAGTTGACTAGCACAGGCATGAAATAAAAATCAAAAAATTTAGAAAGCATCGGCGCCACCTACATGAACTTACACTCGTCAACCACTATGACTAAACCTGAAAAAGGAATGTTCAAAGGTTCCTGACCGTCCTTTGACAAACAGTATGCTTGTTACAAAATCTATACAACGCAAATAGTCTGAGTTTGCACGTAAATAAACAAAAGAATCATCTGCACGGATATCTATTAAACCAAACATTTTAGTTGACTTCACCTTTTGACAGCAAAAGTCTGTACACTTGTAAATATCTTCCTGAGATCTGAATGTAGATTTATGGACTCACTCTGAATTCATGGTCTCTGTGCATAAGAAGCAAGGCTAGAGCTTGAGTTCAGATTTTTGACGTTTTCCTTAACAAGCCAAACCCAAAACAAGGTTGCTCAGCCAGCTCAGTCGGTTCGCTCAACATTTTTCAAAACTTTCGTACAAATTTAATATAAGTAGTTGACAATGAATAGTTATGAAACAATAGGCTAAGTCCGACTTGAGTTGGAATGAGTGCACTTGTTGATGCACTCTTAAATTACAAAAAATCGCTAAATTTCAGAATTTGTAATTGTTTTTTAAACGAAGCAGGGTGAGATACCGAGATGGGACTCACCGCAGATGTATTAATTAAAGTAGAAAATTACGTTATATGTTATCGTACAAAAAGCAAAGTCATAAGGATGGTCTTACAATGCTCCAAGACATTTTCAAAGTAGAAACATTGACTGCGAAAGATGAATTCATTACTTGCACACCAAATTGCCCGAAGGTGCAGCAAAGTAGTCATGTAATCATCATGGGAGTTGCCGCAAAAATCCCTAGACGCTCGTTTGGTTACCATGTTACCTCGAGGTAACCTAGTTTACCCCATGCATCCCTAGGTTGGCATTTCATCACAAACCAATGTGACATCACATCACATTCCTCATTCCAACCCTCTCCAATCCTCATAACCATCCAAACAGCTACTATTCACATGAGGTTACTCCAACCCAACCCAGTTACCGAACAGGCCCTAGATGTCTAGAAAGTGCTTAGATCTTCAGTCCTTAGCCGAAGAATGCAAATGCAGTCCCAAAATTTTGTCGAAGAAACACACTTGAAGAAGAGGCATATCCACAAAATCAACACCACATCTCGAGCAGATAGCATCACCCGTACGTAGAAGCCTATCCTCCCGTTCCTTCGTGAGTATCCATTCATACCTCACAAGTCGTTCCTACATCACAAGCCAGAGGAAGACCTTAATGTTGGTGAAAATAATCTATATTATTTAGGGTCTGACCTTAATGTTGGTGAAAAAATAATCTATATTATTTATGAGACCCTGGGGCTCTATCATATAAGGGGGAGTCTTAATGGATAGATTAAATATTATAGTCAACATAGATAGAGTAAATAAACAATAGTAAAACATAAAAATATCTCTACACTCCCCCTCGATGAAGCATACATGTCAATCATGCTCAGCTTGGATCCACACTTATGAAACAAACCTCTAGTCAAGGTCTTGATGAAGATATCTGCAATCTGATCCCCTCTTAATAGATAGATTACATATTATAGACAACATAGATAGAGTAAATAAACAATAGTAAAACATAAAAATATCTCTACACTCCCCCTCGATGAAGCAAACATGTCAATCATGCTCAGCTTGGATCCACACTTCTGAAACAAACCTCTAGTCAAGGTCTTGATGAAGATATCTGCAATCTGATCCCCTGAACTGACGTGAGAAGTGGAGATAAAGCCTTTCAGAATGATGTCACGTGTATAATGGCAATCTACCTCAATACGCTTTGTCCTTTCATGAAGACCAGGATTATTGACAATAATAATGCAGCCTAGTTGTCACAGTGTAAGTACATAGGAGGTGGTACATCAATGCCAAGGTCGATCAAGATTGATCTAACCCACATCATCTCAGTGGTCCCCTTGTGTCATAGTTCTGTACTCTGATTCGGCATTGGCTCTGGCCACCACTGTATGTTTCTTTCTCTTCCAGGATACTAAAGAGCTATCGATAAATACTGCTAACGCTGAAATAGACTTTGTACTTAGGGCATCCTGCATAGTCTGCATCCACGCAAGCTGAGACATTGAGAGATGTCCATTTCTTGAAAAATAGTCTTACACCTGGAGATGATTTCAAGTACCTCAGAATCATGTGAGCAACATCCATATGTACATGTACGGGTTGCTCCATGAACTGGCTAACCCACTAACAGCAAATGAGATGTCCGGTCTGGTAATTGCAAGTAGCTCCCCAACCAGCTCTCTATATCTCCTCTTATCCATCATCTCTATCATCGTCGTATAGTCTCATGTTGGGGTCCATAGGAGTAGTTACATGTATGCACCCGCTCATGCATGTCTCTGCTAAAAGGTATGTAACATACTTCCTTTGAGTCATCACAAGACCATGCTAGTTCCTAGCAAACTCTAATACGAAGAAGTATCGTAAAGGGTCAAAGATCCTTTGTAACAAATCATTACCCAAAGAACTCCATAGCCTTGACAAACCCCTGCACATTATTTCCTATAACGATGATATCATCAACATAAACAATAATAACAATTGTACCTCGATGGGTTCTCTGAACAATGAGTGTCTATATTCAACCCTGTGAATCCTTTATGATCAATCAAATCCGAGAGCTTCTGGAAGTTTAGAACCATGCTCTTGGACTTTCCTTAATGCCATAGATAGCCTTATAAAGTCTATAAACTTGCTGACACTCCCCCTGAACAACAAACTCTGGACGTTGCTGCATGTAGACTTCCTCTTGGAGATCACCATAGAGAAATGCATTCTTGACGTCAAGCAGAAACAATGGCCAATCTCGCACCATTGCAACAACAAGAGAACCTGAAGAGTAGAATGGCGGGCAACACTGGTGAGACGGTATCTTGATAGTCCGCCCACACATCTAGGTGAACCCTGGTGCAACAAATCTAGCCATATAACGATCTACCGTAACATGTTCTCGGTGTTTCACAGTGAACACCCACTTGCAACTGACAACAGATGTCCTAGGGGAAACTATAAATAAACTCCATGTGTCGTGTGACTATAACGCAGCTACTTCCTCCTTCATTACAAGATGTCACTGATTGTCTTGCATAGCCTCCTGGTAAGTCCGTGGAATCTCCACAGTGGCTAGACCTACAACAAATCTCCTAAAATATGTTGACAGGTGTGCCAAAGAAACAGTGGAAGCAAGAGGATATGAGGTACATGTACGCCTCTACTTTGTAAACACAATCTCAAGATCATAAGCAACCTCATATGCATGCTCACTGGCCTCATGTGAAGGAACATGCTCGTCGTGTACAACAGCCCGCTATAGAGACATAACTATTGCCATTAGTAGAAACATTGTGATCAAAACATACCTGAGGCATGCTAGATGATTGGGGAGGCCCATGAGCGATAGACAGCCTACGGACGTAGGAGCATGGTAAGAACTAGCCTATGGGACTAGGAGGTGGTGGTGGTAGTGGTGGTGGTGAATCGTAGGTGGTATTGGAACAGGTGGTGGTGGTGAAGGAGGTGGAGGCATGCAAACCTCCTCACTAGAATTAGATGGAGTGAACTTATCACCTACATGTGAAAAATACATTACATACTCAAAAAATGTGATCAGCACCGACATAATACTTCTGACAAGCGGGATCGTAACACTGAAATCCCTTCTGTGTCTTGGAATATCCTACATAAACACACTTGACAGCTCTGGGGGCAAGCTTGTCAAGGACAGGTAACAACCGATGCACAAATGCCACATAACCAAATACACGAGGGGTGAGGGAGAACAGATCCTTCTCAAGAAACGTAATCAAGAAATGAAGCTTCTCACCCAAGACAATGAAAGATATATTATATACAAGATAGCAAGCGGTGAGAACAGCATCACCCCAAAAGGAGTGAGGAGCATGGCACTTTTTTTTTGACGCTCCAAAAAGGGGGAGACACCCGCAGCTGTTCGCCCCAGTTTTATTAAGAAAGAAAGAAGAAAATACTTACAGAGGGAGCAGAAAGGGAGAGGAGGGGAAAATGATATCAATAACGATACCAATCGCCCCCATTAATCAGAGGAGCAAGGCACTTAATCAGAAGAGTCTGTGTGACATCAAGTAAATGACGGTGTTTAAGTTCACCAACATCGTTCTGCTGGGACGTGTAGGCACATGATGTCTGATGTAAAATACCTAGCGATCGAAGAAATGTGAAAGTTGTATGGTACAGAACTCTAAGGTGGCGTTCAGTTGGGGGGTTACCCCCCACTTTGGGTGGGTAACCCCCCAAAACCCACACTTTTAACCCACTAGTGGGGCCCACTCCCTTTCCATCAAAAAATATATATATTATACCATCATATCATCTAAAAATCATAAAATACTCAACTTCTACTCATTATTCCAAACTTCAATACAATCATATCACAACAACTACCCACTTTTTCAAATTCCAATACAATCATATCATAATAACTATCTACTTTTTCAAATCTCAATACAATCACATCACACAAACCCTCCCAACCCTTAACTCACCAACCAAACACACTAACACAAAAACGGGTTATCCACCCCCGGATAACCCACCAACCAAACGCACCCTAACGCATTGTCAGTTCGAATAAATTTGACAATAGCAGAAAAGATTTCTTTATTTCATTGATAAATGATTGAATTGCATCCACATCTTCAGACTTATTCTTTAACAGAAAAACACATGACAATCTAGAAAAACCATCTATTACAACAAGATAGAATCTATGTCACTGATGATTGGGAACACGACTCAGACCCTAAATATCCAGATGAATCAACTGAAAAAGAAAACTACTATTACGACCTTGACGACTCGGGAATGAGGATCGGTGGTGCTTTCCTACCTGACATGCTTCGCATTGGAAAGTAGAACGAGTAGAAATTTGAGGAAGCACGTGACAAAACTTATGAAGGTATAGATGGCCAAAACAGATAAAAGAAGAAACTGGTCCTACAGAATTAGATGAAGCACCAGCATGAGGAGTATGGATCAGTCGATATAGACTTCCCTACTCACACCCACATCCAATCACCCTGCCCGTGAATATGTCCTGAAACATAATAGAAGATGGGCCAAAAGAAGCATGGCAATGTAAATCTTTAATAATCTGACTAATAGACAATAAATTCATGGTAAAGTTAGGTGCATGAAGCACATTCAAAAGAAGCATGGATGGCGTCAAATTGATCTCCCCCACGTTCGGTGATGGGAGAATGAGCCCCATCCGCTACGATCACTGATACACAAGGATTTATCGATCTGTATGATGCAAATTTATCTCTATCTCCACACAGATGATGAGAGGTGTCAGAATCCATAATCTATTCTATAATGCCAGCCCTACTACAACAGTAAGAGCAAAAGCCAACCTGAGATACCAGTCGAGGAAGAAGCAGCCACATCTGAAGTGCTCACAGACCCGAAAGAAGCAACAGGAAGCATAGTTTCTCTCATGCAGGAGACTATGTGATAAATCGTCAAAAAGCAGTAACAAAATGCTCTCGTTGTAGCACGAGCCAAATGTCATTCAACAGAATCGAGAGAAAATCTCCATGAAGAGTACTCGGCTTTAATTTCTACATGGGTAAGTCCAGGGTCGAACATAGGGATGCAAGCAACTATTCAATTAAACTCAATGGTTGATTAATTATTTTAATTATTTCTATATCCTAAGTTAAGAATAATGCAAATACCCACAAAATCAATGCAATTTTTCAAATCATCTTTTTATGCATGTATTCAAAATGGCATACACTCATACAATGAACAAACAAGGACATATAACATAAAACTATGCTCTTGATTAAGTAAAGAATTACTTGTAATTTAGATTACATTAATTGATGATAATTCAGAACCAATTCAACATATGAATAATTTATTTTAATTTAATTAAAAAGGCTGAATAGATCAATTTAATACTCTAAAATTCAATGCGTAATATGCAGACCGAATTGGAATTTAGATGCACAAAATAGAAGAGCATGAAACAAGCTTTCCAATGACACCAAATTTATTAAAATCAGAGATACGGTTCACAAGTTATTGCAAAGATATTGCAGGAGCATAACTGAAAGAAAACTTATGTATTTTATTACAAAAGAATCCAAAATGGACTAATATGCAATTACAAAAACCCGTAGGGTAGATTTTGCAATTTTTCTAGAGGCACGGGAACTTATCTGCAATTTCTGAGAAATACTTGGGCGTTGTTGCAACTTGCAATTTCTCCTCAAATACGTGCACTGCAAGTGGGAAGACTGAGGTTCGGGTGTCGATTCGGGCACATGTGTCGCTTATAGGTGGTTTGGCTCAGGCTTGGGCAGTCCTAGTCTGAGGCATGAAGCATTGCCTCGGGTCTAGGCTCGGATCGACTAACGATTGTTGGATCTGATCAGGGAGATCAGATCTACAGGCTACTGCTATCTCTGTTATTCCCCCTCCTCTGTAGGTGGCGGAGGTTGAGCGGAGCTCCGATGATGCTGGTTCTCCTCCTCCAAGCTTATCCTCTCAATCTGAAGGTCGCAGAACCTTCATGAAGGTCCAGTGAGGATGTTGAAGGCTTCAAGAGGAGTCGACGATGGCCCTAGAGGTTGATCAATGCAATGTCGTCAGCGACAAAAGGTAAGACTAGCGGTTTAGAAAAATTACAATCATTGAAGCTTTATGTTTACGATTTACCTACAAGTGTTAGAAAACAAGAACAAATATGTGAATCTAATGCGATGCAACGAAGGCGGAAGGACGGGCTAATTCGAGTGAAAGAATGGGCCCTATAATGGTTATGTTATGTTGTAGAGAGCAGAAATGGATCGAATGTGAACAAGGTTGAGAAATGGCTGAGGTCTACGGGAATGAACGCGTCAATCCATGGTAATCTGCAATGGTGTGTGATGTTTCAAATCATTGATAAAGTATAAAGACTAAGGCAAATAAAATGGTGAAGTACAGAAGAAAACAAAGATGACGAACTTACTTGGAACTGGTTTAAACAGAGGAGATGAAGTAGAGGATGAATCAGGCCTGATTCGAAGCTGAGGAGTTGTGTGGTTCTTTGCTTGAAGTTCTAGGTCGCAGAACTAAGCTCGAGCCATACTATCAAGGGTCTGAAATGTGCCTGAAATGACGCAGATCTCGTCGGCGTTGTCCTTCGTCTTCGCTTTCAAGATCACTCACGCACTATCACTCGGAGAGAATTGATGCTATGAGGTGACGCTCCGAATGGTGGATGCAGTTAGAGGAGGTCGGAGGAAGAGTTTTGCTCAAGAGGAGTTCGACGGTTCAGGTGGTGGCGATGGTGGTTTCAACCGTCGAAAGGAAGGAACGCGTGAGGACGGTGTATCTGGCTATTGGGCGATGACACCCAATGATTAAGGAAGGGATAGTTGTCGGTTCCAGGAAGTTGGAGCATATGGAGAAGTTTTAAGAAATCGGTGAAGATGGAGGGGTTCGAAGCGACGCGTCCCTTGGAAGTAGAGACTGGAGGTTAACAAAAGCCCTCAGCCGTTGCATCTCATGATCCAATGGTCCAGAGTGAGGCGGAGTGGAGTGTAGAAGCGGGGCCATGTAATGCATCCAGATGGCGCAATGTGGCCCAATAAGAATTCATAGAAATATAAAAAAATAGCATAAAATAGAAAATAAATACAAAAGAGAGGAATTAGAAAAAATATTCACCATGAAAGTTGTAGATCTCGGCTACAACTTTCATGTGGAACTCAAAGAGAAATAAAATCAACTATACATAGTTACTATTTTTGCAAGTAATTTAAAGTATCAAATTACTTATTTTTATTTTTATTTTATTATTTTATGGATTTTTATTTTATTAATAAGGCTAAAATAAATATGTACAATATTATTATGATTTTATTGGATTTTTCATGACTAATAAATATAAAAAAATAATAGCATAATAATAGGGTAAATAATGTACAATGATTATAGGTATTTATTCGCAACAAATACAGAATTAATTAGGGTTAATTGTTAATTATTTTTATTGGTTTTCTTAAGCTAAGAGAGATAAAAATAAGTAATAATGTAGATGAATCTGGGATTCATCACTATGTCATCAAATCTCTGATCGGAAGTAGATGTAATAGGAGTCTCACTCTTGGAGTAGCATGTATCCTCAGATTGGCGGGGACGATGATAGTAGGTGTATGGCTGACAAATACCACAACCACCTCGTCGACTACGAACCTCAACCTATGTATTGTGAAGTACCTCCTTTACCGAGGGATGCAGCTATCGCAGAGGTCTGTGATGAATTGGATGACGGAACGATGGTCCTGCTAAGTCGATGGTATGCCTCTTTTAAAGGAGAAATAGTAGAATTTGTAAGAATCTGTGACCGAGGAGCTTCGTATTTTGGATCAAGAGGCGCTAAGAAGACGCTAACTATCGTGCCATTCTTGTACTTCTTCTATTGCTTAGGTGTAGCTGCAAGAGGCGTGAAGCTGTGAAGCTTCTCGAACATGCCTCGTAGAAATTTATATAGAGAATGCATGGGTCAACCATTATGTTTGACAGTAAATATATCATTTTGTAACTGCAAGATCTTCATCTCGGTTCTTGCTTGTGAATAGGTAGCAGCAAGAATATCCCACATAGCCTTGGTAGTGGGCTGATGCAGAACATCATATTGGTGATCTCCATTGTCAATGTACCAGTCAACCAAACACATGCATACACATAATCGACCTCCCATGAGGCATTTGTTCCAGTCTTGTCAATCAGCTCCTCTTCGGTAAGAATGTGCTTCTTACAAATAGACTACGTCATGCTCATGAATTGCATGGCACATAGTTCATAGTTTGTTCCATCCATCTTGACTATTGACGTCAGACCTCGAAAGGCATCTGTGAAGGAAGTACTAACCTTGTTTTCTGACAAGATGTTGAATCCAAAGATTGAGATTTATTAAACAAGGAAAAACTTGTTTACACGGACATGAGGGGAATTGAATGTAGGTGTAGACTCAAACTGCAACCATTCCCATTAAAATGAGGTGTGTCCAAGGGCAACAGAGGGTGATTTATCAATCTAAAATAACCCCAGAAATCTCAAATACAGTATGATCACTCGATCATCGACACGGTTCCCTAGAACACAGTGATGCAACGACACAACCCAACCTAGATAGGGGTGACACCACCTGCAGGAGAGGAATATCAACGGCGGTGGAGCCAGCGGGGAGGTCGGTGGGGGTTCCGAGCAACATGGGACCGAGTAGCGATGGCAACAAGGACCATAAGCGACGGCGGCACCGATAGAGGGGGTAGACAGTGGGTACGGGTTGGGCTACGAGTGTTTTAGGATTTGGGTATGAGAACTCTAGTCTAAGATCGTTGATGTGATACGATATTGGTGGAAAAATAATATGTATTATTCATGAGTCCCTAGAGCTCTATTATATAGGGGGAGAAATCAAATTGGCAAATTACATATTGTAGACCGCATAGATAGAAAATAAGTAACAACAACATCAAAGCCACTGTTGCAAAAGTCGGCCGACTAGGCCGACTAGTCGGACCGACTATGCGACTCGGGGGGATGGCCGATTCGAATAGAGGTAATCGGGCTATAGTCGATTGTACCCGATTAGTCGGGCGCTTAGTCGGATTAGTCGGCCGCTTAGGCGGGCGATTTCTACATAGACGATGCGAGCTGGGTCCGGGTTTTGAAATATAGGGTTACTGTTAGACAGTAACCCTTCACGCAAGCATAACCTTTTGACCCCCACCCCCCGCGGCTCCTGTGCACGATACCCCAGCCACGCCGCCTCGCCGCCTCGCCTGTGCGCCCCCCTCGCCGGTGCCGCCCCCAGTGCCTCGCCGCTCCCAGCCTCGCCGCCTCCGGTGCCGCCCCCTCGTTCTCGGCTCCAGCAGGTAAAGGTTAGGTTTTTTTGTCTTTTATTTCCTCTTGTTTTTAGGTTGATATGTTAATATGTTATTGTTAGCTTGATCTTAGATGTTATAGGCTTATAGCTTTGATTTGCTTAGGTTAATGATGTTGAACTTAGATGTTAATTTGTTAATGTTATTGTTAGCAAATAACAATGTTAGGTTTTCTTCAAAAAAATTTTGTTTTTGCTTAGGTTGATCTTAGATGTTAATATATTATTGCTTAGATTTTCTTAGGTTGATGTTGTACTTAGATGTTTTTATGTCAATGTTATTGTTAGCAAATCAGATCAATGTTATTGTTGTACTTAGATGTTTTTATGTCAAGGTTTTCTTCAATTTTTTTGTTTTTGCTTAGGTTGATCTTAGATGTTAATATGTTATTGCTTAGATTTTCTTAGGTTGATGTTGTACTTAGATGTTTTTATGTCAATGTTATTGCTAGCAAATAAGATCAATGTTATAATTTCCTTCATTTTTCCTTCTCTTGCTATAATTTCTTAAGCTCTTGAAAATATTAAATTTGCTAAAATTATGAAGATAAATGATAGTATATATATTAAAATTTGATTTATATATTAAAAATAATTAAAAAATCAAAACCGACTAATGCTCGACTAAATCCGATTACTCTCCTGACTGCCGATTAATTCTTAGTCAGTGACCTTGCCGACCGAGTACCGACTGTTGACTTCTACAACCTTGATCAAAGCCTTTTCCCACAATTAAGTAGGATCGGCTACGTGGATTCTTCGCCTCCATTCAGATCTATCTTGGGTCAATCTCGAGCTTATATCCAAAAAATTAAGATCCCTTCGTATAGTCTCTTTCCAATACTTCTTGAGTCTTCCTTGCCCTCCCTTAATCGGCTCAACATCCCAACACTCGCATCTCCTAACTGGTGCATCAGCTGGCCTTCTTTACAAATGACCAAACTATCTTAAGCAGTTTTCTCGCATCTTATCCTCGACCGGAGCAACACCAAATTTCTTTCTGATTGCATCATTCTGAATGCGATCTTTACGTGTGTGTGTGTGTGTGTGTCCACACATCCACCATAGCATTTTCATTTCTACTACAAACATCCTCTGCACATGTCTATGGTTCACAGGCCAACATTCAGATCCATAGAGCATAGCAGGTCTCACAGCTGCTTTGTAAAACTTTCCTTTAATTTTTAAAGGAATTTTCTTATCACAGAGAACAGCAAAGGCTCCTCTCCACTTTAGCCAGCCTGCATTTATTCTATTAGTAACATCTCCATCAATTTCCCCATCATGTTGCAAAATAGATCCCCGATATATATAAAAATCTCTTCCGAATGTTATCGTCACCAATCTTCACCTCGATTCCTTCATCATTGCTTCCATCAAAGGTGCACTCCATATATTCCTTCTTAGTCCTACTTATAAGAAATCCTTTAGTCTCTGTAGAGATATATATTATTATATGCTATGTACCTGTTCGTCATTTTTATTTTACTCTAGACTACTATGTATTTTACCCTTGAGGTCTCTCCCTATATAAGAGAGCCTAGGGTTCCCTTGAATAATAGATTGCTCATTTTTCACAACATGGTATCAGAGCCCAAGCCCTAGGGCTCTCTCCCTCCCCCCCCCTCGCCGCCCTCCCTCCCTTCGTCTATCTCCGCCGCCACCGTTGCCTCCCCTGGCTCCTCTCCCCCCACCACCACCACCCTCTCCGCCCCCCCCCCCCCGGTTTCCGCCGCCGCCAGCCCCAGCCCCTGCCGGCCCCCAGTCCCACCGACCCTCCGTAGTCCCGGCGTGCCCTTGCCGATTGCCGGTGTGCCCTAGCCGGCACCGCAGCGCCTTGATCGTAGCCGTCCCTTCTTTCAGATAGATAGATTTGAGTGCGTAACGTCTACATACGCACTCGAATCCTATGCAGTTTGTGTAGACATCTGTCACTTTGTCTACAAACCCTAGTTCTTCTCCAGCGGCGATATGTCAGAATTTAAGGTTGATATGCCCTCCATAGGCGCGTTCAAAGGTCCTGCGCCAATAGTAAAGATGGACGGGTCGAATTATGAGCTTTGGGCGATGCAGTTCATGAGTCTCATGAAGTCGAACAGTACGAAGCACATTCTTACCGAGAATGAGCCAGCAGGAAAGACAGGGATATATGCCTCGTGAGAGGCTGATGATTCGTATGCCAAGGTCTGGTTGTCAGGTACACTGTCGATGGAGATTGCCAATGATGTCCTCCATCAGCCCCCTGCCAAGGCAATGTGGGATATTCTAGCTGCTACGTATTCCCAGGTCTGAAATGAGACCAAGATGTTACAGCTTCAGCATTATATATTCACGATGAAGCAAAACGACAGACCTCTTCACTCCTTGTACACATCCCTGAGGGGGATGTTTGAGAAGTTATACAGTACCATTCCACTCACAGCAACTCCTGAACAGCAGAAGACATTTCGGAATGCCACCATGGTGGGCGTTCTACTTGCAGCCCTAGATCCTGAGTATGAGGCCGCCCGCTCTCAGATTTTGGCCTATGCAGTTATTCCTCCAATGGAGGATGTTTACAGGAGGCTCAGTCGTATCCCAGTCCCTTCCAGCTCATCTACTCCACCCCCATCGGCGATGGCAGTATCGTGTGGGAGAGGTGGTCAGTCTTCTGGTCGTGGACGTGGACCTCGGGGTAGGGGAGGTCGCTTTCGTCAACCGTGTTCGTACTGTCACCGCACAGGCCACTCGGAGGAGACATGCTACTCTAAGCATGGATTCCCAGCATCGGCACGTGTAGCAGAGCATTCTCAGCCACAAGTGGCATCTACTGCAGACAATCGTTTCAAGGAACTTGTGGCACGTCTACGTGATATTATGCCACAATCATCTGGTGATTCTTCTGGTGGACCTTCAGATGTTGCTGCTATAGCATCTGCCAGTTCCTCTGCTGCAGCTAGTACCTCAGGTAGTGCTACTGCATTTACATCTTCTCATGATATCTCTGATTGGATTATAGATTCTGGTGCCACACATCATCTCTGCCGAGATCGAGAGAGACTTGAGTCCTACAGGGACATTCCCCATGGCCGTTCAGTACAGATTGCAGATGGTACTCATTCCCCCCTTGTTGGACAGGGGGAGGTTTTCCTATCTCCTACTATGCATCTACAGAATGTCCTACATGCTCCTGAGTTCTCGATGAATTTGTTGCCTATTAGTCAGATTACGAAGGATTTGCACTGTCGTGCTATATTTGACCCTTCTTTTCTTATTTTTCAGGACATACTAATGGGCAGGGTGATTGGTTGTGGCTCTGAGCAGAATGGTTTGTATCGGCTGGTCCGAAACTCTTATGATGGTGTCTCTTCTTATTCTGCCGAACCAATATCTCCATACATCTGGCATCTCCGTTTTGGTCATCTACCACTCCAGAAAATGCGACATCTTCTGCCTCAGATCTCTCCCAGTTCTTCCTTTCGCTGTGAAGCGTGTCAATTGGGAAAGCATCATCGGTCTAGCTTTCCTAATCGTCAAAGTCGGAGCAGTAGCTCCCCGTTTGAGTTGTTTCACATAGATATATGGGGTCCAAGTCGTGTACCCGATCAT
Organism: Ottelia alismoides; assembly: GCA_037367405.1. Classification (NCBI taxonomy): domain Eukaryota; kingdom Viridiplantae; phylum Streptophyta; class Magnoliopsida; order Alismatales; family Hydrocharitaceae; genus Ottelia; species Ottelia alismoides. The sequence goes on along the minus strand of JAZKJV010000380.1, from coordinate 717,076 downwards.
CAGGGACACATATTTTATCTAGTGGTAGTAGATGATTTTTTCTCGTGTATCTTGGGTCTTTCTTTTAAAGAATAAATCTGAAGCAAGCGATGTGATTAAGAATTTGATTAATAAAGTGCAAAATGTGTTTCCTTTAACTGTCAAATATGTTCGTACATATAATGCCCTAGAATTCTGCACACAGTCCCTCTCTCAATTTCTTTCGTCAAAGGGCATTATTCACCAAACCACTTGTGCTTAAACATCTCAGCAGAATGGTGTGGCAGAAAGGAAGCATCGCCACCTTCTTGACATTACTCGAACCCTATTGATTCAGAGTTGTGCTCCTATTTCTTTCTGGGGGGATGCTGTTCTTACCGCTTGCTACCTGGTCAATCGTATACCGTCATCTGTCCTTGGTGAGAAAATTCCTCTCTCTATTTTTCCTGACAAGGAATTATTCTCACTTACTCCACGTGTCTTTGGTATTGTTGCTTTTGTTCATCTCCTGACTCCTGGACTTGACAAACTCTCTCCTAGAGCTGTCAAGTGTGTCTTTGTTGGTTACTCTCGGACTCAGAAGGGCTATCGTTGTTATGATCCCATAAACAAGACTTTGTTAGTGCTGATGTCACGTTCTTTGAGTTTGTTATGTATTTTTCCCCTGCAGGTGACAGACCGGTACCATCTACTACCAACGATGATGTCTATGTCCCTATGCCTCCTACTTTGCGTTCACCTGAGTCTACTCCTGTTCCTGTTTCTACGCCATCTTCACCACCACCACCTCCACCACTTCCACAACCTCCTATTCCACCTTTACCAAAATTCTATACGCGTCGATCAGGTCCTGCTCAGGCTACACGTCAGACATCCATCACGCCTCAGGTATGTTCAGATGACATTACTACTGACGGGTCAGATATGGTACATGTGCAGGATTCTTCATTGCAGGAGGAGACTACACCATCCAGTACATCGGAAGATGATCTTGATATTCGTATTGCTATTAGGAAGCAGAAGCGGATGTGTACATCTTATCCCTTTGCTTCATCGGTGTCTTTTCATCGCCTCACAGGCGACTTTCAGAGATTTGATGCAGCCTTGACTTCCGTGGACATACCACGGACCTACCAGGAAGCTATGAAGATTGATTGCTAGAGAGAGGCTATGGAAGATGAGATGCGTGCATTACAGTCTTGTGGCACATGGACCTTGGTTACTGCTCCTCCTGATGCATCTATTGTGAGCTGTAAGTTAGTATTCACAGTTAAATACCACACTGATGGCAGTCTAGATCGGTACAAAGCACGGCTGGTAGCACGAGGGTTTACACAAACCTATGGCGTCGATTATATGGATACTTTTTCTCCAGTGGCTCGTCATTCTACTCTTCGCATTCTCTTATCTGTTGTTGTGGTACGTGACTGGAGTATTTCTCAACTGGATGTCAAGAATGCCTTCTTGTATGGAGATCTGCAGGAGGAAGTCTACATGCAGCAGCCACCAGGGTTTACTGCTGAGGGGGAGAAGCATATGGTGTGCAGACTTCACAAGGCAATTTATGGCCTCAAACAGAGTCCAAGGGCGTGGTTCCAGAAGCTTTCCGATCTGATTGAAAGGCAGGGATTCAAGAGGTCGAATGCAGACTACTCATTGTTTGTTCAGAAGTCATCAGCAGGTACGGTTGTTATCATGGTCTATGTTGATGATATTCTGGTTACAGGAGATGATATTCAGGGCATAGAAAGGGCGAAGGCATTCCTAGGCCGTCAGTTCGTCACGAAGGATCTTGGAACCCTACGATACTTTCTGGGGTTGGAATTTGCCAGGAATGCACAGGGTCTGGTGATGACCCAAAGGAAGTTTATTACAGATTTCTTGACTGAAACATGCATGGCTAGATGCAAACCATCAAGTATTCCCATGGATCCAAGCATGAAGCTGTATGATGATGACACTGCTGAAGTGGACAAGAAGATATATAGAGAAATGGTGGGTAAGCTCCTTTATATTACCATAACTCGACCCGATATTGCCTTTGCAGTAAGCCGGGTAAGCCAATTTATGGAGCAGCCAAGACAAGTTCATATGGATGCCATATACATGATATTGAGGTATCTGAAGTCTTCTCCAGGTTCAGGATTGTTGTTTCAAAAGTGCACAGATTTATCTATTTCAGCATGTGCAGATGCTGATTATGCAGGATGCCCTAAGGATCGAAAATCGACCTCATGATTTGCAGTTTTTGTTGGGAGCTCTCTGGTTTCTTGGAAAAGCAAGAAACAAACTGTTGTGGCGAGGTCCAGTGCTGAATCCGAATATAGGGCCATGGCTCAAGCAAGCATGGAGATGATGTGGGTTCGATCTGTACTAGAGGATCTATATGTAGCCGTACCTCTACCCATGCAGCTTCAGTGTGACAATCACGCAGCCTTGTTTATTGCCAACAATCCAGCATTTCATGAAAGAACAAAGCATATTGAAGTTGACTGCCACTACACTAGAGACTTGATCCAGAGAGGATTGATATCTACAGCTCACGTGAGCTCATGGGATCAGACTGCTGACGTACTCACCGAGCCGTTGCTCAGGGGACCTTTCCAGAGATGTTCTTCCAAGCTGAGCATGATAGACATCTATGCTCCACCTTAAGGGGGAGTGTAGAGGTAGATAATATTATATGTTATGTACATGTTCGTCATTTTTATTTTTCTCTGGACTACTATGTATTTTACCCTTGAGGTCTCTCCCTATATAAGAGAGCCTAGGGTTCCCTTGAATAATAGATTGCTCATTTTTCACAACAGTCTCCAATGCATGTCTCTAGACCTCAAGCTTCTCATTTACTCCATCTCTAGTCTCATCAATCAACACAATATCATCAGCAAATAACATACACCAAGGTAACTCATCATGAATGTGACTTGTCAACTCGTCCATAATCAAAGTATCTCCAGATCATCAGGCAATCATGCTTTAGGTCGTCGTCAATATTTATCATTGGGAGAGAAAAAGTATATAAGCCCTCCTCATAGAACAAGCCTCATTCATCCATCGCTAATGATCCCTACCCCAAAGAAGGGTCGTCAACATCTTCCAGATCTTCTAACAGGAAGGCAAATTCATTTAATCTTTGTTAAAAAAACTCCACCAAGAAAGAAGGTGCCCAAGAACCATTCATCAAAGCTTATGCCACAGAAGTGTCCCGAACCCAAGCAAGAGCAAACAGTCGTGGATATCGTTTGCAGAGAAGGCCCAGGCCCAACCAGACGACAACAAAAAATGAAATTGCCAACCATTTCTTTTCACCGGCATCAGAAGGTTTTGCATGTATGGAAGCACCTTGGAAATAAGTCGTCGTAGCGAGGATGTAATTGTTATAGAAAATATTGTTTATGTCATTTATTTCTTATGTTATTTATAGCAAATATTAAAGTATGAAAAATTTTAGGTGAGCATGGTTTGACTTGGCTTACAAATTTATTCAATTTTATTTGGCAAAGGAATAAAATGTATGTAGATTGGAGGAGTAGCATCGCGGTACCTCTTTATAAGAACAAAGGAGAATCAAAATTGTTCAAACTACAGAGGTATCAAGCTGATGATTCGCACGATGAAAATTTGGGAACATGTAATGGAAAGAAAATTGATGTAAGTTTCTGAAGTAAAAGAAAATCAATTTGAATTCATGTCAAGTCGATCAACTATTAAAGCCATCCACTTGCTAAAGACAACAATGGAGACTTATAGAGCTAAAAGGAAGAACCTCCATATGATTTTTATTAATTTGGAGAGAGCTTATGATTTTTTCCCATGGGAGACATTGTAGAGAGTTTTGAAGAAGAGACAAGTATGTATTCTATACATTAACCTTATAACGGATATGTATGATAGGGCTTCATCGTGTGTAACGATCCAGTCTCAGAAGACTAAAACTATTTCGACATCAATATTGGTGTCTGCATCAAGGTTCAACTTTTAGTTTATTCCTTTTTACTTGGTTATGGACGAGTTGACAACTCACATTCAGGTATTTGTTGATAATATTGTGTTGATTGATGAGCCTAGAGATGGAGTAAATGAGAAGCTTGAGGTCTGGAGACATGCATTGGAGACTAAATGATTTTGTGTAATTAAGGTTAAGACTGAATGGGGTGCGGACAAGACTTCGGCGGGAGGGATGGACGCTGTCTCTTCCCATTCGGCTTCGGAGGCGGGTTGGACTTCGGTTTCTCATCGGAAGGCTGGGAAGCGATGCTTCAGGTGCGGGGAACGAGGCCATATTGCCCCTGTTTGCCCTCAGCCTCCTCGCTGCTTTGCATGCGGGGATGCTGGACATCGCCGAGCTTCTTGCGGTTGGCTTCGTCGGCGCGGTGCTCTCAGGCCTGAGAGATCTTCCTTCTCGGTGCGGGCGGTGGCGGATCCTCCTCCCCGCCCCTCCATTCGGGGGCGCTCTTTCGCCCAGGTGGTGGCTCCTCCTCCGCCTCCTCTCGGGGTGCCGTCGGAGCCTCCCCACCTGTTGGTTGATGCTTCTAATGCTGGCGGTGTCTCGGGCGGTGGACCCTCTTCTGTTCTTATTGGGGTCGCTCGCCACCCGGTTGTTGGTTGGGACGCGGTGAAGGACATGGTCTTGCGCGTGCTCGGCTCTTCGTTCATGGGGGACTTCTGCCTTCTGGATGCCTCCCACTGTTGCCTCCGTGGCCTCTCGCCGCAGCTGCGGGATTTCATGCTCTCGCACGGCTCCTCCGGTGCGGTCCTTTGGCGTCCGCCGCGGGTTGCTGACGGTGCATCGTTCTCTACCGAGGTCTGTGTTGCTTCCATCTCGGGGGTCCCTTTTCTCTCAAGAACCATTCCAGTGCTCAACAAGGTCTTCCGCCGGTGGGGATCGATTCTCTCTATCTTCGACGACGGTCTCTCCCCCGGCGCCGACTGGCATTCCGTCAAGGTGCTGTTCGAATGCTCCCCGGACTTCCTCCGCGAGTCCAGCGAGCGCTCCATCTTCGGCTCTCTCAAGGTTGGCACCTGGAGCTTTCGCCCGATCCTCACTGTTCTTCCGCCTCCTTCGTCGGACACCGATGCTCAACCGCCGCCTGATGTCCCCTCTCCGCCCCCCGTGGCTGACGTCGTCTTGCCGGAGCTTGTTGTCGTTTCGTCTTCGCCGATCCACGTGGCATGTGGCGCTTCCTCTTCTGGTGGCGCTTCATCTTCGGGTGGCCACGTGGCGCGCGGCGCTTCATCTCCTGGTGGCCACGTGGATCCGAAGCCGCTCTTCACCGTAGTGACGACGCCTTCGAATGATGACGGCGCCCATTCCGAGACGCCCCTTCGATTCTCTCGTCTGGCACGCGAATCTTCTGTTTCTCCAGGGTGGGAGGGCTTCGATAACGATTCGCCTTCTTTTCTCATTAGATTCGGTTCGTCGCCTGTGGTTCGGGTCGGCTGTTCGGACCCGCTTGCGGATCTCTCTCTTATTCGGAGCGACAACGCGTCTTTTGGCGGATCGTGGCCGCGGTCATCGGGTTCGGGGCCTCGCTTGCCCCGTCGAACCCCCTTGGTATTTCAGGTGGAGCCTCTTTGTCTGCAGGTTTGCCCCTCGGTGTTGAATTCGACTCCATCTCGCCCCCCCTCTCTCCCCCCGCTGGCCCCATCTCCCCTGGCTTTGGGAGCCTCTCTCACAGGTGCAGGGACGGCCTCCGCTTTCAGACGCTACGGGGCCTCGTACTCCAGGCGATGCTCGTCCTCCATCTCGCATGCGTTGATTTCTTCTTGCGCGACCCTCCGCCAGGCTGTGGCCGTCGCTGCGGGTGTGCGCGCAATCTCGGTTGACTCGGACTCTGTGGACGAACAGGTGCAGGAGGCGGATCCTCCGGGCTCGGCTGGTTCCGATTGATGCTGGTGGTTTCTGCTGACCGTCTATCCTCTCGGGCCTTTCTTATTGTGTTCTTAATGAAGCTCCTCTCCTGGAATGTACGTGGCTTGGGTGATGTGGTTAAGCGTCGAACTTTGGCCTCCCGGCTCTTGGAATGGGAGTGTGATGTTGCATGTATCCAAGAAACTAAGCTCGCAACTCTTGACGACTACTCATGGCGTTCCTTTGGTGCTGGCTCTTTCTCTGAATTCCGTACGATTGATGCGGTTGGTGCTGCGGGCGGGTTGTTAATTACGTGGCAATCTCGGTTGTTCTCTTTCCGCTCAATGCTTACGGGACGCCATGTTCTCTCGGTTGTACTGGATAACGTCCGCTCGGGCTCCCCTATCGCTATCTCCTGCGTCTACGCTCCCTCCTGCCACACTTTGCGTCGGGAAGTTTGGGAGGACCTTCGTTCCGCGGACGAATCTTTCTCCAGAATCCCCTGGATCATAGGCGGGGATTTCAATGTTACTATTGACTCTTCTGATCGTCCTCGTGGTCGGGGAGGTCGTGATCCGGACTCTCAAGATTTTCGGGATTTAATTCATGATTTGGCGCTTACGAATTTGGTCCCCAATGATATCTCATACACGTGGCGGAACAATTCCTCTAGATCCAGGATCGACCGTTTTCTCGGTAATGGCGCGGCTTTGGATTCTTTCCCCCTCTGCTCTGTTGCCTCCCGCCCGCGTGCCTTCTCGGACCACTCCCCTATCATTTGGGATGACGGATCTGGCCTCTCCCCTCGTGGCCTCTTTCGCTATGAAAAAAGCTGGCTCCTCGAACCATCATTCAAGGACATCGTTACTAATCATTGGACCCACTTCTCGGCCTCGGGATCGGCGGCGGCAATTTTATCTCAGAAGCTCTCCTCTCTTCGCCGGGTTCTTGTCGACTTCAAGGCCTCCATTAGGCATTCGCGCAAGGCTATTCGCTCCGAGGCCGAGAATATTATCATGCGCATGGACTCCTTGGAGAGCGATCGTGATCTTTCTATGGATGAGCTTCTTCTCCGCTCAAATGCTAGTGCTCAGGTTCAGGCTGAGGATAAGAAGAGATGTATTGAATGGCGCCAAAGATCTAAGGTTAAATGGCTCAAGGAGGGCGACGCCAACACTTCTTTTTTTCACCGGGCGGCTAGCAACCGGCGACGTTTTAATTTTATCAGGTCTATCTCCATCAATGACCATGTTTACTCGGATGATCGTGCGCTGGGATTTGCCATCTCCGAGCAGTTCCGTCGTTCTTCTACTGCCCTCCCCCCGCGGCGTTGGCGCTGGCTTGGGGAGGGGGCCACCCGGATCTCGGATGCGGACTCCTCTCTCCTCACTCGCCCTTTTTCTTTGACCGAGCTTAAATCCGCTGTGTGGAGCTTGAATGGTGACTCTTCCCCAGGGCCGGATGGCTTTCCGGTCTCCTTCTACAAGGATTTTTGGGAGGTGGTTTCGGGTGACGTCCTCGCGGTGGCTTCTGACTTCTACTCGGGCAACCTTGGCTTTGATCGTATCAACCGGGCGCACATCGTTCTTATCCCGAAGAAATCACCCGCCCTCTGTCTCGACGACTTCCGCCCTATTGCCGTCTCCAACGCCATCTACCTTATTATCGCTAAAACCTTGGCCAACCGTCTTTCGACGATTCTTCACGGACTCATCTCGCCGGTCCAAGGTGCGTTTATCAAAGGTCGCCATATTGCGGACTGCATCCTTGTTGCTTCTGAAATTGTGGCTGATTGGAAACGTGAGAAAAAGAAAGGTATCCTTTGGAAGATCGACTTTTCTAAAGCTTATGATTCGCTTGACTGGAAATTCCTATGGGCTGTTCTTCATCGGCGGGGCTTCCCAAGTGCTTGGATATCTTGGATGCGCAGATGTATCTCCACGGCCTCCCTTTCCGTGCTTGTTAACGGACGTCCGGTTGGCGGTCTCTTCCAACCTCGTAGGGGGGTGCGGCAGGGCTGCCCATTAGCCCCTATGCTTTTTGTTCTCGCCTCGGATGTCTTGACCAGGATGGTGCAAGGTGTCATTGATGCTGGCCTCACTGCGGGATTTCAGAAGGAAGGCCTTTGTGTGCCTATTATTCAGTTCGCGGACGACACCATGTGCTTCATTGAGGGGAACTCCGACGCGGTGGCTGGGATGGCACATGTGATCTCCCTATTCGGTGAACTATCGGGTTTGACGATTAACTTCGACAAATGCTGCTTCGTGCCCTTTGGCTTGTCCGCGCCTGAGGTGGCCGAGTACAGCCTTATCCTCGGTTCGCGGATTGGGGAGCTCCCTCTCACCTGCCTCGGTGTCCCCATTTCGTCGGGCCGGAACCGCTTGAATGACTGGAGGATGATCCTGGACCGGGTGGACTCGCGCTTGGCTGGCTGGAAGGCATCCTTACTTTCCCGTGGAGGTCGCCTCGTTCTTCTTAAGTCGGTTCTCTCTGCGATTCCCATCTACTTTCTTTCGGTTCGCAAGTTACCTGTGGGCGTTCGCCTCCGGCTGGAAAAATGCATGCGAAGATTTTTATGGGGGCGGGCGGATGGCAGCGGCCGCGGGATTCACTTGATTGCTTGGGATGTGGTTACTCGGCCCAAGAGAGTGGGGGGCCTTGGTGTTCGGCCCTTGGAGCGGGTCAATGAGGCCTTGCTTTTAAAATGGGTGCATAAGGTTTGGGGCAAGGATGAATCATTTTTTGGCAGCGTCCTGCGTGCGATTATGGGCGTGGACTGGATTTCCTTCATCCGTGGGAGATGCCCGGCTCACTCTTCCCCCTTTTGGCGATACATTTTTGAAATATATCAAAAGAACCGTTCTCTATTCTCCCCGGTGCTGGGATCGGGTGCTATCTTCAATTTCTGGATCGACGACTGGACGGGGAGTGGCGCTCTCCGGTCTCGCTTCCCGCGGCTCTTCTCTTTGGCGTCTAACCGCTTGGCCACCGTTGCTGACTACTGGAACCACGGCGGCTGGTGCCCAGCCTTCTCGGGGACCCTCTCTGACCAGCGCGTCAACGACTTGGCCTCTCTGTTGGAGGCTCTCTCATCTTCCTCCTCCCCTGCTGGCGGGCGGGATCACTGGGCTTGGAGGAATGGTCCGTTCTCCTCCCGCAAGGCCTATCTTGCCCTGCTCCCTCCTCCTCCACCTCTGGATGCCTCCCTGGCCCGTGACTGCGCTTTCCTTTGGGGGCTCCGCTTACCTGCTAGGATCACCTTCTTCTTCTGGGTTTTTCGACATCGAAGACTGATGACTCGCGATCGATGCGCCTCCCTTCTTCACTCTTCCAACACTCTTTGTCAGCTCTGTGGGTTGTCTGATGAATCGGCGGACCACCTTTTCTTCCTTTGCACATCGGTCTCCCGGATTTGGGATGAGGTCGCCTGGGCTCGATCAGCCAATACGGAGGACTTCTGCGACATCCTCTGGGCCAACAGAAGAAGACCCCGCTCGCATCTGCTCGGCCCTCTGGCGCGCCTTTGGTCGATCTGGAGGGCTCGCAATGACTCTATCTTCTCGGGTGCGCGCTTCTACGTGGAGAACGTCAATACCGCGGCTTCCATATTAATCGCTGACTGGTCTACGTAGTTGGGCCTTGGGGCCGGTTGCCGTTTTTTTATTATTATTCTGACCCCTCCCTCTCCCTTCTTTCTTCCCCTCCTCAATGTGTAAGTATCTCGCTCTATTCTTTATTTATAATATTATTTTGGGGTGAACACCATCGCGTGTCTCCCCCTTTTTTGAGCCTTCAAAAAAAAAAGGTTAAGACTGAATATATGGAGGCCCTTTTGATGGAAGCAATGGTGAAAGAATCGAGATGAAGATTGGTGACGATGACATTTAGAAGAGAGATTCTTTTAGATACTTGAAATTTATTTTGCAACAAGATGGGGAATAGATGGAGATGTTACTAATAAAATAAATGCAAGCTGGCTAAAGTGGAGAGGAGCCTTTATTGTTCTCTGTGATAAGAAAATTCATTTGAAAAACAAAGGAAAGTTTTATACAATACTCAGAAGACCTACTATGCTCTATGGATCTAAATGTTGGCATGTGAACCATAGACATGTGCAGAGAATGGCAATAGCAGAAATGATAATACTAAGGTGGATGTGTGTACACACACGTAAAGATCGGATTTGGACTGATATAATCAGAAGGAAAGTTGGTTTAGCTCCGGTTGAGGATAAGATGCGAGAAAATCACTTAAGATGGATTGGCCATGTGCAAAGGAGGTCAGTCGATGCACTAGTTAGGAGATGCGAGTTTTAGGATGTTGTGTTGGACATGCGAGCCCACGACGAGCCATTATGCAATAAATGTTATTGCAATTCACTCCTTAATCTGAAATAAAGAGTGCATAATTTGCATAATAGGTCCCTTAGTACAATTAGGGTTATGTACCATGGCCATCTTAATGATCATACAGCTGTTGATTCAAATATTGAATCATGAAGGTTGGTGCTTGGATGAACATCTAATGAGTTAGATTGAGGACTCATCAAGCACCGTCAAATGATTGTTAAAAGATGATCTCCAGCCTGAGTAAGAGATGGCAATCCTATCTCATTTAGGTTGATATCTGACCGACCTCTTGATGCAGGTCCTCTGCATAGGAATAGAGATTCGGAGGTGTAAGATGAGTTAGATAAAGAGTTGAATTAACGAGATCGAGATAACCAAAGTCCTATATCATATGTTGTCATGATATAGGCACACATCCTCTGACCGGAGACAGATGCGTTACTATCAAGGTTTGAAAAAACGAAAGGCGGAACGAGGCGTTTTCCCTGGAAGCGAGGCGAGGCGTAGCCTCGAGGCGGTCGAGGCGTAAGCCTCAGTTTTGTATAGAAAAATAATTATAAAATATATAATACATATATTTATTGATGAAATAATATAATCTGACAAACATATAGTATATAACAATGTAATATATGGTGATATTATGAAGATAAGAACATGAAAAAAGGATATGTCAATGACTCAATGCCATAAACCTTTCTAAATTTCTACCTAATAAAAAGAAAATCATTGGCTATAACTTATAACTATCACTAAAAAATTATCTAAAAGGGATTGGCTATAGTTGTCATTATAAATATCCAAGTTATTGATATGAATCATATGATTTGAATCCTAACTATATGTTCTACTATACCCAGATGAAGAACGGTTGTATGCATCCCTCCTGTTGCACCATACCCTACCAGAACGGGGGTCTCACTGCCCGGTCAGCGAGCCTGGGGGGGCTAGGGGGGCCCAGGTTGGCCCCCCTTGCGGGGGTGCAGGGGGCAGCGCCCCCGTCCCAAAAATTTTTTCTTTTATGAGGATTCGAATTCGTATACACATTTTTATATGTTTAAGGATGTAATAGTAAGCGTTCACTAAAATAATTTGGCATGTTAATGGTAAATATGAATATGAAAGAGGTCAAATTCAAGCATATGGATATGAAAGAGGCCACATTTAAGCATACATTTTGCATAAATTAATAGTTAGACGTAATTAATAGTAAATATGAAGCAGTTTGCTGAAATAGTTACACATAATTAATAGTAAATGTGGAGTTATGGGTACGAAAGAAACATCAGATTTAGGCATTTAACTTGTATAATCATTATCCTAAACAAGTATATATTTATAAGCTTCTCAAACCACCATGTAACTATTAAAATCATACAAGAAATCTTCAAAAAAAACAAAAACGCCTCGGAAAACGCCTCGACCGCCTCGAGGCGGAACGCCTCGAGGCTACGCCTCAGCCACTCGAGGCGCACGCCTCACTGGACAAGGCCGAGGCGTACGCCTCGAGGCTAAAAAGGCCCGCCTCGCCTCGAGGCGTACGCCTCGACCGCCTCGAGGCGCGCCTTTTAATACCATGGTTACTATATGTCTGAGTATGTACATTTGGCAGACCAATAGGTTGATGACCTAATCAAGGTCTATACACCGGCGCGCTGGTGTGCATATAAGGGCATATGAGTAATACGATCTCTCAAAGGGATCATACAGGTTCAATTACTGAACCAGAAGACATGAGCTCACTCATGAGATATTGGGAAGAATCAAATTCCATGCGCATGGTCGTCTCGCTTTGGAAGCTTGACTGAATTTGTAGGTTTGATATATACTTTTGGAAAGTATATGATCAAGACCTAGGTATGATATATGCTTTTAGGAAGTATATGATCGAAACCGACTCCCAATGATCGAATGAGAAACTTACTGATAGAACCCTGAAGTAGACAGTGTAAAGTTGATCTAATACTTTGGGTTTATTCTGAGTCTTCCAGTATGCAGGATGTACAGGTATTAGGAATACATGAGGGTGATGTGATCATAAACGATTGTATAACCATGACGCTTCCATTCCTAGGGAGTGATGAAACGGGTCTGGATTTTAGTGACTCCTTTCAGTAGAGAAGTAATCTGATCTTAGTCCAAATGTTGGACATTGATCTGAATGTGATTCAGATGCAATGAGAAGATTAGATTTGCGGTCTTGATTTAATCAAGCATCTATGGAAGGCACGCGATCTGGATTTGAGATATGATCTCAATATCCATGTCACTATACGTGGAACAATATAATCGCCATGTCCTTATCTCCAAGTATTCGCGGAGAAAGCGCATTGTCCTTGAAAGAGTTCATGGATAATTCTATTGTTGATATATGTATCCGAGCAATGAGAAAATGGATAATTAAATATGATTTAATTATCATGAATAATATAAATTTGATTCATATTATAAGGAGAGTTATCTTAGATAATTAAATGTGATTTGATTATCAAAGATGTAAATAATGTGAATGTGATTCATATTATTTGAGCACAAGAGAATAAGTTATCCAATATAATTAAATGTGATTTAATTATTATGGATAAGAATAATGTGGATAGTAATATCCAATTATTCATAATGTATTATAAATGTGATTTATATTGTATTAGAGAGAGTTAAATATAATTTATATTAGTAAATTAATTATTAATGTGTATTGGATACACATTGTCTAATTAATTGAAAATGTAAATTACATTTTCTTTTGGGTTGTGAATATGATTCACAATATCCCAATGTCAAGATTGCAATATTTCCAAAATTAATTGAGAATTATTTTGGTGAATAAAAATCCCAACAAATAGTTGTTGGAAAATAAGTAGAGAGAAAATCAAGGAGATGTGCAATCTCATGGGAATCCATGAAATTGCCCTCCCATTAGGAAAGGAGGGGGCGGCACCAAATCCCTTATGGGATTGGTGGCCGTCACCTCCCTCTAAAGGGGAAGGTTGATCTCCTTTGTATTTTCTCTCCTTATTTGATTGATTTAATTTGGTATTAATATTTATTTGATTTATCAAATATATTTTATCAAAATTAAATCACATGTTGTTGGTTTTTACCAACAATAATCTTGACCATTGGATTGACATAAATCAATCTCATCCATTGATTTTATATGTCACATGGATTGAGATCCATGGATCCCAAAACCCTATAAATAGAGAGAGATAACATGCTCTCTATTTTACACACAATGCTTGAGAAGCATCTCTCTCTTCTCTCTACTCGACAGCCCTCTCTCTCTCCCTCTCATGTGGTTGTCCACCATGGATGACCTAAGAGAGGTTCTCTATCGCCGTGGCATCGTCGTTATGCTGCCCGTTCTTCTGCTCGTGGATCTCCGTCTCCTTCGGTGCGCCTCGCTCGTGAAGAAGACGTCGGATCTCGTGTGTCGAGATCAGAAGATCCGCCGCTTGGATCATCAACATGGATTGCGAGAAGCACGCGGTTCATCCCCACGCTCGCAAGCGTCTCCTCCGTCGGATCGGACTTGAGACAGGAGGTCTCTTCGTTTAGAGACTCGATCGCAACCATGCTTCAAGAGGTAATCCTATTACTTGTTTGTGATTTAGACGAAACGATCCGAGAAGTGTTCTTGGATCATGTGGTTTCGTCGTAAGAAAATTTTTAATTCCGCTGCATCGAGCAACTAGTGCGACTAGTCGCTCCTCGTCGTATTCGATACGACGCTCACGCTTACGTGGGCGCTTGAGGATCTAACCATATCCTTCATGTTGAGCCGACTACGAGAGGGTGATGAAAGCCCAAGAAGTGTTGGACTGAGATTATGCGAAGGGATCTTAGTTTTTGGATCTAAGCACGGGTTTTCTCCTCATACAAAGTATCCCTATGACATCTGGATAAATAAGTCATTCAATTCTATCTACATGGTATCGGAGCGGCAACCATGGACCAAAGCTCTAGTATACTCACGATACCCTAAATGTCCACCTGTTGGCCTCTCTTCCTTGATTTCTGCACCCTCTCCTTCCTCGATTTCCTCACATCCCCCCCGCATCTCTCCTTGAGTTCCACGCCTGCTCCAGCAGGTCCCCGTGTTAACGTGAGCCCCCCAACGATGCTCCAAGGCCACTGTGTGTCTGTCTTGAGAAGCACACCGATGTTGTGTACAATTCTCGTGCCTATCGATGCCCTCCCCAGTTCCATGTGACTCTCTTCGGCAATCCCTCTCACTGATTTTTTGCAGATCAGGCTAGTAGGTTAGGTCATCTAAATCCAATTCACCTGCCCTAAACGTCGATAAGTATGATGGGAAAGGTTGTGCTCTAAGTATACATACACAACTTATTCCCCACATGACCGTATACACAAAAACAGATCGTTCTATCACCCAATTATATCATTCCCAATCTTCTTTCGTCGTGGCAGAAGACAATGTTGATGTTACTCCATCTTCTAGGACATTCAAAATCCCATGTGCCATCTTCAAGATGGATGGCACAACTATGAGCTATGGGTGATGCAATTGTTGAGCAGTATGGAGGGAAACAACAAGGAGTACATCTTGACGAACTTGAGCTAACTGACAAGACTGGAGTCAATGTTGCATAGATGCATGACAATTCATGCACGTGCTTTGCTCTTCGGCACCCTCACAGTGGAGAATGGAGATAGCCAACGATATTCTACATCATCTTAGAGCAAAGGCGATGTGGGGTATCCTCACCACCACATATTCCAAAGCAAAGAAAGAGATAAAGGTTCTTCAGCTACAATATGACATCTTCACTATGAAGCACGATGATTCACCTCTCCATGTGTTCTATTCCAATCCGAGAGGCATGTTTGAGAAGCTCCATAGCTTCATGCCACGGAATGCTAGTCCTAATCAACAGATGATCAACAATAACATTATAATCGTAGGTATTTTTCTTGCAACTCTTGATCCCCGGTATGATGTTCTTACAGCTAGCTTCTTTCTGACGCTTCTATCCTCCAACGGAGGAGGCATACACCAGTCTGAGCAGAATGACTACGTCACCCAATAATACTACTCAGGCAACCTCTGCAATGGTGGCATCACGTAGCATAGAGGGTTCAACTCAATTCAAAGGGTGTAGTGTTCGTGGCAGCATGAGCGAGTGTCCTCACATGCAGTGTACATATTGCAACCATATATAACACATACTATCATAAGCATGGTTGTCTTGCATATGCTCGTGGTGCTAAACAGTTTGAGCTAACAGCTACTCCTGTTGATCATAAGTATTCAACCAACGGATAACCAGCCTACTTCATATTCACCATATCAAAGTATGGATGCCTGCCCATGAGTCTCCTTTACAGACTTCCACATATCATATGAATGTTCATAATACACCAGTTTATATGCAACTCTCAAAATAAAATTGACCATAATCCAACAACATACAACACCATTGGCATTGTCCCATGTAGCATATATTCCCTTTTTAGTAGTAGGCTCTAGTTCGAGGATGCGCTCATTGTTGTATCCATGCATGATCATCAAGAACATCTGCGACCACTTAGGATAGTTGGATTTATCCAACTTTGGAATACCTCCATCATTTCCAAAGGATGTGATGCTAAGCCTTTCATGACATCTTCCTCGCAAACTAATGCCTACTTATACATATAAGTTGCATTGGATGAACAATGTTAAATCGATATCGAAGGCAAGTGGAGCACCATATAATCCATTACAGATCACCGGATGATGTGATGGAAAAGGGGCAGCAGGGAGGTAGTCGCAAACAATGAAGAAGATGGGGGAGGGGGTATGGGGGGAGAAGGCGGGCAGTGGGTGGAGTAGAAGGGAGGGTGGGTAGTGTTTGTGGAGTAGAAGCGGATGGGGGTAGCGATGGTGGAGTAGAAGAAGGATAGAGGAACGGGGTAGTAGTGGAGGGGGAGCGAAAAAGCTCTGATACTAAGTTGACTGTTGTTTTCTTATGATAAACAATATGTTGAATGTTGTTTTCTTGATGATAAACAATGGTACCATGTGCATCCTTATATAGATTAAAGGGGTTAGTGTTAGGGATATATTGTGGCATCATAAAAAGCAAAGGAAAACAATAGTATTGTAGGATGGTTTACGATCTAAATACTAAATGAGTTGGACCCTATTTATCAAGGGTGGTACACTCTAATATTTGGGGGTTAGTATTGTTCATTCCTCTTCACATTAAAAATTACATTAAAAATCTTTTAATTGCTTTAAATTGTATGGATATTTATCTTATAATATAATTTCTAGGCACCAATACAATATTTTTTGATTAAATTGCATAATTTTTGGAAGAACATTAAGGCTTGTACCTTGACCGCCTTGAAGCGTAGCGTCACACCTCAATTCCAAGAGAACTGCTTCATTCAAACTTTCACTTTTTATAACCTTACAAATGACCACCTACCCAAGGATATCAGCCCTTTTATTTTCAAGAAAGAAACTAAAGAGATCGTCGCATTAGGCCTATTCAACAAACCCTTACCATAATCATGTATATAAAGTTCGACAAGACATTTAGTCTATAATCATTCACCTCGTATATTATAATTGTCTTTGAAAGGAGGGAGAATTGTTCAACCTGTCAAAATCAACCTTACCAGCCGAAATTGATCCACCATCATCACTTCCCTCACAAGTAGACCCCAAAACTCCATTTAAAGAACATCGAGAATCCATTAGCATCAAGACGATAATCTATGGTCGCCCCAACCATCGATATAACCTCTTATACAAGACAATCCACGTTATCATGAGAAATCTGTTGGATTATTATCTTTTACTTGTTCCTGGCTCTATCAAGTCATCTAGCAACGACATCCAACAATGTGCCATGTTAAGCCTCTTACATATTTAATTCCTAGCTAATCACAACCATGTCAATAAGGTTGAAGCACTTAACATTAGCAAAGAGATTAAAGTAACACGTAATAACATCATTTCCATGGAAGCCAAATATGTCGAAATGTGGTTGCTTCTATGCAAACTCATGTTTCAAGTCCTCCGCACCACCTTAAGCTCCAAATATCTCAACTATACCATTTAAACAAAGAGCTCGTCTACTAGATCAAACTCCAAGACCTCCTATAGTGCCATAGTACATTCATTTTAGACCAACCCAAGCCATATCATGAATTCCAACAAAAAAGTACAATGACCTTAATTGAGAAACAAGCATTCAACAAGTAAAAATTCCGTACGACCCTCCTCCAAGATGCTTTCATATCAGGTAACAAAATCCTTATTCTCGTAAATCGTTGTTTAGGCACCTAAGAAAGATGTGTGGTTGGACATGGGTCTAGGCATGGTGCCTACACTTTTTAACACTTTGGAATTGTTAAAAATAAACGAACTGGTTTAAATATTATTGTTGATAAAAAGGTTAAAAAACTAACTTTTTTAGAATCGCGTAGGCAATCACGATGATGAAAAAAATATTATTAGTCATCGAACTCATATAAATTTTAATGATGATGATATACCTACAACATATGCACTAATTTAAAAAGGGCATTTACAAAAAAAAAACCTCTGTACTTTCACTATTACACGTTGAACCCTCCATAATTCTAAATTACATGTAAAAACATGGATAGCTACTTTGTAGGCCCCTATGTTATTTTCATCCATTAACTCAACCATTCTATTGAATTACCAATAGAATTCAATGGTTGAAATTTACCCCCAAACTCCATCTCCCTCCCTCACACATAGTATCTCCTCTCCCTTCCTCCTCCAACACCTCATCCTCCCTCAAACTCCATCGCTGACGCCACCGCCATCACCGCCTTCCTCCCTCCTCCAGCACCTCCAGCTTGTCCTCCTCGCACCCCCTCTTTCTGTGACTATGCACCACATCAAGGCTGAAAAATTTCTACGAGATAGGATCAAGAACTTACCTTTCACCGAGAAAAAATAGAAAGACAGATCAAACAGTTAAAATAAAGATCAAGGCTATGCGAGGAACTCACCTTGATCTGACAATTGGCGACAACGGCATGGATGACGGAGAGGCAGTTATAGGGTGGTCCACTAGGGAGAGAAGGTCCCAGCAGCAGGAGGCCTCAACCAGGATACATCTCCGCACTGGAGGGCTCAGAAGAACTCAAGCTCGTGGGTGGTCCCGCAACTCATGTTATGTCCCATGGTAGCGCCATCATGGCAGAAATGGTGGGTGGGTAGCAGTGGCTAACTTATGCATGTTGGTGGGCTAATATGCACCATGGGAAGGGATGAGGGAATGGCGTGAGAAGTGGAATGTGGGAGGAGAGAGAGGTTTTTTATTTGGGAGTTGTTTAAGCTATGGATTGCGGTGTGAATCTCATTAGCAATAGAAAGTGGTGTGATGGCAGTGGTGGCGCCGACAATGGAGATCTGAGGAAGAAGAGGTGTTAAAGGAAGGAGAGTGGAGGTGGGGGCAAAGGTCCAAGTAGGAGGGCTTGAAGAAGAGAGAAGAGAGGGGGGAGAAGAGGAAGGAGTATTGACACCCGTTCGTAAATATAGTAAACTCAAGGTTAAAATTGTAGATATTTAGTGGTGTATGTTAAAGAAAATGAAAAATAGATGGAAGGTAACACAGAGTTATGCCATGTAATGGTGAACTACTATTCAGGGCTCTACATGTAATTCAGAATTGTAGATGTAGATGATTCTCCGTGTAATTATGAAAGTATAAAGGATTATGGATATAAAAATCCCATCTAAAAAATATGCAACAATATGAGTAAGTGGCATGCACTCACTAGAATGATTAATGTAGATGTGTGTGATCATTTTACATGCTTAAAATACCATCTATCTTGCTCTTATCAAATAATCAAGGAGATTAATTAGTGAACTGACTTCATTGATTCACAACTCTTTACAACTTTCTTTCCGGGACAGACCATGTAATAAACATTACCCCAAAAACAAGGCAACATTCAAGATGTAGTAGGTGCATAAACTAGTCTCCTTGCCCTTATATTAAAAAGTAAATAAGAAAGAACCATGCTGTTTTAGAAAACAAGTGATTCCATCCTAATAACAATTTGGCGTTTCTCATTTTAGTAGAATTTTTTATATATGGAATTTCTATTATTACATTATTATTTATATTATATGTCTAATTTTCGATATAAAATTTTGTGAAGCGTGGACAGAACCGGAAGCGCTCTTTGTTTCAAAGAGGAGAAGATGGGTTATTCACATTTAATTTGATGGTCAGAGGCGAATTGAAAGTTAAGCCATCTATAAGGATCCCGAAGAAAAATAGAGATTTACCTACAACGGCTTAACACTGTGAACAACGATTACTGGCAAATACCAGAAGAACAGCATGCAAATGGAATTCAAATACCCTTGTTGTTGGAGTATTTGGTTGTACGCCATATGTACGGGAGATGGGTAAATGGATCTCTCCAGGATCCATTTACCCCATCCAAGAGTTTAGTCCCACATCTACCAGTGGTGGGACTTGGAGGCTCTGTGGAGGCTACATAAGGAGCCCCAGACCTCCTGTATCAGATGAGAAAAAGCAATGTAAGATATGCCCCTTTGAGGGCTTCTCCCGTGGTTTCATCCCACTCCTCACGGAGTAGGGTTCCACGTAAATCTTTCTGTTCCATGTTTAATCTTTCTTGTTCTTTTTGCTTTGTTTATCATTCCACTTCCGCTTCCTATTTTCTAACATGGTATCAGAGCGAGATTGATTCTCGGAGTTTTTTTAATGTTCTTATTCATGTTCGAGATTTAATTGTGTTTTGGTTATTGATTGAGGACTTGGTAGTGTTCGTATTCAAGTTTGTACAAGATTTTTCAGCATCGTCAAGTTCAAAGAATGTCTAGGGTTTTCTGAAACCCTAGATCTCTAATTCCTAATAATCCCGATGTTCTTATTGTTCTTTATCTTTTTCCATGTTTTCGCTTCCGCTTCCTATTTTCTAACATAGTATCAGAGCACGGACCATGCGCGTTCGAGCCCTAGCATCCGCCCCAAGCGTGTAGTCCCTCTCCAACGGCGATTGAATAAGAAAGACCCCATCGGGGGGTGCAAGTCCAGCGTGAGAAAAGGGTTCCTAATGGGAACCCTAATTATAACATGTCGTGTGTGAGAAAAAAAGGTGTGGAGGCCCAACGATTTAAAAAAAAATCAGTTGCAGTTGGGTCTTGTGTTAAAAAAAGGGGGAGTTCTTCTGGGTACAGGTGTATGGACAAAGACTTGAGAAAAAAAGGAAGGGGAGAAAAGAGAATTGGGCCCAAGTGGGCCGAGAGAATGTTTATTTTTAAAAAAAAGGAAAAAATTTAAAGACGTGCGTACATTTGAAAAGCCGTAAACATAAAAAAATTTAAAGAGGCGCATACAATAAATAAAAAGTCGTACGCAGAAAAAAAATTCTTGAAAAACCGTAAAAAAATGATGGAACGGCTATAAAAAAATGATGATTGATTTCAAAAAAAAAGATTGGACAGCTATTTAAAAAAATGAAAATGGACGAAAAAAAGAAGAAAAGAAGAAAAATTTTCATTGCAAGAAAAGCCGAGGAAAAATGACAGCTTATTTCGTTTTGTTTTTCCCCAAAATCTTGTCTTCTCCCAACTTTGTCGACATTGATTTCCGACACGTATGGGAGAAAGGGGGAGTATATGTAGAGTTATAGGTCTTCTCCAGATTTCAGAATCAGATTTGTCAGAGACCAGTCGGATTGTTCAGACTCTACAAAGGATCAGTTGTTCAGACTCGACGTTCAGAAGTTTCCGAGTCTTCAGTTCAGACACGCACATGTTTGCGATCTTTTCAAATGAGCACATGTGTGCCATCAATTGTAGTGATCCCCATCTTTCTTCTTGTTTTGTCGGCCAGAGTTTTCATTTGAGTCGTAGGGACTCCATAGTAGAGGACCATTCCCTATGCCATGTTGGCAAGGATTTTCATGTGGTATCATAGGTATACCAGAGTAGTGCACCATTCTCTGTACCAGATGGGAGAGACCCAGTTATCCGATGAGGAGACTTCTTTCAGACTCCATTCTCCAGCGACTGTGGACTCCGACGAGGATTACACTTCCACGGCCTTTTCAGTTCGGTCCTTTTTAGAGATGGAGCAGTTGTCCACATGTTGTGGCGGGCCAGAGTACTCCGATGAGGAGACTCGTTTCAGTTGCAGTGACTCTGACAGGCGCAATTCAGAGCACATGC
Source organism: Ottelia alismoides (assembly GCA_037367405.1). Classification (NCBI taxonomy): domain Eukaryota; kingdom Viridiplantae; phylum Streptophyta; class Magnoliopsida; order Alismatales; family Hydrocharitaceae; genus Ottelia; species Ottelia alismoides. Next base: position 695,682 of record JAZKJV010000380.1, on the reverse strand, counting down.
TCTCCGATGAGGAGATTCAGCAGACTCACACTCCAGCCCGTTCGTCCTCCTCACCAGCACAGCATGAGAAGCAACGTCCTCGACAGCAGCCGACAGTTGTGCGCGTTGAGTTGATATTGTCCGTAGTGTCATGTAGTGTGTTGAGTTTCTTTCTGTTTGTTTGTCCAAGCTGAGCATTGCATGCTCCAGCATGAGGAGGAATGTTGGAGTATTTTGTTGTGCGCCATATGTATAGGAGATAGGTAAATGGATCTCTCCAGGATCCATTTACCACATCCAAGAGTTTAGTCCCGCATCTACCAGTGGTAGGACTTGGAGGCTCTGTGGAGGCTATATAAGGAGCCCCAGACCTCCTGTATCAGATGAGAAAAAGCAATGCAAGATATGCCCCTTTGAGGGCTTCTCCCGTGGTTTCATCCCACTCCTCACGGAGTACGGTTCCACGTAAATCTTTGCGTTCCATGTTTAATCTTTCTTGTTTTTTTGCTCCGTTTATCATTCTACTTCCGCTTCCTATTTTCTAACACTTGTTAATCACTACCCAGGTGTAGATCTTTCGAGCTTTTGTAAAAAAAATCATCAAAAGTAAATCCATTTTTAAACTAGTTGTAAAGAACGAATTGTCATAAACGAAAGTGAAATTCAGAAAAAGGTTCCTAAGACTAACTAAAAGTAAGAAAAGGTTGGAATAATACAACAATTAATCATTCGACTGTCTGATTAAAAAAAGTTGGAAGTCTTGATGTGGACCACAATCAAACCTGTGTGCAAGTAGTACATGTCATCCAAGGCCTCTAATGTTGCATTACATCCACCAATAAATACAAGGATGCCTCGCTGAGCATCCAAGCAATCTCCTGCTGCTGAAAAACGAGCTGACGGGCCAGTGCTCACATTCACCACTCTGCTCCAAATTCCAGTTTCTGCAGTAAGAAACATTTCAGAAAGATACACAACCCTGAAACGATGCTCAGCAAAGAAAAAGTTGACAAATGCAAACTAGACCATCCAGTCTTTTATGTTATAAAAAGAGAACTGAATCATAGTTTACTAGCATACTGGTAGTGTGCATCATATTAAAGTTCAAAACAACAAAGCAAGCAGGAAAAAGAATAGCAAAAGAACAAAAAGATCAAAGACCTGAAAAAAGATAGAAGCAAAAGATTATACTTAAAGAAGTGTATTCTCTAGCAATGTTCTTTTAAGGGACTCATAGGGTGTACACAAAAAAATGTACACCCTAACTCATATATTCATAGGGCGCCACTAAATTACAAACGGATTACAAAGATCATGCCTCACAAAGGGGCTCTCACATTCTCAATAGCATTCTCCACATAAAATTTTTTCCTCCCTAAAGATTCCCACATTTCTAGCCAATAAAATCATACAAAACTATGGTAATAGCCTGGGGTATGCCTTCCTCCGAGCCCCTCCAGTTGCTGCTGATGGAGTCCCAGAAGGTTGCTTCATCATCAAAAGCTCACTCCTGCAATTCTACTATTTCCCGAATGCACCCATATTACATGCAAGTAAAGAACAGATGGTCGATGTCCTCTAAATCTTCTCAACGATGTGAGCATGCACCACTCACCCCCTCGAAAAAATTGACCCTAGGAGCTTCCGTCATAATGCACCCTCGCCTGCAGCATGGACCGCTGCTACCTTCTCCTAACCCGATGGACGAGAAGCATGTCTTCAAAAAATTAAAAGTCAGGGGCCCACGATCAACCCCTCCATAGAAGCATGCCCCCCAAAGCCTAATGCCATGCCTCCCCCTCAAGGCCCACAATTTCCTCCTCTTCGATCTTCATAACAGTTGTGCTAACATCACATAATGACAAGACCATTGTTGGTGATGATGGTAGATGGCTCCCCTCAGCAACCAACATCCTTGCCATCGCCAAGGAAGAACGATGCTGACCAACGACTAACCAGCATCAACGACAGGAGTGAGCCCAAGCATGAGTAAAGCACATCACACGAAAGACCATGGTGGGAGGCACCCATCTTGGAACACCTCGAAGCTCAACCACCACATCAAGTAGTTGGCCTAGCTAGCGATCTTCATGGATGACTGCCAACGAACTCCCCACAATAAGAGAGCCACATGGAGGATTTCAAACAACCTAAATCTAAATGGTAGCCCTTTTGATAGCAGTCAACCATCGAGACCCTAGACATAGGGCTCCATCTCTGAGCGAGGGAGGTGCATCGCGTCACCGTCGGGAATCCCATCGCATTACCGTCACTAGGGAAGGAGTCAACCACCTCCGTTGTGAAACCCTCGAATACACATGAGCCTCTCCCCCAACTACAACCAGTCCTCCAAGCACACATCTCCTTTCGTCAAGCCAATGAGGTCTTCCAAAAAGCGTAGATCCTCAAGGAACCTTCAATCAACAAAACCTCAGCAATGGGGCTCACCACGCCCCCCATGTCCTTCGGCTCTAAAGTCTACCCCGTAAAGATATGATTGATTGTAGTGGCCCCTCAAAAAGCAGTCCCCCCTTCAATGATCCACCTTCCAACATAGGAAGCATAAGGCCTCTACCTCCCTGTAGTCCTAAGCCATATGGCCAACGGTGCACAACAAAAGCATCCCCGACAATGACGGGGAAAGATGCCACAAAAAGACGTCACTAACGACAACGTGTCTTCCACCACTGACCCTCATTAGATCAAGACTCCAATGCAGACTTCATCTCTGTCGCCTCCAACTTCGCCATCACCACATCCTCCCTTTCTTTCTCACCATCCTCTCCCTCTCGCACTCCTCACAATCACCCCATCCGCCCCTCAAGAGATTGACCCTCGCTCTCCACCCCCCCCCACCTCATGCTCTCCTCATGACAATGTTGCTTTGTCGCCCCACCCTCCTCTTCTGCCCCACTCTCCATGTCAGCTTCCATATCCTCTTATAATGTTATTTTTAAGCATAGTACGACTGCAACTAAGGTCGTAACTTCCTCATGAGGCATTTGAAGGAATTTTACAAAACAATAGGATTTGGATGTGTTGTTTATTGATTTGGAGAAGTCATATGATATTGTATTAAGAAAATAAGTGAAGAATTCTTTAGTATATTCTATAAATTGGGCCGATAAGAGATAATCATGAAATTCATGACCAAGGACTGTATTTCCCCCAAAAAAGGCTAAGAGAAGCTTATGTAAGGATCCCATTTAATCTGACAAATCATGTAAATAGCATCAACACCATGGAAGGATTAACCCAGAATCCTTAACATTTTACCTTAGTCATGTATCAATTAACGACACATATATAGAAGGATGGGATTTAGTGCATGTTGTTTACTTACTGATTACATTGTTTTGGTGAATGAAACACGAGATGGAGTTAATAAGAAACTTGAAAAGATAGAATTAATAGAAAGCTTGAATAGTGGAGGGAGGCTCTGGAATGAAAAGGTTACAACTAGGTAATGGGAAATGCAAATTCCATAGCATGGATATAAGAGACATTACAGAGGAAAAGCTTGAAATATATTATGGTCCAGAAAAGGATGCTTTTGAGTAATCGATCTTTATACGAGGTATAGATATTGATAGAGATGTCACTCATAGAACTAATGTAGGATGGTTGAAATAGAGAGGAGCTTTGGGTACTATGTAATACCCTTAAAACTAACATGAAAATGCTATAAAGCACAGTGAGACCTGTACTGCTTTATGGCAGCAAGTATTGAGCAATTAACTAAAGACATGAGATGAAAATGATCAAATGGAAATGTGACCTCACAAAGAAGGATCAGATCGCAATAGAAGTAGAAGAGAGAAAAGGTTGGTATGGAATCTACGAAAAATGAAATGAGGGAAGTCTTTTAAGGTAGTTGGAATACATGCAACCACCTAGTGTTCCGATTCGAAGGAGAAAGAAATTAGAATGAATGCCTTACAAAGGGGATGAGGAAAACCAACGATATGCTTGAAGGTTATTATAAGGATGCGATCTTTTAGATCTAAGACCAGGTTTGAACAAAAAAAGATACGTTTGGATGCCAAGAATCCAGGTTGACAGCATAGATTGCAAAGATGAAATGCATTGAAGGTTAATGTATTGCAAGAGTTATGGAAACATCACCAAAAAAAGGAAACTACCAAAACAAAGGACGCTAATTGAGAATTCAAGAATAAATGCATAAACTTTATCATCATCGTTTAGGAAGTTTAAGAATCTAAAATTGTGAAGGCTAAACTTTTTGGTGAGTAGTTGTAAACTCCTTTGATTTATTAACAAAAAAATTAATGAATAAATGAAATACAAAAGTATTAGAAGTGAACAATATAAGAACAACAAAGACATTGTTTGTGGAGTGTCCTAAGAAATTTTGCTTCCTTATCCATCTCACGCATAAACTACCCCTTCCGATATATTTTCCCCAGATATTTTCTCTTCACATAGAATGCAGTGAGACAAGTTAGACTTGTAATAGTTACATTATCTCTCCCCATCCCTTTTACACTAGCTTCATGGGGAGAGGTACCATCAAACAATTCAATCATCGCAGGACCGCACTCAAGCCACCTCAGTAGTGACCTAAGTCCTATCTACTATGTACTAGATTTGGATATTATTATTGTCTGCTTCTTGCTCTTCCACGTAGCCAGAGTCTTCAAAATAAATGGCAAACCAAGTAGTGGATTTTATTCTTTGAATGAACTACATAATATGCATCAACATATCAGGAGAGTGAAAGAGAATTCCCTTTTTTTTGAAGAAAAGCCAACAACTTAGTGATAGTGAGGCCTTCAAATACATAATGTTAGAAAATAGGAAACGGAAGCGAAACATGGAAAAAGATAAAAAAAAATAAGAATGGCAGGATTAACGTGGAACCCTACTCCGTGAGGAGCGGGATGAAACCACGGGAGAAGCCCTCAAAGAGGCATATGCTTCATTGCTTTTTCTCAATGGATACAGGAGGTCTGGAGCTCCTTATATAGCCTCCACAGAGCCTCCAAGTCCCACCACTGGACAATGTGGGACTAAACATATGGATGGGGTAAACGGATCTTCTCCAGGATCCATTTATCATGTTACAAGTCATATGGCGCACAACCAAATACTCCAACACTCCCCCTCAAGCTGGAGCATGTAATGCTCAGCTTGGACAAACAGAAAGAAACTCAACTCAAAGCTACAGAACACTACGGACAATATCAACCCAACGCGCACAACTGTTGTTGTCGAGGACGTTGCTTCTCATGTCGTGCAGGTGAGGACGACGAACAGGCTGGAGCGTGAGTCTACTGAAACTCCTCGTCGAAGAGCATGTGCTCGGAACTGCGCTTGTCAGAGTCACTGCAACTGGAAATGAGTCTCCTCGTCGGAGTACTCTGGGTCTCTCCTATCTGGCTACGAGAATGGTACACTGCTCTGGTGTCCCTATGATACCACATGAAAACCCTAACTAACATGGCATAGGGAATGGTCCTCTACTCTGGAGTCCCTATGGCTCACATGAAAACTCTGACCGACAAAACAAGAATAATGACGGGGACCTCTCAACTGATGGCATACATGTGCTCATCTGAAAAGACCGCATACATGTGCATGTATGAAAATGAGTCTCTCTGGAGAACTCGAAAATGGGCCTCTCATCATGGAGTGCCTCGAACTTGGACTCTGACCAATCTGAATGTTGAATCTAAATCTGCGCATCATACTATGGACTCGGAATCTGAACATCGAGTCTGAAATTGCGCATGGAAAATCTTCATCTGAAAACTGTAAAGTCTGAAAATCAGGGCCTGGAATCTGTCGTCTGAATATGAAATATATATATCTGGAGAATAGACTTGTGACTCTACACAACACTATATATGTATCTGGAGAATAGACTTGTGACTCTACACAACACTCCCCCTTTCTCCCATATTGGTCGAAATGACAATCGTCGACCAAGTTGGGAGAAGACGATAAAATCGGGAAAGAAAATTAATTAGCCAATCACAAAATTTTCTTCGGCTTTTCAAAACATGGATAACATTTTGGTCGTTTCATTTTTTTTACGGCAACATTTTTTTAAGCCGTGCAACCATCTCTTTTTTTCAGCATTCCTTTTTTAAATGCGTACGGCTTTTGTATTATGTGCGCGCCTTTTTTTAATTTTTTTAACTCCCCCCTCCTTTTTTTAAACAAATCTCCCTTTTTTGCAAATTAGCCTCCAACAGGACCCTCCCCTTCATCAAAAAAAAAATTAATACAACGGCCCAACATTGGGCAGACTGTAGGCCCATGCCTATTTTAGGGTTCCCCCTTGGGAACCCTCTTCGAAACGTGCATCGTGCGCCGCCTGGGAAGGTTTGGCGAGTAGGGGAAGCATCGCGAGGAGCTTCGGCAACGCCTCGAGAGGAGGAGGAGTGCGCCGCGAACTGCGCGTGAGGGAGGTGTTTCGCAACTGGAGGGGCCACCACACGGCATTATGCAGCACGCGAGGGCAAGGAAGGCAAAGATGCCTGCAGCACGCGAGGGCATCTCGCCGCTCGCGTTGGAGAACGTCAAGGAGAAGGGGCGGCATTGTCGCCTAGATCTAGAGATAGCGGCCTGGAAGAGCGTCGTAATGGCTGGAACCGTAGATGAAGGGGTTGCGCCTAAAGTATTCGCGCCTGGAGCAAGGGCTTGCGCGCGAGGCGCGCCTGGATGCGAGGAGGGTTTCGCGCGCTGGGGCTGCTCGGAGAAGATGAGGGTTGTGTGAGGGCACCGCCTGCGACCTGGGACTAGAGCAGCCAACACCTGTGCGCCGCCTTGAGAATCGATAACATGAACCGCCTATAAGAAGAGGCTTGTCGCCTTGAGCGCCTGGAAAGAGAAGCGCTGAGGAGCGTCGCCGAAGATGTTACCGCCAGGAAGGGCATCCGCGCGTAGGGGCTCGTGCACGTAGGGGGATCGCACGTAGGGTGTCTCGCCGTCGTGATGGTTTCCGCGCCGTTGCGGGTGGGGGTCCTACTGTTTGCGCCGAAGAAGGGGCCGGATCCCAACTCTGGCTTGGAGGCTCGGCTGTGACAGAACGTGCGCCACCAGAACTGAAAGATGGCGATGAATATGCTTGCGCACGCCGCAAGGGTTGCTACGGGCATACGCCTGTTGGGATTCGCGGGAACCCTGATGTGCGCCTGGATCTGGATCTGGATGTATTGCGGCTTGCAATAGACACATCTCCGAACGGAGAAAATATTAGATGAACAGTTCTCCAAGCAATATATGATCCTTGAATATGAATGATCTTTGAGGAATCATGATCAGCAAATCTTCTCAAATAAATCTTCAATGATAATCAAGTACCGATTCTTGAAATTAAAAAAAAACATAAAAATCTCCGAGCCCCGCTCTGACACCATGTTAGAAAATAGGAAGCGGAAGCGAAACATGAAAAAAAGATAAAAAACAATAAGAACAGCGGGATTTACGTGGAACCCTACTCCGTGAGGAGCAGGATTAAACCACGGGAGAAGCCCTCAAAGGGGCATATGCTTCATTTTTTTTTAATGGATACAGGAGGTCTGGGGCTCCTTATATAGCCTCCACAGAGTCTCCAAGTCCCACCACTGGACAATGTGGGACAAAACATATGGATGGGGTAAATGGATAATCTTCAGGATCCATTTACCTGTTACAAGTCATATGGCGCACAACCAAATACTCCAACACATAAGAATTATGATGATTGTCTCGTATGTATATGTCATGGCTGACTCAAGAACTGATTGATGTAGCTTACTGCAAAAGAGATATCTAGTCTAGTAATTGTAACATACAAGAGCTTGTTTACTAACTCGATATATAGCATGTTATTAACCTCCCTATATCATCATGATATAGCTTTATTTTTGGATCTGTTAGAAAATAGGAAGCGGAAGCGAAAATGATAAACAGAGCATAAGAACATAAATGTAAACACGGAACACAGAATTTTAACGTGGAACCCTACTCCGTGAGAGCGGGATGAAACCATGGGATGAAACCAAATGTGGGCCTCAAACTCGACCCATCTCGCTTCTCAAATCAGGCCTTTTTTTATCACCCCCTTTTTTTTTAATCGAGCAAGGCCCACTTGAATCCTTCACCACCACCCACCCCCCCTTTCAAAAAACATACAGGTGAGCCCACTTGGGCTTTCAATCAACTAACCAAAAATAATATTTTTTTTAAATGTTGTCGCCCCCCTCCCCTGGGGTTCCCATCGTAGGGAAACCCCGTTCTAACGTCGTTGCCCTTGGATCTAATAGGCAGAAGGAGCCGCTGGAGCTCCTCCTGGAGCTTCGAGCGACAGGGCTTGCTGGAGATGACGCGCGCCTCCTGCGCGTGGTCAAGATGCGCCCGAGGGGGGGGCTCTTGCCGCCTGGGGCTAGTGATCGCGCGCTCGTTGAGCGCCTCCTCTGGATCTCATGGATGACTTGCACGAAGGGGCTTCCCGCTAGATCTACTAGCTTCACGAGGAGTGCCACCGGCAAGGGCTCGTGCATGTCGAGGAAGGTTGAATGCGGCGGTGATCGCCTGGGATCAGCGTGGCGATCAGGGCGCAAGGGAATCGCCTGTGTGGGATCGAATTTCCCCAATCGCGCGAGGTATTGTTGTTCACACGCGCCTGGATACTGCGATTTGGAGAGAAGCGAACACGATCAGGGGAATCGTGTCGCCTCGCGATTTGGAGAGAAGCGCATGTTCTAGGGCTTGGGGGGGTGGCTGCAAGGCCTTAAATGTCGGTTTCGGTCACCATTTCGGTATCGACCAAAACAGAATTTTGATGGAATTTCGGTGGAATTTCGATCGAAATTTCGGTCATTTCGGTCATTTTCTGTACTAGCACCCCCATATTTCAGTCATTTCGGTCATTTCGGTCGAATTTCGATTTCGACTGGATATCGATATTTGACGGAAATTCGACCGAATTTCGTTGAAATTTGAGGCCAAGGTTGGCTGCTCGTGAGCCGCAGAAGATGAAGTACTGCCGCCTGGGGGGGCTACAGGGAGGTGCACCGCCGCGAAACAGAATTTAGGGTTTAGATAGAAACCCTTGAATGACTAAACTTCAAAATATGATTCAGGGTTTCAAGAAACCCTAAACCCCAAAGCTGGAACATAATCTTTGAACAACTCACTTCATAAAATTAATCTTCAAATAAATCATTACAATCGACTCTCGAACAAATAAAGAACACGAAATCCTCTAGAATCGAACCCGCTCTGATACCATGTTAGAAAATAGGAAGCGGAAGCGAAAATGATAAACAGAGCATAAGAACAGAAATGTAAATACGGAACACAGAATTTTAACGTGGAACCCTACTCCGTGAGGAGCGGGACGAAACCACGGGAGAAGCCCTCAAAGGGGCATATGCTTCATTGCTTTTTCTCTCTGATACAGGAGGTCTGGGGCTCCTTATATAGCCTCCACAGAGCCTCCAAGTCCCACCACCGGTAGATGTGGGACTAAATATATGGATGGGGAGTCGACTTTCTGACCGATTCGACAACAGCATTTATAGCATTTATAATTTATATATTCTATACCTTAAAAATATAAAACAAACTAAAATTTTCAAAATTAAAAAATACAATAATATGTAACTTGTATATAGGTGAATTTGACATATGATTGACATTCTCTATTTTCTAACTAATGTATATGATAAAATAAATAATTAATAAAAATACGAGTACATGCCTAATAGAATGTACAATATAATAAATATGTTAGGAATATCTTGTTCACAAGAAAACCAAACAAAAAATACAAAAATGAACAAATCTGGATAGGGTATACCTCTTAAGATCATTAACTTTTTGGTTAAGCATTTTGTGTGGTTTCTCCCATCACAAAACTTGTATCTCATTGAGATCATCAATTTTCATGTTGAGAAAATTTTGATTCGGATCTCCTTTTAATTTATTTTGTATTTTTCATTCTATTTTTCTCCTTGATTTTTGTGTGGAGATACGTGTCTTTGACCGGTCTTTCCTCCTTGTCATTGTACCCCCTCTCTTCTTATTGGCCAAAGCACTTATTGCACCCCTTCTTCTGCATTTGGTCATTGACAGCTGGTCAACGTGTTTGCATCTTCTCCTATTAGTGCATGCCTTCATTGTTAGCCACTACCTATAACCATCGAGCCCACTGCCTGAGATCTACCCCCATGCCCTCGACTACCATGCCACCTCCTAGGACATCCTCTCCTCAGTCTCATCACTTTTAAAAACTCCATGGCACCCATAATTTGAGATTATCCATCCATGGACACTTTCTAGCTTTAGCCTCAGTCACAGATGAGGTGAGTGACATGCCTCGCCACAATGTAGAGCGATAAGGAGGAGGGAGATAAATAAGGTGTAGTCCTTTAGCTTGTTCCATGTAGCAACCCCATCTGAGGTTGCCAAGTTCCCCATAGCAATGTCATCCAGTTGAGGCCATTACCCGAGTGCTTAAGGATCCATAGCAAGCGTAAAATCCACCATTATACATCAGGAGCCTTCATAGCCTTGTGTTTTCCCTATCTTTGCCTTGTATTCTTCTTCGGTTTGTTGTCCCATGTTTCATACACCCATCTCTACGTGCCCACCCCCACATCGCATACCTCTTCCTCTATCGAGTAGACACTATGTCACCACCATTTAATAGTCTTTTTTTCTACCCATCTATGTTCCAACCTACCCCCCTTAGTTCAGACCATCTAAGTGAAGTTTAGTTCTCCTCCTCCATCTACGCGAAGAACCCTGATCCATTAACCATGAGTTGTAGTCCTCTCGATTCGAGATTATTTTGATCCTTGGAGGATCCTCAAGGGAGGCGATGGTAATAGGATGTAGTCTCGCTAAACAATACGTAAGCCAAGGGACCCCCTCCGCGGTAAGCAATGATGACAACCATCCTCCTCTATTTTGACCCGTCATGTGCTAAAGGAAAAAGACGAAGAGGGATGGGTGATGTTGGCCATGGATTGACCAACATATGTTTCATCTAGGTCATTAAATCAAGGAGGAAGGAGGGTCTCATGTGTATTGGGCATCTGACTTTGAGATTTCATAGACGGAACTCATCGGTTCTTTAGTATTAACATACATGCCTTGTCTATTCAAGTAGTTATCACCCCCACATGATCATGCATGTGCATGGGCATTTTTGCACACTGAACCTTGTAATTTTTGGTATCTGCATACATGATCCATGAGCAGCCTGTGAAGACACTTGATAGCCCAACGGGACAGATTATCCCATCAAGTGGTGAACAAAAGCTGCACATCCAAAGATACAAGGTGAAATAGAGAACAAGTCCCTCCCTAAGAAAACACCATGGTGAAGGCTTGCTCATGTAAAGTAAACAAGGCACGTTATTTACCAAATAACAAGTAGTTAGGATGCCTCTCCAACATGAGAGAGGAGCATGACTATAATTCTACAAAGTTCTTGTGGCATCAAGGATATGTCAGCTTTTCCTCTTATCTACCACATTCCGTTACAAGGTGTAGAGACAGGGTGTAAAGCTGTTTGATGAATAATACCATGGGACTAAAGAAATTAGACAAGATAAAAAGGACCAACACTCAAGGACATTATCTTCTCGTAATAAGAAAATAATTTATTTGTTTATTTCAATCAAAAAATGGTTATGACATCTCCCACCTCGAATTTACTCCACATAAGAAAGATCCATGAAACACAAAAGATCATCATTAACAACATGATTGTACATGTCCCTAAAGTATTCGGGTATACAACTCGTACCCTAAACATCAAAATAAAATACCTCAAATGAAAACAACTATGTTTCACAAGTCGATGGATAAACTAGCACAATGATGCTTCCATAGTTTGCACGCCTTGCATTAGAAATCGGACTAGGGAAAGATCAATTGGATGACCACACAGAGCTTCTGGAAAGGGAGATGATCAAAATAAATATATCATAAATAATAAGATCTAATGTTCCATTCTGTGCGCGGGTGAAGAAACGATATGCCTTCTTCACGGAGAAAGAATCGTTCATCCAGACAAACGAATCTCTGCCACTTGCTGGTCCGTCGATGTTGGATATATAATCCAAGCAACACAACAAACTCATCCAACCGCTATTCCGGATAGGCAGAAGAAAAGGTTGGAGACCAAGCACCTACCGGCCATACTAATTGAGCAAGGCATCCTAATCCTCGAGGAGTGCGAAAAGCCACAGGTATCTCTTCATCAACGGTCCATGGTCCGTCGAATCATCCCTCCAAAAATGGAATAATTGATCGTTATCCACTGCCAACTGGAGACACACACCCAACTCTAGTAAAACCTTGGTGATCCCCTGCCAAAGAGTCGCACGCTCGTAACCCTTAGGGAACCCCCATGGCCCCATGTCATTAATACTCCTCAAAATCCAAAAAATTGGGTTCTCTGCACCACCCCACAGTCTGAGCACCCGTTTGGTCAATAGGGCCTTGTTCATATATTCCAACCATAAGACCCCCAATCCACCATCTTTCCTAGCACTAGTGACCATGTCCCAATCAAGAAGGTGTATACCATTGCTCTCTTGTCAGCCACCTGACCAGAAGAAACGCCTCATCAAGGACTCCAGTCTTGTCCTAACTCCAAAAGGGAACCACTTGGTTGAGCATAAGAAGATGGGAATTGCGGACAAAGCTTGTCTGAGCAGCACCAGCTTCCCACCTCTTGACAGTGTCCTCGCTTTCCAACCTGCCATCTTGTTTTCTAGCTTATCCAACATCAGTCTCCAGTCCATCGCACGTAGACGTCCTGTCACCAAATGTCACCAAAGGGAGGACCATATAGGTGATTGTAAGGGATCCACAGGAGCAGTTGAGGATGCCACTCAAAGGAACGACAGTTAAGTTCTGTCGTGTTATGAGAATTAAGAAATTGGGGAATTTGTGGTTACTCCAACAGTAGTTAGAGTGGGGGTCATCGTTGAATTTATAGCACTATATAAAAAGTCTCATACCTCTTGTATCTATTGAGAGAGCTAATAGCAATATTCGATTCACAAAGGTCTTCTATCGTGGAGAAGGGGAGTTCCTCCAGAATAATGAACTGCATAAATTATGTTTGTTTTTCTTGTTCCTGATTATTGTGCATATTTCATATGGCCATATGGTATAGAGCACATATTCAAAGGGTGTGCTGGCATTGACAAACACAGGGTTCTCCCCAAACTCCTAAGTACTGCAATGGTGCAAACACAAAAACATGGCAGGATCAAAAAATTAAAGACGGAAGTGTGATGAGCATGCTCCACTAAGGCATAGGGAAGATCAGATGTGGCATCAATAAGGAGCGGCACGCAACCACATTGATGCATGAAGAGAAACATAGATAATAGGGATCCTCTCAAGGAAAATCATCGCTGGATCCGATGTGAGGAAGATAGCTACGAGGCCCATCAGAGATGTTGCATGATAGGAGAAGAGAAGTGAGAAGTAACAGAGTTGCTTTCAATTCAGCATTGCAAGGAATTAGGTTGGCCCAATTGGAAAGCATACTTTTAAACTGAAAGGTACAATTATCAGCCTTACAGGTGAGGAGACTAGGCAAAATTAGGTTGCCCACTTTACACGAATAAATCATCAGACTACGCAGTAATAATAAACTGACTCTGCTAAGAACAATTATGTATAACTTACCAACATTTAAGATATGGAGGTCGTCATATAGATTCCTATCATCTGTAAAGCCCCCAAACACAAATAAATTCCTTCCAAGCGCAACAGTGCAGTGCCCAGCACGAGGTGCAAGCATCTGACCAGAGGTATTGAGTTGAGTCCAAACAAGGGTGTCTGCAAGAGGACGTGAGTTACCTTTTGATGAAACAATTAAAAGGAAGAAAAGTCTGAAAGTTATTTTCAGGAATAACAAAGGAGAACCTATAAAAACTAACAGAGTAGTTAAGAAATGTCCATATCATATTTCCCCTATGGGCTACATATAACAGCAGACCCCGACCTGTGTCAAGAATGTAAACATCAGATAAATAATAATCAGATGCATCTTCTCCGCCCAGCACAATTAATTTATTCTTCCATGATGAGCAAGTGTGACTATCTCGTGCTGAAGGAGGTGAGCCAGATGTCACAGCATGCTCCCAAGTTTGTTCCTCTGAAATACAAGGAGATATGTCAAGAAAATAGCCATGAAAATACTTTACTGATAGCTCTTCCACAATTTCACCTATTTTTAGGTGAAGGGACCTCTACAATACTTGGACAAAAAGCAAGACAACATATATAGAATTATTTTGAAATCTATTTCACATCATTATTATATTTCACTGATAATGCTGTTGAAACAACAAGGAATAGTAATATTTTTCCCTCTATCCTACTTTTAGAAGGATGATCATTATATAGCGGAACACAAGAGTACTTGAAACAATGGTTTTTAACAATGGTCGCATTCATTTTCCTCGTGTATCCTACTATTATAAAAATGGTCATGATAATGTAAAAACAAGAGTATTTTAGACAACAGTTGGCAACATGCCGCCACCACCAATTCTCCACTTTTACATTGATTTATACTTTCTTGGTATTTCTCCTAATCTCACAGCATGGCGATTCTTCTTCTGCCAAAGATAATGGCTTTTACATGCCTATCAGGTACCCCCCACAAAACAACGATCCTTGGCCAATATCTTGGTAAGGCTCTGCCTCTATGTGAAGGCATCCAGCTCATACCAATTACTGAAGAACGGAGAGGCCTAATAATTTATTATCAGCTTCATGACTTCACTATTGGCACTTCATGTCTTTACTATCTTTCATGGGTGACTACGGATTCTTATCAATCTCCCATTGGCAATTGAAATGCTAAACCAGTCCAACCAGTTCAGAGACACCAAGAATTGTTCCCAAGAAATGCAAAGAAATGAGTGCCTGGAGTGAACTATATGCTATAAGTTTCCGTAACAAATGCACAAGATCTACCTAGCAAAGGAACATGGTAAACTTCCAGGTCAGCATTGGCAAAAATAAAAGCATCAAATAAAAAGTAAGTGATAAGCATCAGCAAGTTCTTTTTTGTCCCGATTGGAAATAGCAAGTTCTATTTTCAAATCTTAAATGAAAATAACTGTCCTAAGATCATGTATCGGATGGACCATATGGGTGAGTCTTGGGGTGACTCCCAAGAGATCGTCTAGCCTCTTTCTTCACTGCTGATAAGCTTATTAGGTCAGATATGGGTGGAGAGCTTCCACTGATCAATCATCAGATCTAGCATCTTCTCCATTTGAGTTTTCTATACAGTCTCGTTCGGCGGGATCCACCAAAGATCGAGAGATCCCCTTAAGTGGGTGTTTGAGTCTTTTGATGTTTTTCCTTTGCCTAGCACATTGTTGAGATCTGATCTATACGGGTGCTGCTGGTTAAGCAGCAGACAGGAGTCTGCTCTAGGGGTTGCTCGTAGGATTTCATCAGCTCTGGTGTTCCTGGGGCTGCAGGCTCGTCTGATGAAAATTCTTGCAGTGGATCCCTCTGGAGCTTCTTGCATTTAGTGGCTGTTGAGGTAATTCCGTAGTGCTGATTTGAGTAGTAGTTTTGGCCCTCGATACAGGGTATTTTACTCAATGTTTAATAAGGTGGCCTTGATAAAGTGAGTTATTTTTCTTTATATCCCATTGTGTTTGGTAAGAAACCAAAGATAAAGAAGATAGTCGTTGATTTCAGGAAAAGTGCACCTACCACTGAGAACAAGTCCATGAATTTTTCCTTTGCAGTTGTTTTAAAAGGAAATCATGTTGTTCCAACTTTTGGTGAACCATTACCAATTACAGATCCAATTTATGTGGATAGTGAACTGATAATGGAAATTTCTAAGGATGAAGTAAGATCCTTGCAAAAGCCCTTTGTTACAAGCCTACAGATTTCAAACCTCTTGGGCTTAACTAATGGGTTTTAGGAGTTTTCCAAGAGGGAGAATGAAACTCCATTGTGAGTTCTTTTTGGATGATTTGGGTTAAGGACAATTTGTTTCGATTAGCAGAAGAAAGAATTTTGTGCAAACCTATGTTATGGGTGATTTCAAATATATGGATGGATAGGTTGCCATGACTAGATGTCACCCTTGTTCGTCCTAATCTGTGAACATTGAATGTTTTAATTTGGGTTGGTTTGCAGGGACTTGACACCCATTTACACAATTCAAGAGTGCTCAAATGAGTCAAATCTATGCCTAAGTGGTTAGGAGATGCATCTGCATTGACAGAGAGGTGAATCAGTTTTCTAGGCCCAGCTACTTGAGGCTTTACGTGAAATTTTATCTTTCCAGACAAGGCTACATCAAGTTATGATAAGAAAGGAAGGACAAGTGTTCAAACAGCATATTATAAACTTCTTAAATTTGTTCTGCATATTGTGTGATCAGTCACAATTCGGAGGACAAGGGTGGAAAAGATGAGAGAAAGAGGGGTTTTGGAGGGAAACTTTATACAGTGGGTTCTTATTAATGAACCAGTATAAGGGACTAAGTGACAAATAAGGGTGGAGTTTTGAACAAGCCTAAGCAGCAAGCAAAACACATGGATTTGGTTGATTGGTGGTGCCCAGGATCTTCTGATGGCTCAGAATGGTTCGAATTGGAGGGCGTCGTACCGTGTCGCCAGCACCTGTTGTCAATGATCCACAACAGGAACGGGAATGGGGAATCCACTCTGTTTACCAACATCTTCAGGCAGACAAACGCCTTTCTTTTGTCGGAGTTGTGGAATGACCCTCAAAATGTGTGGGACAGATTCCACTCATTGGCATGAATCATTGAAAGTGACTTCAATGTCACTTTGCATGCAAAGGATGGACCTAGTTTGAGAGGCAGACAGGATGAGGGATTGACGGCTTTTGCCTCTTTGACGGTGGATGTGCAACGGGACGTCATGTACATGTCGAGCAGTCAATCGCTTAGAGGAAACTTTCTCAAAAGATCGCTTAGAGGAAATCTATATCCGGGTCTCAGATTGATCACAATATGGCTTCGATTGAGACCCCATCTGACTTCCAACTGACGACGGTGAGATCTTTGTCCCATACATATGCACTCAGATCACAGCCCAAATATTGTTGGAGTCGGGTAAAGATAACAGACCTCACTACCTTTTCACATTTGAGCTTTCTTGACTGGCGGAGGAGGGAATTTGCAGAATGTGGGAGTTTTCGGATAGGAAACTGCACAAGGTGTAGTCAAGTTGACGATACTCAGAAAATTGCTACAGGAAGGAACTTAGTTCGCAACAGACTCCAAGAAGAAATAATGCTCAGATGGAGGTTGAGAAATTTAATGAGCGTGAAGGTGAGGGAGATCAGACAGAGGAATTACAGTAGCGAAGATCTCATTTCCAAATCATCATTGAGGACAAAAAGGTCAAACTTGAAAGAATGCAAAGGTCCAAGCAGCAATCTGGGGGGGGGGGGGGGGGGCGGCTCTGTTGGGGTATTTTTACTCGCTGAGCACAAGGCCAAGCCAGGAAAAGTGGGATTGGCTTGGCACGGGGACTTTTATCATCTCCCAGGACTAGGGTGAGGCATTGCACGCAGAGTTTGATGTTCAGGAGTTCCTTGTAATAGTTTTCCAACTTAATACAGAGGGCTCTACAGGTTCCGATGGCTTTCCAATTTTGTTCTATAGGAAGCTCTGGGACGTGGAAAAGAGTAACATTATACAGGATTTCTAGGAGTTCAAAAGGGGCAACTATCAAATATGGCATCAAGTGGAAGGCTTTACCATGCTTATTGCCTAAGCATGGCAAGCGGTGGAGGAGGTGGTAGTGGAGGTGGTGGAGGTGGTGTAGTGGAGTCTGGAGTAGACGAAATCAGAGGTAGAGGCATGTATACCTCCTCTCCATTCTCCGAAGGAATAAGCTTGTCACCTGTAGGGGAGAAATACATAGTAGACTCAAAGAAGGTGACATCTGCAGATTATGCACTAACATAATACCTTCGTCGAACAGGGTCAAAGCAACGGTATCCCTTTCGAGACCTAGAATACCCAACAAAAATAAGCTTGACGGCTCTAGGAGAGAGCTCATCAAGACCTGGAGACATCTGATGAACAAAAGCAACTGACCCAAAAACACGAGGCGTAAGAGAGAAAAGATCCGTCTCGGGAAACGCAATCGAGAACGGGATCTTCTTCCCCGTGACCGATGAGAGCACGCAATTCACCAGGTAGCAACCGCCGCCGATTGGAAGGGTGGCACTTCTGAGGGCTTTTGAGGGGTCCGTCACCAGGTAGTAGTCACCGTGCAAGCTGCCGATGGTCATCTGTCCGAATCCGAGCATGCAAGAGTCGTTGCCTAGACTCACTGGAGATCGGGATCGAGCTCCGCCTGGAGTTGGAGGGTTGCTACTAGATCCACGCCGCCTTGAGTTGACCGTGTGAGAGGAGGTGGGGAAGGGCGTCCGCTTGGAAGAGAGAAGCTCCGCCATGGAGCTCCACATGATGGGGTTGCCGTCAGTCGAGTTTGCGGGCATCGCCTGGGCTCGATGCGAGGTGCGTGAAGGTGCGTGCTGCTGGAGATGGCATTGCTTGAACTTCAGATAAAGACCACGGTGCCCGATGGAGAAGATGAATGCAAAGAATGTGTGGGTTGCAGCACAACATAAACAAGGGGTCCAAGAAACCGTGCACGAACAGATCGCACCATAGAGTTAGGGTTTTAAGAACCAAACCCTAGAACTTTTCTTGATCTTGAGCGAACAATAATAATAATCTTCAATCAAGAACATAACTAGGGTTCCACTAGAAATCCTAGGATTGAATCTTGAATCTCAAACAAAACAACGAACATGAAATCCTCGGGAATCGAACCCGCTCTGATACCATGTTAGAAAATATAATGCAAAAGCAAATATCAAAGAAAAGTATAAAACATTGAGGAATGTCGGGATTTTACGTGGAACCCTACTCCCTAAGGAGCGGGATGAAACCACGGTAGAATGGCTCAAAGGGTTGATCGTTCATTGAACTTTCTCACTGGATATAGGAGGTTTGGGGTTTCTTTCAAAGCCTCCACGGACCCTTCAAGTCCCTCCACTGGTAGATGTGGGACTAAACTCTGGATGTGGTAAATGGATCCTGGAGAGATCCATCTACCCATCTATACATATGAGTGACGCATACTCTAACAATGCGGAACGCTTAAGCGTATCGGAGAAATAAAGAATAAAACAATAAGGAACGCGGGATTTTACGTGGAACCAAACTCCCTAAGGAGCGAGATGAAAAGGTATCAAAGGGCCATATGTTTCATTGAACTTTCACACTGGATACAAGAGGTGTGGGGCTTCTTATATAGCCTCCACATACCCTCCAATTTCCATCACTGGTAGATGTGAGACTAAATACTGTATGTGTTAAATAGATCCTGGAGAGATCCATTTACCCATCTATACATATGAGTAATGCATATTCTAACAAAAGATAATGAGATATAAATATCTCAATAGTTACCATAATCCTAATTCATCTCATTTTTTTCTTTTATATCAATTAAATCATTTAAGTTATAAAACATGAAGTATATGTTTTTCATTTATGAAGAAGAGGATATACTTGCTTAAAATAATTTTCTGGTATAAAGACTATTGGTATTTCAATTTTAAATTTTAAATAAAAAGGTTGTAGATGTTTATGTTATGTCATGAAGTACTGTTACGTATTTCCTATTTATATCATGTACGTCT
This sequence comes from Ottelia alismoides, assembly GCA_037367405.1. Classification (NCBI taxonomy): domain Eukaryota; kingdom Viridiplantae; phylum Streptophyta; class Magnoliopsida; order Alismatales; family Hydrocharitaceae; genus Ottelia; species Ottelia alismoides. Next base: position 675,987 of record JAZKJV010000380.1, on the reverse strand, counting down.
ATGTAATTTATCCAAGGGTTTTCTCTCTATATAAGAGACCCGAGGGCTCTATGGAATAACACAGAAGAGTATCATTTACTATCACATGGTATCAGAGCCAAAACCCTAGTCTAGGGTTTTCTCCACCCGCCGCCCCCCCCCTAGACTAGGGTTTTGGCTCTTCTGTCATTTTTCAGGACATACTAACGGGCAGGGTGATTGGCTGTGGTTCTGAGCACAATGGCCTCTATCGTCGCGTACGGAACTCCTACGCTGGCGTATCACTACACTCTCAGGATTCCGTCTCTCCATATACATGGCATCTTCGCTTTGTTCATCTGCCACTACAGAAAATGCGTCACCTCCTGCCTCAGATCTCTCCGAATTCGACATTTCGTTGTGAAGCGTGTCAGTTAGGGAAGCACCATGGGTCTAGCTTCCCCAGTCGTCAGGGTCGGAGCAGTCGCTCCCCATTTGAGTTATTTCATATAGATATTTGGGGTCCTAGTCGTGTCCCAGATCATCAGGGGCACAGGTTCTATCTAGTTGTGGTTGATGATTTCTCTCGAGTGTCTTGGACTTTTCTTCTTAAAAATAAATCAGAAGCAGGAAATGTTATTCAAAACCTTATCAATGAAGTGCAAAATGTTTTTTCATCTACTGTTAAGTATGTGCGGACTGACAATGCATTGGAGTTCTGTACTCGTTCTCTTGCTCAATTTCTTTCCTCTAAGGGCATTATCCACCAAACCACATGTGCATACACATCTCAACAAAATGGTGTTGCAGAACGGAAACATCGACACTTTCTTGATATTGCTCGCACATTACTTATTCAGAGTTGTGCCCCCTTAGCCTTTTGGGGGGATGCTATACTTACAGCGTGCTATCTGGTCAACCACATGCCTTCTACTGTTCTTGGGGAAAAGGTTCCTATCTCTGTTCTCTTTCCTGACAAGGACTTGTTTTCACTTACACCTCGTGTCTTTGGCACAGTTGCCTTTGTTCACCGGTTATCTCCAGGACTTGATAAGCTCTCTCCTAGAGCTATCAAGTGTGTTTTTGTGGGTTACTCGAGGACACAGAAAGGATATCGTTGCTATGACCCCATTCATGACAAGTACTATGTGAGTGCTGATGTTACATTTTTCGAACCAGTTATGTACTTCTCCCCTGCAGGTGACAGATTGGTCTCCTCCACACCCACGGATACTAATGTCTATGTGCCTCCACCTCCAAGCCTGGTTCAATCCGACTCCACTACACCACCACCACCACCACCTCCACCTCCAATTGTACCATTCCCTAAGTTCTACACAAGGCGGTCAGGCCCTGCTCAAGCTACATGTCAACCATCCAGCACGCCTCAGGTATGTTCTGATGTTATCACTAATGATGGGTTAGATAATGCACCGGTGCAGGAGCCTTTACTACAGGAGGAGGATCCGCCAGTCACCATAGTGATAGATGATCTTGATCGGCCTATTGCTCAAAGGAAGCAGAAAAGACAATGTGCATCATATCCTCTTGCGTCTCAAGTCTCATTTCATCGTCTCAATGGTGATTTCCAGAGATTTGCAGCAGTTGTCTCGTCGGTTGAGATTCCACGGACCTATCAAGAAGCCATGAAGATTGATTGCTGGCGTCTAGCTATGGAAGAGGAGATGTGTGCCTTACAGTCTCGCGGGGCTTAGTCTCTAGTTCCAATTCCTCCAGGTGCCTCTGTGGTGAGTAGCAAGTGGGTGTTTACGGTGAAATATCATGCAGATGGGCGTCTCGACAGATACAAGGCCAGACTTGTTGCACGTGGATTTACCCAAACTTATGGGGTAGATTATTTGGATACATTTTCACCAGTGGCTCGAGACTCCACTCTTCGTATACTCCTATATGTTGTGGTACGTGACTGGACCATTTTTCAGCTTGATGTCAAGAATGCGTTCTTGTATGGTGATCTACAGGAGGAAGTCTACATGCAGCAGCCACCGGGGTTTGCTGCTGAGGGGGAGACTCAGATGGTGTGCAGACTTCATAAGGCTATCTATGGCCTCAAACAGAGTCCACGGGCATGGTTCCAGAAGCTTTCCCAGCTGATTGAACGACAGGGGTTCAAGAGATCAAATGCGGACCATTCACTGTTCATCCAGAAGACTCCTAGAGGTACGGTTGTTGTCATGATATATGTAGATGACATTCTGGTTACAGGAGATGGTGCTCAGGGAATTGAGATAATCAAATCCCTGTTGGGAAGTCAGTTTATTACAAAGGATCTAGGCACGATACGATATTTTCTAGGGATAGAGTTTGCGAGAAATGCACAAGGAATGGTAATGACTCAAAGAAAATATGTCACAGACTTGCTAGTTGATACAAGAATGACTGGATGCAGACCGTCGAGCACGCCTATGGACCCAAGCATGAAGTTGTACGACAATAATACCGAAGAGGTGGACAAAAGAAGATACAGAGAGATGGTGGGTAAGCTCCTATACATTACCATAACTCGACCGGATATTGCCTTTGCAGTAAACCAGGTGAGTCAATTTATGGAGCAGCCTAGGCAAGTTCATATGGATGCCTTGTATATGATATTGAGATATCTGAAGTCTTCCCCAGGCACAGGGTTGCTATTTAGAAAAGATACAGATCTGTCTATTTCAGCTTGTGCAGATGCAGACTATGCAGGATGTCCAAAAGATCGTAAATCTACTTCTGGATTTGCTATCTTCATAGGAAGCTCTTTGGTTTCTTGGAAAAGCAAGAAACAGACTGTTGTGGCGAGATCCAGTGTTGAATCCGAATACAGAGCCATGGCACAAGCAAGAGCAGAAATGATGTGGGTTAGAGCAGTCTTAGAAGATTTGAATGTAAATGTCTCCTTGCCCATGAATCTTCAATGTGACAATCAGGCAGCATTGTTTATTGCCAATAATCCAGCTTTTCATGAAAGAACAAAGCACATCGAGGTAGATTGTCACTATACTAGAGACATGATCCAGAAGGGCTTCATTTCCACTTCTCATGTCAGTTCAGAGGACCAGACTGCTGATATATTTACCAAGCCATTGCTCAGAGGACCTTTCCAGAGATGTTCTTCCAAGCTGAGCATGATTGAATCTATGCTCCATCTTGAGGGGGAGTGTAGAGGTTTATGTTATGTCATGATGTACTGTTACGTATTTCCTATTTATATCATGTACGTCTATGTAATTTACCCAAGGGTTTTCTCTCTATATAAGAGACCCGAGGGCTCTATGGAATAACACAGAAGAGTATCATTTACTATCACAAAGGTTATTGTTGTTTTATTATTCAAATCTTTCGGTTCGTTTTTTTAATTGATGATGGCTTTACTGGAGGTTCTTGCGGACTCGCCCTTTCCTTCTGTGGGTCGCGATCACCTTTGTTGGAAGGACGGTTCCTTCTCCATCCGCGAGGCATACCGGGCTCTCCTTCCGCCCTTGCCTGTGGATGATGATTCTTTGATTCGGGATTGTCAATTCTTTTGGGGCCTCAGGGTTCCAGAACGAATTGGTATCTTCTTATGGCTTTTCCGTCGTGGGCGTCTCTTAACTCGCAGCCGGTGTTCTGTTCTCTTCCCTTCGGTTTCGCCTACCTGTGGTCTGTGCAATCTGGAGGACGAGTCTATTGACCACCTGTTCTTCCGTTGTGGGAAAACGCAAGTCATTTGGGCGGACTTGGGTTGGCTTGACGCCTCAGACTCCGCCTCCTTCTGCGATTGCTTGGTTCGTTCTCGGGCGAGGAGTAGGAACGACATTCTGACTTCTATTTCCAGGCTATGGTGCATCTGGATTGCTAGGAATGAAGCCATGTTTGCTGGCCAGCGGTTCTACTCGGAAAACGTCCTCATCTCTGCTTCACGTATGGTCTGTGATTGGTCTGTTGCCTAGGGGGTCCTTGATGTAGGGGAGGTATCGTTTTGTGATACCTTCGGTTTTTCTTTGGTTTTCTCCTTTCTCCCTTTTTCTCTCCGCATACTCGTTGTAAGTCTCTTCTCACCTTTGTTTTTTTCAATAAATTTGGGGCGAGCACCAACGAGTGCGTCCCCCGTTTTTGAGCTTCAAAAAAAAATTTGTCCAAAAACATTTGAAAATATTTGCACAATGACACAATTTTAAGTTAAAATAATTCCTTTTATAGTTTCAGGTAATAAAATCTCTATCTATGAAAAACTCAGTTTATTTAGCCTCCTCAAGTCGAAAATCCAAGCTTCGTCCCTGACCCTAGGACTCCAACTTTATAAGGAGCCTAAGGTAGCATATTCTAATCAAGTCATTATTTCAATCCTCTCAAGTAAAAAAATGGGAAAACATAAAGAGAAAGGGGTTAGTTTGGAAGAGATATTGATCAAAGTTTACAAAGGTCAAAGCTGCAACCCCTCGAACAGCATCATCAAATCATCAATATGTTGTTAAATGATCCAAGCATGATCAACGGTTAGCAGATTATTGAGCATCAACAAAAAGTTTGCATGTGGTTGTTACAGTCAAGAGATTTGCAGTTGCATCAAAGCAGTCATGTGATGTTGCTCCTTTCAATAGTAGCCAATAGCAGCAAGTTGTTGCTCCTTGGATACATCAGTGCCTAGAGAATTTGCATTCTAAGGTGATTGTTGATATATTAGTTATCATTTATTGTTGTTGTGTATTTTTTCTTTATATCCATCTTATGTAATTTGTTTAATTGGTTTCTCCTCTATATAAAAGAACCCTGGGCCTCATGAATATTCAACTTATTATTTTCTCTCCACACGGTACCAGAACAACGGTCCTAGACCGGAGTTCTCGTCCCGAACCCCACCCACCGCCCCATCTTCTCCGCCTTGTATGCTGCCGAGGACCATCCCCAGGCTGTGCGCCGCCACCTCATTGGCTTTTATTGTTGTGTGCAGACACCGGCTCCCTCTGAGGTCGGCTGCATCGAGTTCCGGCCTCCACGTTGCCGTAGGCATCAGCTAGACACCCTAGCGGCATCATAGGGACACCCATCCCCTCCCTTGGTGCCACCTAGCACACATGCACCTCCGCTACCCCCCCCCCCCCCTCGCCCAACCGTCTCTCGGCCTTCAATAGGCCCATGTGGGCCCTCAATATCATCTTCGTCGCCATCCAGAGTTGTTGTATGGCCTGATTTTGAGCATAAAAGGTGATTTCAAACCTATAAATCAACTTTCCTGGTCCTAACGTGGATCGATGATTGACGAGGATGATTGTATGAGTGTACACGTACAACCAATCATCTATATGATCGTGTAGACTTGTTCGTACCGGTCTACTTCCCCAGCCGAGTTCCGTTTTGCCATTCTTTTTTTGTCATGTTAGAAAATAAGAGTACATCTTCTCTTCGTACGGTGCCTTTAAGGGCCCGGCTCCTATCGTAAAGATGGATGGGACCAACTATGAGTTGTGGTCCATGCAGTTTATGACCCTTATGTAGTGCAATAACATGGAGCACATTCTGACAAAGCTAGAGCCGACGGATAAGATCGGGGACAATGCTTCGTGGAAGCAAGATGACGTGTATGCACGTGTTTCGCTCTCTGGGACTCTCACCACAGAGATCGCCAACGACACTGTGAACCAACCCACCGCCAAGGTGATGTGAGATATTCCGGCATCTACGTATGCCCCAAGAGAAGAACGAGGCCAAGATTCTTCAACTTCAGTTTGATCTATACACGGCCAAGCTAAATGGTCGCCTTTAGCATACCTTTTATTCTTCGTTCTGGGCATTTTTGAAAAACTTAACAGCTTCATACATGTTACCACTTCCACGGAGCAACAGATGATGGCATACAGGAACTCCACGATGTTTGAAGTTTTCTTGGCAGCCCTGAATCCAAAACATGAGGTGGCACGCATACAGCTTCTTATAGGTGTGATACCTCCTACGAAGGGCCTACAATCGCCTCACTTGGCTTCTTATCCCACCCGCTACCACCATACAGACCTCGGCGATGGTTGTATCTCGCGACAAGGGAGGTTTTACACAATTCAGACGGTATGGTCCTCGTGGCAGAAGAGGCGGAAGTCAGTGTGGCCCCTATATTTATCATCATCGTCCAGATCACTTGAGGACACATGCTATCAGAAGCATGGATACCTCGCATCTGCTGGTGTGGCAGAGCAGATTGAGCCTCTAGACACTTCAGTTCCTCGTGCATATCTACGCATTGATGATATTGTCTCCCATCTAAGGAAAATATGACTCATGTTACCAGCACCACTACAGGTTCCTCAAATGTAGTAAATGTTGCTAGAGCCTCTTCGAGCTCCTCGGGTATAGCGTATGCTTTTAGCTGTTGTAGCAGTACAAATGTGACAAAGTGGATCATGGACTATGTGCTTCTCAACATCCATGTGGAGATAGCGTACAGTCCGATCCCTACATATCTATACCCCCTGGTAGATGGTTCGTCATTGCAAACATGGACTACTTACCCATCACAGGACAGGGGTAGGTGCATTTGATGTCATCCATGTGCATGCAGAACTTTTTATATGCTCCTGACTTTCAGATGAACTTGATTTCTATTAATCAGATCAAAAAGGATTTGCATTGTCCCCCTGGTACCATTTTTTACCCATATTCTCTTATGTTTCAAGACATACTCACGCGCAGAGTGGTTGGATGTGGCCGTGAGCAGCAGGGACTCTACAGTCTGGTCCAGCCTCCTCTCATTGGTGCATCTACCATTCCCACTGGACCAGTCTCATCATACTTGTGGCATATTCGTTTTGGCCACCTTCCTCTAGAGAAATTGTGTCATATCCTCCCCCAGATTTCCACACGATCTTACTTCCAATGCAAGGCTTGACCGCTTGGAAAACATCACCGTTATTATTTTCATGGTCGTTAGAGTCGTAGCAATACTCAGTTATTTCAACTTATCCACTTACATATTTGGGGTCCCAGTTATGTACATGATCACCAGGGACATCGTTTTTATCTTATTGTTGTGGATGATTATTCTAGACTTTCTTGTGTCTTTCTATCAAAGAACAAGTTTGAAGTTGTGTCTGTCATTAAATCTTTTATTATGAAATAAAGATCATTTTCTCTCTTACCATCAAGTTTTTACGCTATGACAATGCCTTAGAGTTCTGCATATTACAACTATCCGAGTTCTTCAGGTCTCTTGGAAATGTACACCAGACCTCGTGTAGCTATACATCCCAACAAAACGGTGTTGTTGAACGCAAACACCGTCATTTACTTGATGTAACCCGAACCCTTTTGATCCATAGTCGTGCTCCTCATTCTTTTGTGTGATGTGGTCCTCATTGGCTGCTACTTAGTGAATCGCACGCCATCTTCTATTTTAAGAGAAATATTCCTTTCTCGATTGTGCTTCCCGAGAAGGATTTGTTCTCCATTACACCCATAGTGTTTGGATGTATTATCATTGTTCACAATCTAACGCATGGTCGTGACAATCTCTCCCCTAGATGTCAAGAGTGTCCTTGTAAGCTACTCTCATACTCAGAAGGGGTACCGTTGTTTTGATCGACCTTGACAGAAATACTTTATCAGTGTCGATGTTCCGATGTCACCTTCTTTGAGTCAGTTATGTACTTCTCTCCTCCAGGTGACAGGTTGAGTCCATCCAACTCAGGTGAGGAGGTATACATGCCTCCTCCTCCTCCTACAACTGCGCCACCTCATTAACCTACACTACCTCCACCACCACCACCTCCAGTATTTACACTTTCTCATGTGGCTACCCCTACACCTAAAACCTTAGCTCAATTTTTGCCACGTGTCTTAGTTCGTAAGCCCCGCACAATTTCCCCTGCTCATGGGTAAAAGACCCTAAATTACCCTTTATTAATTCGTGAGAATTCACTGATTTTCGTTGTAGGCGAGCAAATTCGTATTAGTCAAAAAAATCACTTAAATTAATTTTTTAATTAAACGTGAGCTATCAAATTTATTTTACTTGAGCAAGAGCCCAAGGTCGAACTAGGGGAGGTCGTTGTCTCCTTGGGTCAATTTTTAGATGAAACAGAATCAAGTTTTCAAAGGAAGATTTTTTATATTAGTTTATGCAATTAGTGATGAAAATGCAATTTTGGCTAAGCTTAGAAACTACAATGCAAATTTCAGTCAAATGACGTCCAAAAATCCTAAAACTTAGCCAGAATGTTAAAAAATGATGAAATTAAGCTACTTTGATTTTTTTTAAATTTTTGGATGTACAACTTAATGGTCTAGTGGTAGTACAGTGTGTCTACCACACAAAAGACCAGGGTTCAAATCCCACCCTTGCAGGGGTTGCGTTAGGTAACCGACGGCCAGCGTAAAAAATAGTCGAATCTTTCAACATGGATTTGAGCAAGAATCCATGTAGCCGACCCTACTTATAGTGGGAAAAGGCTTAGTACATTTTTTTTGGATGTACAACGAATTTTCTAGAATTAAATATGCAAACTATGAGATTTTGAGGAAATTAATTTTAATAAATATAAAAACTCAATAATTTCATGAACTAAAATTATCCTAAATAGCTATGATAATAAAGAATCCAGAATAATTTTTAAATCCTTAAAATATTAAGTTGTTAATCAATTAAAAATCATTTGCTCAGATCACAAGACAATTTATTTCAGACTATGTATGCAAATGAGATGATTTTGGGGCACAAATTAGAGCACAATTAATTCTACCTAATGTGAATTTTTGAGAATTTTTAGAGAAATTGATGATTTATTATGAATTATTGAAGCTCAGATGGGTAAAAATGTTGAGTTTTAACATCCAAGAAATTTCAATAAATCATCCAAAGCTCACAAAAATATGAATAAATTTCTATAAGATGTAGAATTAATCAAGAAGTAATTTGCAATTTTTGAATTTAAAAGATAATGTCAAACGAATGTTTAAACAAGATCATAAATGCAAGGGTATAAATGCAATTACATTGAATTAGAATGAACAACTGTGAAGAGGACTGAAATACAATTACCCAATCACGTTGAGATTTTATCGCAAGTGTATGTGCGCGGGCATGTAAGTTGTATATGCTCCCTGGTTGGCGGACCTGGATGCAATTTGCAGGAAGTTCAGGGTCCTTGCATGCAATTTTCCCAAAAATATCTCCTTACACACATGCAGGTCACGTGATCTGGCTTAAGCGACGGGAGGCTTGATTGTGGAGCATTCGATTCAGATCGGATATGACGGGTCTTGTAGGTTCTGGAGCACGAACCGTTCTTCCCCAAATCAAAGCGGCAGGTAATGATTCTGATCTCTCTTGATTGGAAGTGGAGCTTCATTGAAAGGCTTTCTTCCTCAAATAGTATGTCGGAAGTTGCGACTGAGATATGATTCGAAGGATCGAATCATGTTTATATAGCCATGTGAATTCTTTAATCAGAATTACGTAATGATGAACCTCGTCCGGTTGTGATGCTTCAACTCCAGATCGACGTCGACAATTCAAGGGTTCTCGAGCCTGTTGGTATGTGCGTTGATCTCCAGGAGGGTTCAACTGACGAAGCTCAAATCTCCAAGCCTTGCTCATCCAAATGCTTCGACTTTGGTTCGATGAAGGCTTGATCGACTCCTAATCTTTGTGCACCGAAAGATGAATTATATAGGCTCGAGGTTTGGATTCCTCGACATGGAGTTAGATCCAAAGGGGATCGAATGGATTGATCTCCGACGAATGGTGAAGAGAGAAGATCGGGGCTCAGGTCTGAGTGGATCTAAGATGAACAGATGCAGAAAAAAAAACTGAGAAACGCGTTGATCGGAAAACAAACGAAACAAATGAAAATGCAAAACATTAATTGAAATCTAAACAAAATCTAAAATCAGATATGCTTCCCAGGAAACGAATGGATGAAATTTACTTATGCTTGAGGTCGCCTGGGAAGATGGAGGTAGACCTCTCTAGTTCTTGCTCGAAGGCAAGACGAGGTCTGAGCTTAGCGGTTGTCGTGGAGCAGCCGCGCAACAAGAAGGTTCTCGCTAGATCTCGCCGTTGTTCAGGTGTCGTCGCTCGATACAAGCTGTCGGAGCTGTCACCTCCGATTACACTAGAGAACTAAGCCCTCTTTCTTGCGCGAATAAGGTGGCATGGCGGGGCATCGATGGCCTTTTATGGGTGGTGGGTAAAGGCCAGGAGGTGCGGTGGCGTGGTGCGAGAGGGCCGACGGATGTAGAGAGAAAGGCGGAGAGGTGGTTGCGGTTACTCGATCGTCGAGGGAAGATGGAGGGGCGAGGTCGTGGGAGGTGGAGAGGCGGCTACCGCAGAAGGCGCTGGGGCGGAGAGAGGCGTGAAGGAGGCGGGTGCGTGAAGGTTACTGCCACACAAGGCAGGGAAGCGAAAGGGGGCCACGTGGCGCACTGAGGAGCGGCCACGTGGCGGCAAAATTAATAAAATAAAATAAAAAGGAGTGACACATGGCGGCTCTAGGAGCTGCCACGTGTCGCTCCCAGAAAATTCAAAAAATAAAGAAGAAGAAAAATCAAAAAGAAATAGAAAATGAGGTCAAATCAAAAGGTGATCTTCATGAAAGTTGTTCGTCTTGACGAGATCTACAACTTTCGTGGTACTCTATAGATATAAAATACATGTATTTTTGTATTTTGCATTTTTATAATTTTTAAATAAGATAAAATTCAAAAGAAAATCAGATAAAATATAAATATTTACACCTTACTCTCTTTTTTTGAATTTTTTAAATTATTAAGAAAATAAAGAAATAAAATAAAGGGGACATATATACAGACTATATATATACTCAGAGACTTATTTTCTTTAATTTTTTTCGATTTTTATTTAAATTTTTATGCATTTTATTAAAACAATAATCAAAGAAAATAAATGCAATAGTAAATCAAAAAGAGTTGTTTTTGTACGTAAAATAATTGGGTCAAATCAGTCAATATGTACAATATACAACAAGGTCTCAAAACTCAAGTTCCTCGTGTAAACTCTGATTCTTTTGAATTTAGTCTTGTTTTGTAGATAATTGAATGTATATTAATTCAAAAGTGAGTAGGGGTCCATAGGAGATTGTATGAGAGAGATATTCGCGTTTATGGCTTTTTTTGTCTCAAAACTAGGATTTGGGTTTTATTGGCCAGGTTAATTTGTTTTGGTATTTTTCTTTGATGAGTGTTAGTAATATCTACACAATAAAGTTGATTTTATTTTATTTTGAGCTAGTGAAAAATAATTAAATTATGGTAATATACATGTGATAATGTACAAGATTTTTAGACTTCTTATTTAATGCAATTATGCATGCTAAAATGTGAATCTTGTTTACGTATGCATGAATGATAATAATGCAATATAGATGAATAAATGCACTAAATTACTTAGGAACGGAGCTCTATTTTCATCTTTTAGAGTGATGAATCATGGATTCATCAATGAGCCTTCTCAATCATCCAGCACGCCCCAAGTATGTAATTAATACTTTGTTTCTACTGATAACGCTAGTCATTTGTCCATGCAACAGGATTCTTAACAGGATGAGCATGTGCCCTCTCAAGAGGGTGGCTTACAGGTTGAGGAGACAGGTGATCTTGATGTGAGTATTACTCTGTGGAAGCATAAATGTACATATGCTACCTATCCTCTTGCAGCCCATGGTTTCTTGGGATGACTCTTAGAGGATTTTTGAAGGTTTGTTATGGAACTGTCAGTCGTGGAGAAACCACGGACATATCATGAGACAATACAGGACAGACGATTGCTTCAAAAAAAAAAAAAATACAGGACAGACGATGGCATCTTCCTATGGAGGAGGAGATGGAGATGGTCGTGTTACAATCGCATGGAATATGGAGCGTTGTTAAGCTCCTACATTTACATCTGTTGTTGGATGCAAGTGGGTGTTCATTGTGAAACACCATGCATATGGCAGTGCGGATCGCTACAAGGCGAGACTTGTGGCTCGTGGATTCACCCAGGTATATGGGGTGGACTATCATGATACTTTCACTCCAATGGCTCGGCATTCTATACTTTAAATTCTTCTCTTTGTTGTTGTAATACGGGATCGGCCATATATCAGCTTGATGTGAAGAATGCCTTTCTCTATGGTGACTTGCATGAGGAAGTCGACATGCAGCAGCCACCTATGTTCGTTGTTGAGGAGGAGTGTCAGAAGATTTGCAGACTTCATAAGGCTATATATAGCCTTAAACTGGATCCACGAGCATGGTTTCAAAAACTCTCGGATCTAATAGAGCAGTAAGGGTTCGTGAGATCGACTGCAGATTACTCATTATTTGTTCAGAAGTCTCGGAGAGGTATAGTTGCTATATTTGCATATGCTGATGATATTATTGCACAGGGGGTGATGTGCAGGGCATCCAAGCAGCTAAGGATTTTCTAGGTCTGCAGTTTGTGACCAAGGACCTTGGCAATCTACATTACTTCCTTGGACTGGAATTTGTCAGGAATCAGCGAGGTCTTGTGATCAATGTGATGACCCAGAGGAAGTATGTAACAAATATTCTCCCTGAGACGGGCATGGCAGATTGCAGGCATGCCTTTACTCCCATGGACCCAAGCATGAAACTTTATAATGATGACAATGAGGAGGTAGACAAGAAGAGGTACACAGAGCTGGTTAGGAAGCTCTTATATGTCACCATTACCAAATCAGATATATCCTTTGTAGTGAGCAAAGTGAGTCTGCTCATGCAGCAGCCTAAACAGGCACATATGAATGCAGTCCTTATGATTCTGAAGTATCCGAAGACCTCACTTGGCGCTGGTCTTCTATTTAGCATTTGTACATCCCTTACCGTTACATCTTGTGCAGATGCAGATTATGCGGGATGTCCCAAGGATAGGCAGTCTACCTCTAACTTTGCAGTGTTTATAGAGTTCCTCGGTATCATGGAAGAGCAAGAAGCAGACGATGGTCGTCGGGTCCAGTGTTGAGTCAGAATACAGAGCCATGGCAAAGGGGAGTACGGAGATGATGTGGGTCAGATCCGGTCTTACTAACCTAACTCTTGAGGTGCCTCTTCCCATGCATCTCCAATACGACAACCAAGTTGCTCTCTCCATCGCCAACAACCCATCCTTCTAAAAGAGGACCAAACATATCGAGGTAGATTGTCACTACACTCGAGATATGATTCAGAAGGGTTTCATCACCACTACTCATGTCAGCTCAAAAGATCAGACAGAGATGATGTTCCAAGCTAAGCATGATTGATATCTACACTCCAGCTTGAGGGGGAGCGTTGAGATATTAGTTATCATTTATTGCTCCTGTATATTTTCTTTTCTTTATGCCCATCATATGTAATTTTCCCAACTGATTTCTCTTCTATATAAGAGAACCGTAGGGCCTCATAAATATGCAATTTATTATTTTCTCCCCACAGTGATTATTGAAATGTTTAGATGCGAAGCAGCATGATAAACATGTAGATACGGTGGAGCAATATGCTCCATTGCGGAAGATGCTCATGTCTCGACATGTTGGTGTTCATAAACGCAAAACCTCAGTGTAGCCTCATCATTGTGACGATTCTCAACAGGATGTTGTAGATTCCAATCAAAGGAGGAAGGGGTTGATTATGATGTGTTGCATCTAGGGATGCAAACGGTTGCGGATAAATCCGTACCCGATCCGTCACCGTATCCATTTTATACAGATTTTGACATCCGTATCTGTATCCGTTTTAAAATGGATACGGATATGGATATCGTTTTGATATCCACAAACATTCGTATCCATATCCGTATATCCGTTTTCGTATATAAATATAGTTATAGATTTATTTTTAAGCATGTATAACATAATTTTATACCTTTATCATATTTATATAATTTTTATAAAACGAACACATTTAGTAAATTTATATAATGTGTTTTCCATCCAATTTGTATATATTTAATTCGGCTCTATAGAGTATTTCGTATCTGTATCCGTTCGTTTGCATCCCTAGCGGCATCAGAAGCAGCAATAATTAGTTCAGCGGGCATAGGTGGCGCCACAAGCTGCATTTGTAATCTTCATTCAAGTCGCAACAAACCTTACTGCAGCAGCAGCTTTTGGCTGCTAAAAAAAGCCAACCTCCAGAATCCAAGCATGTTGCTTAAGCTAAGAGTTCTCTTGAGGATTTAATTGAAGAAGAGATAAAGAAATTGAAGGACAAGGGAGTCGGAATGAAGGATCTTCATGCAAAGGGCATTGTTAACATTGCAATCGATATCATGGTGAATGATATTTATCATGAGATTGCAGAGAGAGTGGTCAATGAGGATGATCATCAAATGGGCGAGCAGCAACAGCAAGAGTTGGGATCTCCTTTGATGAAAGAACAAATCGGTGGTGAACAAAAAGGTCACAGCAATAGTCGCAGCACTAAATGGAGCAAAAGAAGAAAGAAACCAAGTTTGCAAGATAAATTGATGATGAATGAGCTAAAATTGGAAGGGCGTGTAGTTAAAGAAAATTGGGAACAACGAATGAAGGGACTGGAAGAGACCATGGAGAAGTCTATTAAGGTCACATCTGATCAATCGGGCGTGACTTCAGTTGGAAGTCCATGGGACAAGCCTTTTGCAAAATGTAAGACAATCCTAAATTTCCGTTCCATCATGAATGATTACCATAATGAATGGTCTGACGGTAGTGCAGTGTGATTATCACCCAAAAGACTAAGGTTCAAATCCCTCCTTGTGGGAGTTGCGTTAGGTAGCCGACAACCGGCTTAAAAAATAGTCAGATCTTTCAACATGGATTTGAGCAAGAATCCATGTAGCCAACCCTACTTAAAGTGGGAGAACCGGAGAAGTCTTCGCCATTTTTTCGTGATGATTATTGATTACCATAAAGATCTGAACAAAGGAATACATATGAAGGTTCAATAGTGGAGGAGTGGATTATCTTTGCTCGGGAAAATGGGGAGGAAGAAAAGAAGTTACAGGTGAAAGATAATGCCTCCTTTTTCAGATGTGAAGGTGTTACATGTGCATAAGAAGCAACTTACTACTTCAGGACATCAAGGAGAAGAAGAAGGCATTTGATCTTTGTATTGGAGAAGACGTAGAAGAATGAACGAAGTGTAACTTCCATTATTGGTGAGGAAGTGAAACGGAGAATCCAATGCCGGGGTTGGACTAAGGAAATGTTTGATTTCAAGAAGCATCCAGTATTGGTGAGGAAGTGAAACGGAGAATCCAATGCTGGGGTTGGACTAAGGAAATGTTTGATTTCAAGAAGCATGCTGCAAGATGAGATAAAAGCACTTTGTTATTAGGAAGGAGTTGGATCTCAAGGAATCTAATAATTTTAAAAAGAGAAGAGGTGGTTTGAAGATATGCTCCACCATCTCTCACTGCAAAATTATTTCGTTTTTTTTGTTAATTGAGAGAAGAAGGTTTGATGCCGATTGAAGATTTGTGGCATTGCTTTTGCTTCTTAGCATATACTTTCATTCTTCAAGGACTTTTTGGCCATGGCTTTTACTTTTCTGTTCTTGAAGGCCATGTTTGTAAGACAGATCTGCTCTCATGTATAAATATTTTGGAGTTAGATGAAAGCGATTAAACTAGCCACATAATATCAGGCTTATTTGTAAAAAATATCTAAAACAAAAATTAACAGACATCAATAGGTTCTATTTTTTGATGGTTTTTAGATATAGGATTTATATTATCATGCAACTCATATGGAGCATAAATTCAGATAAAAGAAGTTTAAAGCTGAGATAAGAAGGTACTTTGTAAAATTAAAATGATTTTTTAGGAAACAATTGAAAATGATTAAAAAGATTCCATTTGTATTTTAGCGGTGTTCCTCGTATCTCTCATATGTGAAGTTATATCAACATGACATTACTCATTTACTCCTAAAAATGGAGCCGTCCATAAATATTTCTTTCAAACATGGTTACCTTAAAAGCAGATAATAAATATGCCTTGAAAAGGTAACTTATATATGGAAATGTGTAACCAAGATCGCTGAATTTAGTATGCGTACTAATATGCATCAGTAAAGAAGATATTGCCTGTGTCCAAAACATAGAGGTCGTTGTAGTATATCTCCTCTGGATTGTCTCGAGATTTCCCACAGCCCCCAAAAATGAAAAGCTTTTTACCAACAAGAGCTGCACTGTGACCCTCCCTTGCGTCCGGTCCCTTTCCTCGTATATTCGGTGAGATCCATGTATTAGATGCTGTCATTTAAACTGAAGCGCATTAAAAGCTAGCAAAAGTGAAAAAGCACGCAACTAGAGTATTATTCTGCAAAATATTATGGAATCCAATCAAAATGACAAACAGAAGTGCGGAAGTAACATCACTTGGAATGCAGACAAATATATGAGAAGATAAAGAGTTTACTCTAATCTGAAGAATAATATATTCAACAGTTTTATGTAACGCAAGAGATACGTGCACAAGGTAGATTCCAACTACTAATTTATACAGTAACTCTCTCGCTAGAATATGATCAATATTCATAACTCAAATACCAAATGTTCAAATGATGACAAGGACCGACACAGCAGTGCTAATGATGTTCGCAAGACATGGCTACCAGTAAGATGATGAGTTATACAATAGCAAATTTTAGATCTGAAAACAATGCACACAAGCTCCTCATGTTGATTCTCTTTTATAGGATTTGGGGTACAATGGTATATGGGCATTTAGGGGTTTAAAATTGTTGTACAACTTCCTAGCTCAACATGCCTTACTCCCATAGAGGAACCCATCCTTTTTTCCTATCCCATGCTTCTGACTTTCTGACTAACCAGGTAAATTTTTAGGACGAGATGAGAAGCAGCTATAAGTATAATGGACTAGATTTCTCCAGGCATTTCAGTAATCACATGGCAAAAATCAATTATTCTGCAAATAGAGCCATCAATTCAGTTACCAATTATTCCACGTGACAAAAAACCATAAAACAATAAATAAACAACTTTTCTCCACAATGACGACAAATGAACCATAAATCAATGGTACAGAGTAATTACATTGTACAGCAGCCAAGATCCATCATTATTACATAAGTCCCGTCCAATTTAAAGCATCATTATTTCTTGTTCGAGAGAGAGAGACCAAAGCACATAACTATGTAAATTTGTGTTTGTATTGGATAGTGCCAAAGTGAGTGAATTTCTTGATTCTATCATACAGTAATGAATCCTTATTTACTCGTTCCATTGTGTGAATCAAGATTATCATTCTTGCAGTCCTAGCCAAAAAGATACATGCGCATGAAAAAGAGGCAATCAGCTGAAATTTAAAACGTATAGTTTATCATACAGATATAGGTGTAGGTATGAATGTGCTCGGACACGATAGTGAAATATTTTATTTAAATTGTATAGCTTGATTGGTGTATGTTATTCGATGATGATATTGTGTTGATTGATAAGATTAGAGATGGAGTAAATTAGAAGCTTGAGATCTGGAGACATGTATTGGAGACTAAAGGATTTATAAGTAGGGCTATGATTGAATATATGGAGTGTACTTTTGAATTGAAAGCAATGGTGAAGGAATCGTGGTGAAGATTGGTGACGATAACATTTAGAAGAGATATTCTTTTAGATACTTGGGATCTATTTTGCAACATGATGGGGAAATTAATGCAGATATTACTAATAGAATAAATGTGGGTTGGCTAAAATGGAGAGGGGTCTCTATTGTTCTCTGTAATAAGAAAAATTCTTTGAAAAGCAAAGGAAAATTTTACAAAGTAGCCATGAGGCCAGCTATGCTCTATGGATCTGAATGTTGGCATGTGACCCACAGACGTGTGCAGAGAATGGCAGTAGCAGAAATGAAAATCTAAAAATGGATGTTTGGACGCACACGTAATGATTGGATTCGGAATGATGCAATCAGAAGAAAAGTCGGTGTAGCTTCGATCGAGGATAAGATACAAGAAAACTGCTTAAGGTAGTTTGAACATTTGCAAAGGAGTTTGGTTGATGCACCAATTAGGAGATGCGAGGTTTGGGATGTTGAGCCGTCTAAGAGAGGGCGAGGAAGGCCCAAGAAGTGTTCGAATGAGACTATACGAAGGGATCTTAGTTTTTTGGATCTAAGTCCGAGATTAACCCAAGATAGATCTGAATGGAGGCAAAGAATCCATGTAGCCAACCCTACTTAATGTGGGAAAAGGTTTTGTTGTTGTTGTATAGCTTAATAGGTGTATTTATTATGATCTGGATTACATTATAAAAATGGTATATCCAACATCAAAGTGGAATGTAGATTTATGGTTACATGAGCATTTAAGAATGACAGATACCAAAATTGCTTCATTTTTAGCACATATCTTCTACCATTTCCACTTACCAAGAAATTTCACGCAACATGCTGACAACAAGACCAAGCATTCAATTTTTCCTCAAATGGACAGACAGCAAATACACATCCATGGTTAAGAACCGAAATATGTACTCGAACCACAAATTAAGATGTGAATAAATGGGCCCTGTTGTAGAAAAAAAACCATGCCCATGTCCTAAGCTTCTCTATCAAAAAGTAATATCTTACAATTTCAAAATAAACTCTTAAACAACAATAGGTAAAATAAGATAGACATTGAATTAGATAAAGATATTACAAATTCCACGTCCCTAATAAGCGTGTCAAAGTCCAGATGAAAAAGATCATACATGCTACTTCATTCCCAATAGGTCAATTCATTCCTCTACAGATTATGTGGTTATAGGAAGATACGTGTGCTCTCTCATAGTTACAATAAAAACTTCCCAAAATGGCCACAGTGCTTCTCCAATCAAACTAACATATGCCCTCTCACAGATTATATTTGACGAAATGACCTACAGCTATGAGTAGTATATTTAAACTAGCGAAGAAAGACTTTCTACTTCTGTAATCTAAAGATCAAATGAAAAGCATTAATGCAACGTTATTATGTAAAACAAAATCTTTAATCCACAACATGTCAATTTAAACCAATGTTAACAATGTGTGAGGCACACCGAGACAGTTTTCTTCTATCAAGGCGGCTAAGGTGTAGGACGCAGTTTACATGAGAACCTTCATGTAGATAGATGTACTTGTTTAGATAGTACATTTTGCTTAAAAAATAACATAACAAAAAGGTAGTACTAATATGTCCCTAAAAAATAAATAAAATCGAGGCAAAGGATGTTCAATTCCTCAACTGTAGATTGACTGAATAAGCAAATCAACAAGAGTAAATGTTAAATTGAAGATAAATTGAAGAAACTTAAAAATGTTTACTTCTCCCTCCCCGATCAGTAACTAGCATAAAACCAAATGCACCTAAGCTAAAGCATTGCCACCTTACATAATAGCCTAATGAATTGCATGCGTCTAAAGAAGATTGCAATGAAATGTAGAGGAATATGATAGTAGAATATCATGCAAACAAAACTGTACTTTGGATTAGTATATTATGTATTTTTTACGAAGAAAATTATTTTATGTCAATTACTATGTTCATATATGGCTTAAACATTGAAATGTTATCGTCGTATTATTTCAAGTTCAAAGCATGTAATAACTAAAACCATTGCATGACTATGCCTCGCAACCTTGAGGCTCGTCTCACAGTTCCAAGGCTTGTCTCGAAGGACTTTACTGAGAATAAAGCCTTGGGGAATGAGATTTTTGTTTTACCTCAAGGCTTGTTATTTAAAACCGTGCACAAAATAATATATTATCGTGCAAAAGGAAAAAAGTCCCTCCACGTCTGAGAACTTTTACATGAATAAGCAAGTTTTCAAGGGCCTATCGAGCACATAAAATAACCAGTTTGGAGTTGTACATTCTTTACATAAAAGAAAATATAAATGAGTATAACATTTTCAAATGACTGCATTCATAATAGTAAAGTACTTAATAACCCACAATATCACTTTAGAGTATGGTAATATACTTGAGAAAACAATGACTAACTACATTTGGATTTTAAAGAAAAATATAATTACTCAAGGTTAGCCATTATCGAGATTACATTGAATTTAACTCCATAATAAAAATTAAAAACTCAAAGGAAGATAGCCTATCGGCCTTGGGCCCTTGCCCATCAGTGATAAAATGGCTACGATAAAAGACCACTTGAAGGATGGATTATGATGTTAATATTTATTACGAAACTACTACTAAAAACAATAAATGTCAAGAATTCAAGAATATCAACATCTTTTGCATCTTTCAGGAACCCATGTCTGCCATATTCATCGCCCCTATGCTACATGGCCACCATACTGGATGGTTTTCGACACTGACGATTCATTTTCATACCATGTCTGTCATATTCATCGGCTCTATGCAACAAGGCTAGCATAGTGGATGGTTCTCAACACTGACGACTCATTTTCACCCACCCATATGCAATGGCCTTATATGAGGAGCTCAATAATCATGCATGAGAAAAATGTCAGTAAAAGCCAATATTATGGAAAAGAGAAGAACAGAATATCTTTTCCACAATAAACTTCACAAAAGCGTGCATTGCCTAATCTTGCCAATTTAAAAGACTTGGACTTTTTCAAAAAAAAAGTGGATAACATGATAAAAAAAGAGTAGCAGATTTCTAAAGGTAGAAAATATATTCATCAATAAGTTCAGTCTCTCCATCAAAGACTCAAAGGGAAGGGCAAAAGGAGTAAAATAAATGTAAGTCCCACCATTTACATCTCCATCAAGCTACTTAGGCCTTTGAAAGTACAACTATCCCCATCATCACACTATAACCATGCCCCCCAATTACCTCGCCACCTGCTACCAGATGCAACGGCTTCATCAAATTCCTCTCAATGTATGTGCAGAGCTCCAGAAATAGATAGCTTACAATGCTGATACTTTGTATAACATGCAATGACATTAATCAAGATTACCCCCACTCCATCCAACATCTCAATAGAACATATCTGAAAGCTAATCCCAAAAACATGTCCATCCCTTATCACTCAGAATAACACTCCTCAGAATTGGCCAGTGAGTCATCGATTAAATGCCCATTAATGCCTCCAGGACTGGCCATGCTGGCAATTACAGGTCTCATGTGGCCATCGATAGAGAGTTCTTTTAATTTCAGGAAATCATGATTGCATGAGCCTTCATAGCTCTCATGTAGAACAATCTTAGTTATCTACAAGAGCGAGAATATAGCAGTGCTTCTGCTTCATGATAAGATTATTGTTGTGACTGGAGATTATGCTTCCATAACGAATAACGCCAGATTGCATCTTACCGAACAATTTAACATCAAAGATATTGGTTGTATTCCCCACTTCCTAAATTGTATTATTGCAAACTGTATTATTGTTAAAACTGTTGGCATTGTGATGCCCAACCAGCATAAATACTCCTTACATCTCATGTAATCATTCTACCTTATTGATTACAAACAGGTATATTCACCTACTGCATGCAGTATAATTGTCTCAGCACACGACCAAACGATATAACCAATTCGGCCAATATCATAACAAGGTAGTTACCATTCATGACTAATCATCACCCTCCAGGTCTCGCCAATACAAGCACTCTCCTCTTCTTAATCGTCATGAGCGTATCAATATAAGGGTTGTCAGAAGTTCTCCATTTCGTGGCTCAATTAGATTCGATTAGTATAACATATAAGATAGATTTGGCTAAAACAGTAACATAAACATGGAAACAAAATTAGGCATGCTTGTGAGCTAAATTTTATACCTATACATGTGTATAGGTTAATTATCTTTGCAGGTGAACAACTTACCAAATAAATCTAGGCAATAACAGGTAACTGTGATGTGTATACTAAGGTGTCACTAAACAGGTAGCTGAAAAGGACATGTGGATGTTGACCAAATAAGTATCATCAGAAAGCAAGACATTAAAGTGACTGAATGAGAAAAATAACCATATTATGTCAACCATTATACATCTTATTTGTATGCAATTGATACCCCATAATGAAGCAGGGAGGAAAATTAAAGAGATCATATTTGCATTCAGATATTCAGAAATGGAGTGAAAGACCTATATTCAGAAAAGGAGTGAAAGACATATAAGCTCTACAAACAAATATTATAAATTGAAGAAATTAACATTTTCAGGAGTTAAAAATCTTGCATCTGTTGCAAGAAAACGAATTACATACAAGTATCCAAAATATGGAGATCATTCAGTGGATTGGACCCATCTGTACCCCCGAAGACATACAGGTCATTCCCAACCGTGGTGCAAGTATGGCTGTCCCTTGGAGAAGGTGGTACTCCCTTCATCATTGGCTTGCTCCATGTCTGCTTAGCTGCAAAACAGTTAATGCAAGTTAAGAAGATGACTTGTGAATATATGATATCACCGTGAACTATCTACAAACTTGTCTTAGCACAGTTCTAATTGTGATCCAAAGTAAAAATGAAAAATCAAAGAATTGACTGATTATTCTGAACATAAAGGTATAACTGCATGCAATAGAAATATTTACAAATTCAAACTGCGAGGAATCAAAATCGTGATGTGTATGCTACAATAAGTATTTACGAGATCAAAAATCATATCACCATTAATGTTTATATCAATATCATATGTATTTCCCTTTTGATGGATACCGGCAAATATAGAGTAAATATTGTCAAACAGGGGGCAATGTTAGTATCTGCATGGACACGGGAAGGATATGGGGCAGTTTATTACTTGTTATAATGATTTTACATTATATGCATTTTCATGATGATTCAGCATATGTGGTTCTCTTAGTATTGGGTGCATTCTCCTTGTAAAATTGGTTTTCACTCTATTGAGATTATTTTTCCAACAGTAAGATACTTCTCTGTAACTTTTTAGCTTCATAGTTCATTCTGGATGCAGTGGTTCCTTATAGTCCAAAACCAGCTGATAATATAGCTTGGCCAAAACTCACAAACCCAGTCCCTCCCTGAGCCGTCATTCAGGAAAGAATTGAACATGACTAAACCTACCTTTGCTTACTCGTCGACACAATTCAAAGTATCTGCTTACAAACCACAATTGCCTCAAAATGTAGACCAACAAGTCAGAAATAATCAAACTGACAAGCCATGAAAAACAAGAGGTATCAAAAGCAAGGAAAGTCTAAGATGTCATGTTTTCATCTCAGCCTACTCAGTGTCATCATTCAGCTTTATTTGCAAGGAACTTGCTCACAATCCACAGGTTTAGCAGCTTGCTAGGTCCTGCTTATACAAGCTTGCTTGGACTTAGCTTGGACTTTTCAAGTGACTGAGTTTTTTACCATTCTCAAAAAGAACAGCAATAGCGACAACTGAATTAACACACGGTGTGCCAATTCAAAAAAGGAAAGAATTGTATTCATAGAAACTAAACACAGACAGCAACTAAGATTGATCCAGAAAACAAAAAGCAAGCACTACCAACATTTAGAAATGCTGATTTAGTTCACGAACGACACAACTTGGGCTCAGCTTCAAGCCTTGTGAGTACCTACTCTTTACCGTCCTCGTTAACTCACAAGAGACACTCCCAACAAGCCAAGAGTTGCATTCAAAAAAAACAGCAACTAAGACAAATTAAGGAAACCAACAAAAAAGAGTTGCATTCAAAATATATATCTACTAAGATCAATTGAACTCATTGGGAACACCGGCTAGCAACCAAGAACCGATCTTTCTCCTCCCGGGCGCCCCCAAACGGGAAACCGAGAAGAACCCACATGAAGAAAACAAGCAAAGAGCGATATTCTCACCGGTATCGAACACATGGACATCATTGGTTTGGCAGTTATCCTTGCCGTAACCACCGAACACATAGAGCGCCCTGCCCCCCTTCGCGGCGTTGCACGTGTGGCCCCACCTCTTCCCGGGGCCCCACACGCCTCCCTTCCTCCCCGACGCCTTCTTCCCCTCCGGTGTCTCCCTCGCCCTCACCTTCACCTCTGCTCGCTCCCACCTCATCCCCCAGGGGCCCAAGAACCAGGAACCCACCTCCACCACCCCGAGAAAATTTGTGGGTCGTGCCCAAAACACCACCTTGTCGGCTCTAGTGGCTTCTCGCTGCGATTTCAGGGGTATCTACGAACAACGATTGATGGGTACCTCAGATTTTGGGAGAATCCGGGGAGGGGTGCGGAGAGGGGAGTACGTGGCGCAGCTTTCTTGTTAGGGGCGAGTGAGGGGGAGAAATTGCAATCTGATTTGTTCTGAATTTATCTCCTGCGATCGATTTCGATTTCGATTTCAAAGTTCATGTGAGAGAGATGAGAGAGAAGAGAGCCTCCCAGAGCTATGCTGCACTTTTTGTTCGTATATTTGGGATGTTTGAATGGGTCCGAGAGGTATCGGATCCGGGTACATAATCGGATTCCTATGTTGGATCCGATGGTGATGTTAGTCTGACCCGCTTGTCCGTGTCGACTAGGATCCGACCCGACATATTCGGGATGGGTCTAGTCATCGAGTGGGTGTAGGCTGAGAGACACCGAGGAAATGGACTTACCAGTTACCACACAGGGATTTTACACTCGTGCTCCCCCAACTTTTTCCTAGGAAATGGACTTACCACACAGGGATTTTACACTCGTGCTCCCCCAACTTTTTCCGATAAAACATAGGCTCTTAAATTTTTTTCAATTACACTTATACCCCTGTATTCGTACAAAATTCTGCAGTGCCCTTTCTTATTACACTTATAGCCCTATATTATACTAAAGAAAGGGCAACACTGTGAATTTTGTAAGAATATTGAGATACAATTGTAATTGCATAAAACTTAGGCGTACAAGTATTGTTGAAAAACCTCCAAGGCATGTGTAAAAACCCCTAACATATGTTGGACATCTATTTTCGAATCAATGATGATTTACATGATTAATTTGATTTTTTTTCTATGATATTTTACTTACTAATTTCGTATGAATATAAAAGTGATTTCTACACTTGTGCCTTTCTACAACAATTATGTTCCTATTTTTTTGCAATTACGTATGCATCATTATACTATTACAAAATGGGTTAAATGGGGGTGCCCCATGGGGGGTTAACTTGGCTCCCACCGCATCATTTCGTCCGTTTTTTTGTTATTTTTTTTTGAAAATTTCTTCTGTGAATATTGATCACTATATCCCTATATTATGCTATTCAAATTTCGTGCGAAACAGATATTCCTACGGCCTCCATCCAGACAGTCATTTTTTAACGGTAACAGAATTACTAAAAATACCCTTCTGGATGGAGGTCGTAGGAATCTTGGTTTCGCGCGAAATTTGAATGACATAATAGAGGTATATATTGATGAAAATCTAAGGGAGAAATTTTCACAAAAAATTAGAAAAAACGGGTGAAATAATCGGATTCCTATGTTGGATCCGATGGTGATGTTAGTCTGACCCGCTTGTCCGTGTCGACTAGGATCCGACCCGACATATTCGGGATGGGTCTAGTCATCGAGTGGGTGTAGGCTGAGAGACACCGAGGAAATGGACTTACCAGTTACCACACAGGGATTTTACACTCGTGCTCCCCCAACTTTTTCCTAGGAAATGGACTTACCACACAGGGATTTTACACTCGTGCTCCCCCAACTTTTTCCGATAAAACATAGGCTCTTAAATTTTTTTCAATTACACTTATACCCCTGTATTCGTACAAAATTCTGCAGTGCCCTTTCTTATTACACTTATAGCCCTATATTATACTAAAGAAAGGGCAACACTGTGAATTTTGTAAGAATATTGAGATACAATTGTAATTGCATAAAACTTAGGCGTACAAGTATTGTTGAAAAACCTCCAAGGCATGTGTAAAAACCCCTAACATATGTTGGACATCTATTTTCGAATCAATGATGATTTACATGATTAATTTGTTTTTTTTTCTATGATATTTTACTTACTAATTTCGTATGAATATAAAAGTGATTTCTACACTTGTGCCTTTCTAC
Organism: Ottelia alismoides; assembly: GCA_037367405.1. Classification (NCBI taxonomy): domain Eukaryota; kingdom Viridiplantae; phylum Streptophyta; class Magnoliopsida; order Alismatales; family Hydrocharitaceae; genus Ottelia; species Ottelia alismoides. The sequence continues at coordinate 650,117 of JAZKJV010000380.1, read as the reverse complement.
AACAATTATGTTCCTATTTTTTTGCAATTACGTATGCATCATTATACTATTACAAAATGGGTTAAATGGGGGTGCCCCATGGGGGGTTAACTTGGCTCCCACCGCATCATTTCGTCCGTTTTTTTGTTATTTTTTTTTGAAAATTTCTTCTGTGAATATTGATCACTATATCCCTATATTATGCTATTCAAATTTCGTGCGAAACAGATATTCCTACGGCCTCCATCCAGACAGTCATTTTTTAACGGTAACAGAATTACTAAAAATACCCTTCTGGATGGAGGTCGTAGGAATCTTGGTTTCGCGCGAAATTTGAATGACATAATAGAGGTATATATTGATGAAAATCTAAGGGAGAAATTTTCACAAAAAATTAGAAAAAACGGGTGAAATGATGCCGGAGAGCCAAGTTAGCCCCCCCCCCCCCCCCCCCCCCCCCCCTCCAATGGGGCAGGCCCATTTTGGCCTTACAAGTAGCACATGTTGTTACACCGGTGCTCTTGTATCACGCAAATGGAAGGGTAAGCTATGAATTTTGTAATAATACAGGGGCTCAAGTATAATTGCAAGGAAAAGGGCGTGAGTAACATCAGAAAAAACAAAGGCGCAAGTGTGTAAAAATCCTTGTTTTTCCTCAAAATAAGGGGAGAGACCGTATTGTCTCCCTGGTTAAATCCATCCATGTGTAAGTGTAGTGATCCTCGATTTCTAAGAAGTAATTTATAATAAACAATATGGCTTTCATAAAACCCAACAAAACCATAATTAACGATAATTCTAAAAAAATAAAAAAAAGGAGCGTGTATGCAATTTTGTCATATTTCCCTATACATACAGTACAAGCGCGCCCACAAAAGTAAGAAACGACTGGAAATCGACACATGGAACACATCATGCACACAGGTTAGATCCTTACCGACGTCGAAGACATGGACATTGGTCCGGGTATTGTGCATCATCCCGCGGCCCCCGACCACGTATATGAGCTTCCATCCCAAGACCGAGACGACATTGCAAGAGAACCCGAAGATGTCATGCGGCCTTCGCGACATGGTCCTTGCAGCCCAGTTCACCTTCTCCCACCGCACCGTTTTCGCTTTCATGCGCGCACGTATGCGCATGTTTTTCGACACAGAGCACCCCGACGGAGCCGACGGCAACGCGATGGAGGGGATGGATCTGTGTGCTCGAGACAGCAATTCGCAGGCTGGGTGGGGGTATGGGAATTGGGTACGGGAAAGGAACTCGAGTTGGCAATCCAGATGGTGAAAAGGGTCGAACCCGGTGGATTTCTTTCCATTTGTGTCACGTCCGAATTCTCCAGTTTCATGAATGGGGGGAAGGGCTGAACTTTCTTTCCTTATCCGGTATCTCCTTATTTTGAAAGCAGGATACGGATGCGAAAATACATATCTTGACATATATATACGGACGCTGATAATTATGATTCAGATACGATTATTTTATGAACAGATTGCATGAACTAAGAATAGAGTTGAATAATAAAGAGAATATATATGAAATAACGTGTGTAGCGTATAAGTGGAATAACATAAAAATGCATATGGTTCTTCCAACATTTGAAAATAACATATTTAGATATCATGAAAAGGAAGATGGAGCAACCAATCTTAACTGCTTCATATTAGGGATGTAAACGGTTACGGATATATCCGCATCTGATCCATCACCATATCCGTTTTATACATATTTTGACATACGTATCCGTGTCCGTTTTGAAATGGATACGGATATGGATATCATTTTGATATCTGCAAACATCTGTATCTGTATCCATATATCCGTTTGTATATATAAATATAGTAATAAATTTATTTTTAATCATATATAACGTAATTCTATACCTTTTATTACCATATTTGTATAACTTTTATGATACACATGCATATAATAAATTTATATCATGTGACTTCCATCCAATTTGTATATATTTAAGTCGATTCTAAAGAGTATTTCTAACATTACTCATATACGATCAGTATCCGTTTTACATCAGTATCTGTTTTTTTAAGGATATGTAAAATAGTTTTAATATCCGTCAATATCCGCATCCGTATTCATATTAAAAAACGAATAAGGATACGGTAATACCTAAATCCGTATCCGTATCTGTCCATTTGCATCTCTAATTCATACTCATTTTTTGTCATTTTTTATTATTTTTTGAGAATATACCATCATGTATTTTCATCATGATAACCCTCTAATAATTCATTATAATTTCGTCGGAAACAAAGACTTATATGCCTTCCATCCAGAACATGTAATTTTAATGACTAAAATTACTGTAATCGACGTGTTCTGAATTGAGAGCATGGGAATCTTTATTTCTAATGGAATTGAAATGACATATCAGAGAATTTATAGTTATAAAATTATATTGTGATATTTTTCAAAAATAAATAAATAAAAAAGGCGAAACATGGGAGCTTCCCTATCCTCTTTAGATATATAATCTATATACATATATTAAAGGTGGGTTTTTCCCAATTCTGGTGACACGTGGGTGCATGACCTTTGTTTTTCTGCAGACACGCGGGAGGTCTGCATTGCATCGTCTTTCTTTGCCCATTTGATGCCACGTGGCTTTATATGGACTTCCCCCTCCCTCTATTTTTCTATGTCAATGTTATTCCCATCCGTTTAAATTGTTCCCAACGACCCCTCTCTATCAACTTTCGATTTATGTTTCATTTAATGCCGTAGCTAATCATCATCTCATCGACAAGCACTAGAGATCGATAGCCATCATCATCAACTGGAGATGAATCGTCTTCAATCTGGAGTGCGATCATCTACTGATCAAGGCAATGCATCTTTTCTGGACCACCATCGCTGGAGATTCACCGACTGGAGATTCGAATAATCTGTTCTTTATCAAGCAGCACCTGGAGCGAGTCATCGCTCGATCGATTACACCTGAAGTACAACGAAGTATCAATCGACCTGTAATCATCGTATCACTACTGTCTAGAATTACCATCGCAGCTTGGAGCCATCGAATCGATCACCGGAGCCGATCAAACCTCAACCGATGCACCCGAGGAACCGCTGGCTGTAATCGCTAGGTTTGGGGGAAGAACATGGACAACATCCAGAATGAACAGCCTTCGCCCGATCATCCTAAGCGGTGCGATCAAGGCCACTCGCCGCCCAAGAATATTAATGTGACCATCACGTGATCGGTACCCATATAGCAGAATATCCCCGTGTTTGTATTATTCACTAACAAGTCCTAGAGTTATTCACGTGTTCTATCACGTGAGCTGTTGGCGTGTCTACATGTGCAATTTTGTAGGAATAATTGGAAAGATTTGGTTGCCTACATACCAACAACTCAAGATCTCATAATATGAAACTTTAATTTCTTTATGAAGAAGGGGATATGGATGTAAATACACTATTTCAGAAATTAATGAGATTTGTATGTTTTCATTGATGAAAGATGTGCACTGTTCACAAATGACATTTCTGTTTGATAAAATAATATTTCTATTTTTAATAAATCAAGATCATAATATTAGAATATATTATTTAAATAATAGATGATACAAAATTGTTCAAAATGATTAGTATCAAGCAGAACATAACATATGCATCATATAAATTTTCATTTTTTACGGTTATTAATTAATATAATTATTTAATACATGAAAGATGTAATTCGTTGAATCATATATCCAAGGATAAAAATCAGTCATTGTTTAGGGATTTTGTTTTTACTTTTTTTAAAAAGCTAAAAAAATAAGAATAATTATAATGAACGTTAAAATGGTTGAAATTTACACATTTCTATCTTTCTTTTTCGTTACTTTATATATTTTTCGTAATTAATTATAAAATGAATAAGTTTATAATCTAAATGTTATGTATCCAAATTTTTACATTTAACGAATGTAAATAATGGATAATATTAGCATCCTATTTATTTTATAATTGATTGATAACAACAAAATTAATATTTTACTCTTGAAGCAAAAAATATCTGGATTTAAGCAGAACTTTATGTTAAAAAATAAAAATCTTTAATATAGATTATATACTTTAAAAAATATGAAATTCAAACATTTTCTTCTAAAAAATAAATTAAAATAAATATTATTTTATTTTTAATTTTTGATGATAATTTTGGACTTGTTATGTAAATAATAGAAAAAAATAAAAATAAATCCGCAGCAGAGCGCGGGTATATATCCTAGTATATATAAAAACTGTGACTGTCTTCGTTTCCATATACTAAACAACAGTATCCTTCGTCTCTATCCGTTAATCACATGTTTTTATATGTATGAGTATCAGTCAGAAATCAAATTCACATTCATATCCACTTCAATTTGATACGATGGCAAACGAATACAGATGTAAAACGGATACGTGTATATGTCGTATCTCTAAGTTAGAGTCTTAGGCTTCGTTTGGTTGCAGGGTTGGGCAGGGTTGGGGTACCCCGATGTACCCCTCCTTCCAATCCTCCCAATCATCCTCACAATTTACTATTCACATGGATACCCCAACCCAACCCATCTCAGTCTAACCCTACAATCAAACGAACCCTTAGATCGATGTTCCAAGTAATCTAATGTGTGGACATTGTTGAATTTATTTATTTTATTTTATTTGAAAAAAATGATCTGTTTACAGATTCAAAAGCTTCACGGTAACTGAAAGATCGGGTAACTACAGGTTTATGGTTTCAAAAAATGGAAAGAAACCTAATTGGTAAAATTATATATATATAGGGCATATCCAGAGGGCACTGTACCGATTTGGGTCGTGGTGAGCACCAAACGTGGGCTCGCCACGTGTATGTGTCGGTTCTATTTGGAAGGGGACGGTTTTGGCAATAACAATGTGCATGCATTATTAACATAATAAGAATTCGAATTAAATCATTTCCTTAAAAATAGGTGGTCGGTTTTAGTAAGATAAAAAATACGCATTTAAATTATTGTCGGTATATATTCTATTTATGGAATGATCATTCCACGTTTGGATTAAGAAAGATAAGTTACTGATTATAATTATTGATTACGTCAATTACTAATGTCCATACAATAATTACCTATTACAAATATACATATTACTGAACGCATTATGATTGTTACTGAATTCATAGTTATTCTACATCTGTAATATTACATTCTACAGAGATCAGTAATTCATTCATGTTACTCAAGTAATACATATTCAGTTCTCAAGTAACTATTGTTGTGGGATCAGTAATTAAGTATGTGAATTACTAATGTCCATACAATAAGTACTGATTACAAATGTCCATTTTACTGAAGTCATTTTGATTGTTACTAATGTTATAGTTACTTAATACTTTGAGTCTTACTGAAGCACCTCTTATTACATTGTACAGAGATCAGTAATTCATTCATGTTACTCAATTAATACATATTCAGTTCTCAAGTAACTATTGTTGTGGGATCAGTAATTAAGTATGTGAATTACTAATGTCCATACAATGAGTACTGATTACAAATGTACATTTTACTGAAATCATTTTGATTGTTACTAATGTTATAGTTACTTAATACTTTGAGTCTTACTGAAGCACCTCTTATTTACTTATATAACATTTTTAATTACTTATAATGTATCGACTGTTACTGATAGCAATACATAAGTTACTGGTTACGTGATTTTTTATACTTATTCCAACTTACTTATTCCATTACCTTCTTTTACCTACAATTTATTATATGTTACTGATGCTTCTATGTATCTTACTTGTTTTATTCTTTGTTTTGAATTACTATCGAATCACACCTTCTTTACTTATGTAGCCTATTTAATTACTTGTAATACGTCAAGTGTTACCGAAAGTCACACATAAATTACTTAATTATAGTTATATGGTGAACATCCAAATGTCAACGGTCTTCTAGTTCATTTAGATGATGTTGTTTTGCTCTCGCTCCTCGGCATAACAACAGCTTCTCAAGACACCAAATTGTGCATTGTTCTGCAAGAAACAATAAGTTAATTTATATCCGTGAATAGTAAGAATTGTATAAAGAAAAGTAATTCAGCAATATACTCACTTCAGTAAGAATCATTGAATGACAAGTAACTTGTAATGAATTGTTAGTAACATTTATTATATGACAAGTAACTTGTAATGATTGTTAGTAACTCAGCAATATACTCGCTTCAGTAAGAATCATTCAATGACAAGTAACTTGTAATGAAATGTTAGTAACGTTTGATTATTGACAAGTAACTTGGAATGAATTGTTAGTAACTCAGCATTATAGTCAGTATATCTTCAAAGTAACACATTAAAAGTAACAATTTTGATAGTAGTAGTAACATAAAATATCTTATAAGTAAAATAAGTAGATATATCAGTAACTCAGTATATATTCAAAGTAAAACATTAAAAGTAACAATTGTGTTATCATTAGTAACATAAAATATCTTATAAGTAAATTACTTAAATACAACAGTAACTCGGTATATTTTCAAAGTAACACATTAAAAGTAATAAGTGTGTTAGCATTAGTAACATAAATATATCTCGTAAGTAAATTACTTAAATACATCAGTAACTTTTTATTGTATGAAATCAAAATACCTTCGAAAAGATTCAATGGACTACAAATCGTGTATCAAATTCAATCAGATTCAAATCAGTCATAAAAATGCGATTCAAATCGTGTATCAAATTCAAATCAGATTCAATGGACTACAAATCGTGTATCAAATTCAATCAGATTCAAATCAGATTCAAATCAGATTCAATGGACTACAAATCGTGTATCAACTCATGATCCAGAAACATAAAAAAATCAAAATCTGGTCTATAATCAGTCAGATTCAAATCAAAATATCCAAAAAAAATTCTTTCTACATATTATAAGATTCAAATCAAAATGCGAAAAATAAAAATCTAATCGAAATACAATACCTTGCATTAGATAAAAAACGATCGCCTCTCTTTACATGATTCATCGCCTCACTTTGCAAATCGCTAGATCGAAAAATGCGAGATCAACCGCCTCTCGTTGATCTATCAACACACGTTTCCATAAACGTATACTAATTTAAGAATTGCTTAATATTCCAATTAGCTTCTCTTTCCATTTTGGTTATGGTTCCTATTTTTTAGGGATTGAGAGATACAAATCTGACGGTTGGAATCAGAGGCTCACCACGACCCAAATCGGCACAGTGCCCTCTGGATAAATTCCCTATATATATATGCATGTACAGTATATGTTATGTTGATAACTCCGTGCACACCCAATATTTGATAGTTTCTTTTTCCTTTTTGTCATTGGGTGTGTTTCCCGGATTAGTTCACGGTGGAAGATTTTTTTTATTAATTTGCAATAATCCTAAATTTTCTCAATAGCACATGCGTGCCGCCGATAATTACTGTTACGACACAGCAGATGGAAAATTGGAACAAATGTGACCAGCACTTGTAATCAGGGCTGGTTATTGAGTCACGGCTCGATGAGGCAGGTTCGGGCTCGGCTCGATAAGGGCTCACGAACCCGGTTCATTAGGCTATTGAGCCAGAATTTTGGGCTCGATAGCTTAACGAGTCGAGCTCGAGTCGAGTCGAGCCTCGTTCGACTCGATAACTCAATAAGGGGCTCGATAAGGAATATATATACGTATGTTATTTATAGAGGAGAGGGATCCTACTCCATGGAGTAGGTAACTTACCTACTCCACTTTCTTTTTTTCAAAATTTTTTTATTTTTTTTTGAAAAATGCTTCTATTGATTTGCATAATTATATCCCTCTAATATGTTATTCAAATTTCGTCAGAAACAGAGACTCCTACGGCCTCCATCCAGAACATGAAAAATGCAGCAAATCTGTGACCGCTAAAAAATGACTGTCTGGATGGAGGTCGTAGGAGTCTCTGATTCTGACAAAATTTGAATGACATATTAGAGGGATATAGTTATGAAAATCCATGGAAGCATTTTTCAAAAAAATAAAAAATTGAAAAAAAAAGAAAATGAAGTAGGTAAGTTACCTACTCCATGGAGTATGATCCTTTTTCTCTTATTTATATATTTATATATAATACAAACAAAATAAAATTAACCCTTTGTAATTTTCCCTCCACTAACTTTGGCTCTCCCACGAGTCACAAGTCATGACCCAATTCACAAATCAATCCCATTCCCGCCCACACATTTGCCCCCCGCTCACGCATTAGAAAATTAGTAATTTTCTATAAGCAAATATAATGTTACAATATATATTATATTTAAGATTTTATACACAACTTGGATAGTGTCCTACAGTTAAGGAACGCAGTCTTTGATAGAGCAGGTCTTGAGTTCGAACCCGAGCCCGAGCCAGGGACTGGCTCGGCTCGTTGGGCTCGATAGCCAGCCCTACTTGTAATGGCATCTTCAGACATGACGATTCCACCGTCCCAATAAAACTAGGGATTTTATACCATTAACCTTGAAAACTTTGTAAATTCACTTCTCGACTTTGTATCCTTTGTAATTATCACTCAAACCATGCATACCAGTTAACTCTTACTCTACAGACCATGACGAACTATATGGTTAATTTCAGGAAGGGTTATGGTGTAAAGGTTAGCAAGTTTGTGAGGTTTAAGCGATAATTTCAGGAAGGGTTGTGGTGACGGACTATATGGTTAATTTCAGGAACTCGTGATCGGACTCATGAGCTGGGTCGGGACAGCCCGTCCCTACTTTGAGGTTGAGACTCGGACCAAAAGATGATTTGCAACAGTTATATATGGAGTTCATGTCCTCATAGATAAAAGCAAAGACAGTAGCCGCTAGCGAATTCCTACGAGTGCGAGTGATCTCCATATTTGAATATGAGGATGAAGGAAGGGCATCGATTAGCCTTTTTCAATGTGCATATCAATCCATGTAGCATATAAATGTATATTTCAGACACGTTTTTTCTGCTTTTTCTATAAGTTCTTTCCTGCTTTTTATAATTCTATAATTTTCCCTAATTTTGAAATTTCGATTTATGTAAGAATTTCATGAATGTTCACTGACCTTGCAAAATGTTTTTTCTTTACTTAAATTCAGTTCACTTACATTTATACCCTCAGCTTTGTTCATATTTACTTTCAAGTATAAATTAACAAGGTATCCTATCCTACAAATTAAAAATCAAACATTCAAAATAATTAAGTTATTCCTAAATTGGCTACTCGGTATATTTAGAAATTATTGCTTATGGATTGTGACTAAAGCCCCGTTAGTCATCTTCCATTTCGAATCGACGGATTTTACAACTTTATTATTGAAAACGTTACTCCAATCCTTGCAGTTGCAACTTGTAATTCTTAAGAAGTTTGACTTCTCCGAAAGTCTTAGAACTTATTCAATATCATATTAGAAAAAGCGTCGCATTGCAAGCTTTCTAGCATGACCAACAATACACGACTTCAAGTATGGATAAGAGAGTTATGTCCTTTTTAGTGAATCAATGTCTGAAATATTTATAGAAAATGGAGTTTCGGGATTGTAATATCTCCCACGTTGCTAATTAGGGTTGTCAGAAAATTCTCAGATTCGACATTCGCTCATATTCGGCTTGCTAAAAGTTCGATTCAGATTCGATTCGAAAATAAACGAACTGAACCTGAACACGAGTTTGAGCTCGATTAAATAAGCGAACCGAACCTAAAAAACATAGGTTCGCTCAGGTTCGGTTCGTTAAAGTTCGATTATATACACACATACATATATAAAAGTATATATACATACATATTATATATAAGGAAAAAATACATTCTATACTAACATAAGGGACATTCTCTTATTTTACCAAACCCATCCGGGCATCCACTCCCTAAGTCCCTAATCCCTATATCCAAAACCCCACAAAACCCTCCCCTGCAACTGCAGTTTTTCCCTTTGAACAGAAACGTCTGCACAACATTTATTCTTAAACGAACCTTTAACGAATTGAACCTTTTACGAACCTTACCCGAGCCGAACCGAACCTGATTACAATTTTCATTTTATCGAGTCGAACCGAACCCGAGCTTGAAAGTATGCTAATCAAACCGAATCGAGTCTAGGTTGGTTCGTTCAGGTTCGGCTCGTTTACACCCCTATTGCTAATGATGCCCACCTTCCCTTGTAGCTTCTTGAATGCTCGTTTAGCATCCCATTACAGCTCTTCTACCCATAAAATCCATTCAATTCTCTTCTTCCACTCCTTCATTCTTTCTTCTTCTCCAAAAATACAAAGAGAACTCCTCCATTGGGAAGCTACAGATCTAGCAAGCTCTGCATCAAGGAGAGAAAGAGGAGCGTCACTATCAGGGGATGGTGCCTCTCTAGTCAGGTCGCAGATGTGCTTAAGGAGGACCCATGACATGTGGATCAAAGGAATGCGTGACCATTTTCCAAGCATAGATAATGACTATACATATTCTCCTTATCTTTCCCATGTCTTATGATTTTGGGGTCGTCATTTGGGGCGGTAAAGAGGGGAAGTGCCCCCTCCCCCTTCAATTTTTGCAATTTTTTACTATATTTAATGGTCTTCCTCTCTCTCTCGTGCAATCTCTCTCTACCCTAACTTCTCTCTCGCACCCTCCTTGCACCCCCTCTCTCTCCCACTTTCTCTCGCATCCTCTCCCGCACCCTCTCTCTCCCACTTTCTCCCGCATCGTCTCTCTCTCTCCCAACCTCTCTCGCACCCTCTATCTTTCACTCTCTCTCTCTCACACACACACCCTCTGCCTCTTTATCCCCCCCCCCCCTCTCACCCACTTATCCCTCTCTCTCGCACCCTCTATCTTTCACTCTCTCTCACACACACACACACACCCTCTGCCTCTTTATCCCCCCCCCCCCCCTCTCACCCACTTATCCCTCTCTCTCGCACCTCTCTCTCACTCTCTCTCTCTCTCTCCCAACTGTCTCTCACACTATCTCAACTTTTCTCTCTCTAGACATTCTCTCTCTTAACATTATCGCTCTTATTCGCTTGCCCCTCACACGTCTGTATTTGATCAAATTAGACAAAATTCTACGATTATCAAGATTCAAAGTCAGGAGATAGTTATATTTTTTGTTATAAAAAATTTTCCAATAAAAGTGTCCATTGATTTTCTTATTTTTAATGTCTTTTTTACTATTATGAAAAGTCTAATGCTGATAGCAATTTTTTATATAACAAACTCTATTGATTAATTTTATCATATAAGTTTATGCATCTAGATCTTTTTATAAGATATTAGACAATGGATATGTTCTTATTCAATTTTTCTATAGAAATGTTAGTAGAAAATAGTGAATAATTGTTTGGTATGTTAAATAATCATTTTATAATTTGACAATTATTTATATGCATATAATAATCAATCTATTTTATTGCAAGTAATTTTACATATAAATCGATTTATTGACATAATTTACTTTTTACATATAGACTGAAAAAATATTTCAAACGAGTAGGAGCTCCAGATTCATCTATTTCCAAGAGTAGTAAAAATAAGGAAGTTGAATCAAGTAACAAGCGTGTATGTTTAGAAGTTACTACAGATCTTATGGCAAATTCTGGATTAAGAACGAAGATATCTTCTTTATGATCCTAATGATCGAGATCGTATTAGCAGAGCTTATATTCAAAAAGGCTCGTGTCAACCTCGAAGTCATAATTTTCTACAAAGATGATTCGAATAAATTAAGATGATTTAATCAAGCCTGGTTTATTGAGTACATAACATGACTTGAGTACAGCATATCAGAAGATTTGCATATTGTCTTTATTATTATTTATGCAGATCAGCAAATGATGTTCAAATTAGAGGAGAAACTTTTGTCACAAAAGGCTCTAAAAATTGGAAGAAGAAGAAGGAGAAATTTGATGAACATGTTGGTGGTCCAAACAGTGCTCACAATAAATTGAAGCAAATTTACATTGCTTGGATGAATCAGAATTAAAGTGTACATGATTTATTAGACAAATAGACTATGCATATGAAGAATGATTATCAAATTCGTCTGAATGTGATATTAGATTGTGTTAGATTTCTTTAAAGATAAGGTTTTACTTGCAGAGGAAATGATGAATCAAATATATCGATTAATCAGGGTAATTTCCTTAAACTGTTGAAATTCCTTGCATATCATAATAAGGATATGGAGACGTTTTATTAGAAAATGCTCCAAAGAATCTAAAATTAATAGCACCAGAAATCCGAAAGGATATTGTTAATGCGGCTGCAACATTAACAACTAAAGACATCATTGTGGAACTTGGGAATGAATTGTTTTTAATTTTAGTTGATGAATCTAGAGATATATCAGTTAAAGAACAGATTATTGTTGTTCTACCCTACGTGAATAAGAAAGGATGTGTTGTCGAGAGATTCATATCTATATTCCATGTTTCTGATACTACAACTTTCTCACTAAAAGGCTCACTCGAAACTTTATTTTCATTACATGGCTTAAGTGTTGCAAAATTGTGTGGGCGAGGTTATGATGGTGCGAGCAATATGAGGGGAGAATTTCATGAACTTCGAGCATTGATTCAAATAGAAACAGCTCTGCATATTATGTGCATTGTTTTGCACATCATCTTCAATTAGCTTTAATGGTAGTTGCTAAAAACAATGTTCAAATTGCATTGTTATTTAATATTATTTTGCGTCTGTTGAATATTGTTTAAGCTTTGTGTAAACGTCATGATCAGTTAAGAGAAAATCATGCTCTTCAGATTGTTAAAGTTGTTCAAATCGGTGAACTTTCAACTGATAAAGGTTTGAATCAACAAACAAGTATGTCACGCCGTGGTGATACTCGATGGGATCACACTACAATTCTCTATTTAGTATCACTTTGATGTTTGCACCAATAGTATATTTCTTAATATTATTGTCAAGATGGTTCAAATTGTGAACAAACAGCTGAAACATCTTCTTTGTTAGATTCCATACAATCATTTGATTTTATAGTCAGTTGTTATCTTATGAAACTTATTTTTGGTGTTTCTGAATTATCACGGTTACTGTAAATCTGAATCCGTACAAACCTGAACTCGACCCTATTTGAGTCTGATGAACCCAATAAAGTTATTGGTCAATACCAAATAACCTAAAATGATAAATTGATCGTGAATCAAAAGTCGTTCAGGTAAAATCGACCAAGTCGTATAGTAATGCGCGTCGCGAAAAAGCCGCGGTGCAAATTCGAAAACCGCGAAACGAACCGAGACCACTATTAGATCCGATTCGACGAAACAAGACCAACGGAATCGATCGTTCGTCAATTGAAGGTCGTTTGATATTTTTAAATCATATAATTTAATCTTAAATCAAAATCGTATCTCGAAAAGTTCGGGCATCCAAACCCGATCAAAAGTATATCAATATTATACTCATATTGATCGTCATCCCAATACGATCAATTCAAGATATTGAGCGTCGAAATCTGAGGTCCGATGCGTGATTTCGATCAATTTTAAGTATCTCAAACAAAGAGAAAATTTTGTAAAAAAATAAAATAAAATAAATTTTTATTTTCTGCTGAACTGTAAAAGCACCAGACAGTAAGCAGACTGTTGCAAAAAATTAAAATATTTTTTATATGTCTATCGTAGCAGACAGCTACAGTAGGCCGTATGGCCTTTAAATGTTGTCTCCTTTCCAGTCACTTGGCTCTCTCCTCATTCCTCCACATGTTTAATAGAGACTTTTCCCAGATTGGGCACGGGCATCCTCGAAATGCCCGGTCAGGGCATGGCAGTGTGAAATTTCCCGGTCAGGGCATAGATTGGCGGACCGTTCGCCGATCGGCGAACCGTTCGCCGATCAAGAGCCATGTCCCCTTCGCAGCCCATCCAGCTACATCCAAACCTTCTCATTTGGTCTTGTATAAATATTTTAAATACTTTATAATAATGTTTTTTTAGAGGAGGCACATAATTATATTTAAAGTTGATAATGTATAAATAATTTATAATAATAATGGATAATATACTTATTATTAATATAATTATTATTAATGAATACATAAAGTATATAAAATATAATGGTCTTTGTGCAAATTAAGAAAGCAAAGTAAGCATGCTTTTCACTCTCCAATTTGGTCCTAAAATAACTGAAATAAACATCACATTGAACATCTCAGTTGACATTACAAATGAGGATCCATTGTTTTAAACATGAAGTAGGAAGATTACATCTAGCATTGCATTAGACAAACATATCCTAAAAAATACAATATGTAAGTACTAGTGATCATGTCCTCTAACGTTGTCGCTGTCTTCGAAGTACGCTCAGACGCGCGTACTTAAGTGCAATTGTATAATGTAGATCTGCCAAGTCAGCATACAGCTCCTCCTCCTCATCGTAGACGTCAGTGAGCGGGGAGGTCTCGCTCTGAGAACTCACATCCATTAGTGGAGGCTGGATTGTGGAGAGTAGTCAGGAAGCGGAGAGTCGATAGGATAAAGCGGCTGAGGCAGCGAAGTATCCTGCAATGGATATTCTGAAGTAGTTTGCAGTGGATACTCCGTAGGAGCATCTGAAAGAGTGCGAGGAGCACGAGCCATCTCTGAGTTGTGTGGACTACGTTGTCGTGGGACCACAGAAGGTCCTCCGTGTGGTTGGCCATCTGAAGCACGCTGAGTCTGATGTGATGCAGGTGGAGTCGCCCTGAGCGGTGTACATACCGCTAGGACTCTATTCGTCGGAGGACGTACCGACTTACGGGCCGTGAATCTAGTTTTCGCCATCTCCTACAAAAAAATATCATAAGAAATTAATAAAATTTAAATATCGTAAGGTAATAAATAAGTTCTCCTAATATGCAAATAAAATGTAAGGCTATGAGATTGTACTTACAGATTTGCGGTACGCCAACATGAGATTGTACTAACGGATCTGCATATTATTATTCTTATGCCATTTATTTGTAATAACGAAGGAAGAATGAGATTACGGTGAAATAAACAAAAAACTATCATTATGTCATTAATGTACTAATTAAAAAGCTATTGTTCATACAAATTACTGCGGATTTAAAATTCTACGTGACCTACGTAAGATGGATGATAGATTAGCCCTACGACCCCTACTAGCAACACCGGTACCACCCCCACTCTCATCATTCGTTTGTCACGGTGGCTGAGGTGTTTGGTCCCAAACTGATGAAGCTCTATCGATCTGCGAAGGTCATTGACGATGCTCTGATGGTGGCTGATATGGTTGTGGTGTACGATGTTGCGGTAGATTCTGGAAGGGTGGCACACGGTTGGAATCAGCATAGTAGGCAAATCCAGGTGTTTGATGTGGAATGAAATCACTAGTGAGGAATTGCGTGAATGTCTGCATCTGGGTGGGAATGCCCTGGTTTAGACCCCAGAAATCTCCAGCTTGTGAAGGTTGCGTATATTGGACCTGTGATGGTCCCGCTTCATCATCATTTCTACCGACAGCATATGGTTCATGTACATGAAAAGCAGCAGCCTCAGATCGTCTGGGTGGTTCAGGGACATGGAATGGTACAGGTGAAGGCTCAGTGGAGTACGAGTACCTCGGGATATACTGACTCATTGGATCCACCAATCCAAAACTTGTAAGGCGGAGTCAAGTAAGCCAATCACATTCTACAACTCCGAGCTCCGTTCGTAATCTTCCAGGATACCACGAGCTTTGTACACACTCTGCACCTGAATGTTTAACCCATCTTTAGTTGATGTTTTACGAGAATTAAAGAGGGACAATATACACACTTACCCCTGGTCTGAACTTGGGACCGTAAGGCCCGTATGTAAAGCATAGTGGTGGTATGGAAGTATGTATCCATCGCCGTGTAATATTCCAATACCACATCATGTATGCTTCCAGACGTTGCTCGCTCGATTCAGCCGATTGTCTTTCCATCACCACAGTTTGGCGCCGTTGATTCCATCAGACAATCTGTTCTCGGAGTCGGTCGGCCCAATCAATAGGATCATTCTCTCGCTGACGAGAGCGACGATTTGGGAAAACTACCATGGGCATTTGATCAGGGATGTGAGGTAGTAGATCAAATTACCTCATGACACGATCTGGCACGTGCATGACCGCTATGTTAAAACAAATTAAGACTGTCTGGGACCTCCACACTTCCTGTCCATCTCGACAGATAGCGGGAAGGTGATTTACGATCTCCATTTCGTATGGAGACCAACGCATCTGTTGAACAGTCTGGAGTTAGTTGTTTTCCAGTAAGGGGACGATATATCAACGAAAGTCGTGGACCGTACCTGGTGCTCGTCCTGCGTGTCCAACTCGTTACGATAAAACGTCAGGTTCGTTGTCTGGACACTTTGATTGAACGCCCTACGTCCTGACGTCCATCTGTTTATTCCTCTGTTAGAATCTTAAAAAGACATAAATTGTGTGAATGGTGATTGTGGTTGTCATACCTCGAAGCATAGGGTCCTTGATGCAGAACTGTTGGATCCAGTCTATACGGTCGAGGAACTCCTATGTGGATGTGCTCCCACGACTAAGTCTGCAGCAACGTTAGGAACCCGTAACATCTCCTCGATCTCCCCATCGCGCATTCGTCAAGTTGTTGGTATAGATGGGCAAGTACTGTTGCCTCCCAAGCCAGCTGACCACATTCTTGCAAATTCTCTAGGAGACGGAGATACCGTAACGGTACCTTATCACCTGTGGAGTCCGGGAAGAAAGACTCCCCAATCTGGTATAAAATGAATGCACGGACGACTCTTTGCAACATGTTCGGATCTTGCTCCAACAGGTTTGCATCTGAGAGAATGGTGTCGTGAATCCAGGTGAGCTTCAATCGTCCACTCGACAAATTATCCCCAACCGCAGTGATGGGATTGGTGCCAAGCTACTCCTCGCAATAGGCACTCCAGTTATACCGTGCAGGGTGTTCGTAACCTATCACAGGAGCACCATCAACACGAAGACCTATAAGGATTGAGACATCTTTCAATGTCACGGTCACTTCACCGTGTCGGAGATGGAATGTATGAGTTTGAGGTCTCCAACGTTCCAAGAGAGCCATCAGGAGCGACTGATCGAGGTTTGCCCTCCTCATGTTGCTTACGCATCGTAAGCCAGCCGTCCCCGGCAATTGGTCGAACACTTCGCTCCGGGGTTTAACCAACAGCTTGTTGAGAACGCGTCCATGCTCGACGAATCTGAAATAATGTATATCCATATTATGATATGTGAATAGTAGTTTTGTTATTGAAAGAAAATAGTATTACATTCATACAGTTGCATCCTCGTTGAGAGGTGATGCAGATATGTGGTGGTTCTACTGAACCAGAACTGAAGCATCAATTGGTCCAGGAGCAGAATCCATATCCTATCTCATACAGAAGTTAGCACCAACAAAATATGGTTCACCAATATTTCAATAAGGAATAAATACCATTGGATTTCATTAACAAAAATAGGTTTCACAAATAATTTAACAAAAATGTTACATATCAGCTTCAAAATCACCGTGCAGGACATGTCGCACGGGTATGACCAATCTGTCTACATATGCCACACCTAACGTTTACACGTCCCATTTCATCCATGCTATTTTGTATCCTACGTGATCGTGGTCGACCCGGGCCTACGTTCATATTCGGTGGCATCAAGATGGCGCGTGGTACATTTGACAGCCAGTACCGACAATCGGGTATTGGGGAGAATTCAGCTGCGTAAGTTTGACGAAATGCAGCAGGAGTGTAGTAATGGGAATAGTTCCTAACATGTTCGATGCCAACGTTAACGTGTCCACAAACCGCAATTACATGCGAGCAAGTCAGGTGAAAGCACTGCATAAACCCACAGGTGCATTCAGATTCGGTACCATTGAGTATAACTCTGTAACTGCCTTCACGACATTTTACCTCGAAAATTGTCTGTGAAAATTGCTCTACATCATGTGTGCGAGCCAAATGAACATTATCGTCGATAATCTTGTTGTATCTCGGCATTAGCTATGAGGTAGTAGCTGCACCCTGCCTGCGTCGAGCGATGAAGTACGTATTTAAACGATAAATGATAGCAAGAATCATTGTCAGGATCGGAAGGCCGCGCATTCCCTTCAACACATTGTTGAAGCATTCTGAAAGATTAGTCGTAGTGTTCCCATAACGACGTCCTTCGTCGTATGACAATGCCCAGAAATTCCAATCACTGTCTTCCTGTCGGATAATCCACTCGTACGCATCAGGATCATTTGTTTGGATCTGTCTCATGATTCGATTGTGGGCGTGCGTATTCATTACCGCTCCTACGCTGTAAAATTTTCCTTACGCCCATCGATCATGGCCCGCTCTTTGCATGTTCACCTGCATATGCCTCGGACAGAATCGATGGCAGTGACCACGGTCAGCTGGAAAATACTTGGGTAGCAGATTCTTCAAACCACTGAATCGATCGCTCAAAAACAAATACCATCTCGCTGAATTAAAAATGACAATTTATGTAGAAAAAACTCCCAGGCATCCAACGTTTCCTTTTCGACAACGGCGAAGGCAACAGGAAATATGTGCCCGTTTCCATCAACAGAAGTGGCAACGAGCAGGTGACCTTTAAATTTTCCATGCAAGTGTGTAGCATCTATACTCATAACTGGTCGACAGTACGTGAAGCCTGTCAGCAAAGGACTGAATGCCCAAAATAATCGAAAGAAAGCAATTTTTCCAGGTACTTGTTGACGAGACTCGGGATCGATGTAATGCTCGGTTTGAAACTCATACCAGGACCCAGGATTGATTTGTCTCATCGTCCACATAAATCTTCGGATATCAGCGTAGGACAATTCCATATCGCCAAAAATTATCGCCAGTGCGTGGTTCCTTGCTAACCATGCTTTTTTGTACGAAACTGAGACATGGTACGTATCTGAAACAAGGCTCCTAATCACATTTGGAGTTAATGTAAGGTTCGATCTAAGAGTCTTTAAAATAAACCGACTAATAAATCTTGCATTGCACTATCGGTTATTAGTCAGCAACACCGGATTACGACAGGTATGCTCCTCCCGATATGTTCAAACCTTCCAAACTTCACTCCTCTTGCTGCAGCTAGCATGTAACCTCCAATTGCAATTAGGTAATTGATGAATCTGTGATTCATGACTCTAAAAGTTGAAAATAGAGCTTTGTTCCCAAGTAGCAGCATATTTCCACTTATATTGCATAAATAACATTCATGCACGCAAGCATAATATCTGCATTTTAGCATTCATATTTGCATTAAATAAGAAGCCAATTTCACTTGTAAATATCCACCTGTATATTAGATAAAATCACCTATTTGTATATATTTTATACTAATTGAATCCAATAAAACAAACTCTATAGTGTATATATGACTAACACCAATTAAAGAAAAATATCTAAAAAATACTAACTTGCAAAATTTACCAATAAAACCCCAATCCAAGTTTGAGACTAGGAATCTTAAAATGCAAATATCTCTCTCATACGACCTCCGAATTAGGTCTACTCACTTTTAAAGTAATATACATTCAAAGACCTTCGAAACAAGACCAATTTCACTAAAATCAGAGCTCGTATGCAAAACTTGGGTTTTGGACCCCTTTTGTATATTGTACAAATTGACCATTTTGCCCCTGTATTTTACCATTTCATTTTTCTAATTATTAAAAATTCAAAAAAAATAGATTAAGTTGTAAATATTCTTTTCATATTTTTTCTAACTTTATTTTAAATTTTCTCTTATTGAAAATGACAAAAAAATACAAAAGGAAAAATGTGGTATTTTATACCTATAAGATACCACCCAAAAATACGTTTTTGTACCGATGATCTCGTTTGATTTTCGACCCTTCACGAAAGTTGTAGATCTCGTCGAGACGAGCAACATTCATGTTGGTCACTTTTTGATCTAACCACTTCTATTATTTCTTTTTTATTTTTTTTACATTTAGTTGTGAATTCTTCTTAGAGCGACATGTGGTTACTCCGGAAGCCGCCACGTGTCAACTCCATAGATTTTGCAATTAATTAAATAAAGCCACATGGCAGCATCCTAGTGCGCCAAGTGGTACCTTCTCCTTCCCCCTCTACCCATTCCACTCCACTCTTCCCAAACTTAAGGGAGAGGCCACCCTTCGACACCTCCCATCCCACCCCATCTTCTCCACCTTCTCCATCTCTTCTCCAACCTCCTCTTCCTCTTTATAATCCCCTCTCCCTCCTCCATTCATCTTCATCCGCCATCTTCACAGTGAGGGAGAGGAGAGCTCCATTCCTTCTTTGGTGACAGAAAGGGAGAGAGTGCCAACGGTGAGCGACGACCCTGCTCCTCTAGCGAGATCCGGTGGCCCTCCGTCCACCGCCGCAGCCGCAAACCGCAGCTGCCCGAGCTCGAGCCTTGCCGACTCTTGAGCGACGACAGGAGAAGCCTCATCTTCTCCATCCCCAGGCATCCGTCCATTCCATATACATGTAATTTCTTCTATCTCTGCTTCTTCCTCCTTCTCCTTCATCTTCTCTCTCTTCAATCCATATTCATCCATCCTCCAAATCACAAATATTTTTGCACTTTCACAGATAAATCACACGTTGCGAACGCAATGGTGATTTTTCTTGAATTTTTCGGCGAACTTTCATCAACCGATTAATCACTTATTTACGTTCTGCTAAACAAATGCATGAGGATCCCCTGTTTGTGAATTTTCACTCTCTCTCTTCCCCTTTCTTCTTCCTCCGCCCACAACCGGAAGCCACACGACGCGTCTCCACAATCAGACGAAAACACAGGTAATTTCTCTATCTCTGTCTTCTACATTATTTTTATCTAACAATTTTTCTTTGTTGATCACCACATCATAATCTTTATCACCACATTTTTCATCACACAACCATCACCACATTTACACACCAAAACCACATCATATACCCTTACCACCATCACAATTACCTTTTCTCCATTACATTTGATTTATTTGTTTGTTGTTTACAAAGAAAATACACTAAAAAATTGCAAAAGAAAAACAAAAAAAATAAAATAAAATAAGCACAGGTCCCAGGCCGGCCGTGCGTGCAACCGTGCCTCCAGTTCGCTTGCCGTCGCCATCCAGCCCGGCCTGACCGCTCCTCCGACCTCCGCCGGCGTCCACCATCTCCTCCGCGCGGTGCCATAGCTGCCGTACAGCCATCAGCCCCTGGCCGCCCCCTCCAACGCCGGCCGTCTCCGCCCGCGGTTGCGACCCGCGCCCCGCTGTGCGCCACCGCACACCGTCGCCCACCGCCCCGCTGTAGCGTCTCCGCGTCGCCCAGGCGCGCCGGGCCGCTGTCCTTCCGGCCTTTCCGCCGACATCAGAGCCGCTCGCGCGCTCCTCCTCCTTTGGTCGGCCGCGCATAGCCACCTCATCTACGCGGCCACCCCTCGACTTCGTCGCTCCGTGCACAGCCGCCGCTAGCAGCCCTCCTGTGCGCGCCCACCGTCGCGAGCGCGACCCCGCGTGCCTCCGCTGTCCTCCCAGCCACCACCTGTCGTGGCCCAACCGCGAGCCGCTCAGCACCCTCCTCTCCGAGCGTGCCTCCGCTCGCCTCACCCACGTGCACCGCGTGCGTGTGCACCTCCGTCTGATGCCGCCCCCGAAGCTTCCAGCTCCGCCGCGTGTGCGCACCGTCGCCACCTCTACGCGGCCCCCAGGTCGCGCCAACCCGACGTTGTCCCTCCGCCTTCAGCTCGCGGCTGCCGCCGCACCCGCGGCCACCCAGCCCCTCTCCGTCAAGGCCGCACGCTCCAGCGCGCCCCCGCGTGCCTCCTCCGTGGTGGAGCACCTCTCGCTCTGCCGCACCGCCTCTGAAGCGCGCCGCCCAACGCACCACGCACCGCCCCGATCGCGTGCTGCGCGCCCCAAGCGTAGCCGCGTGCCGCTCCAGCGATGTCGTCATCTTCGCCCGCACCCCGCGCTGCGGTGCACGGTGCGCCGCCTCCCCTTGGCCCACTACCGTCATCCTCCATCTTTTGCCCTAGAAGAGGTCCAGTTTCTTTTTATTTTATTTTTGGCAAATTTGCATTCTTAGTCCTCATATTTCATTATTTACAGAAGAGCCCCTGTGCACAGTTGTCTGTTAGTTGTTTCATTCATTTCTGTCTTGCTAAAACACCCCTGTCTTTGCATGTTAATTTGGACATCCATATTACATCAATTTATTCAATAAAAATTAGCATGTTGATGAGCATCTAAATTTTTATCCTCTAGCTATTTAATTGCATTTTTGTGAGCAACTATTTATTTATTAAAAATCAAAGAGTAGAAATTAGTGATATTTTACCTATTTAAGATCTGAAATTCGCACGTATCCATTTATTGCTCCAAAATTTGTGAAAAAAAATGTTAATGATGCTTGTAAGTGTTCATTAATTATTCTCCAAGTTCTATCAAAATTGGAGTTGTCTTGTGCATAAAATAAATTATAGAGTGATTTCTGTAATTGATTTTTTATTAATTCCACGAATAATCTTTTTACGAAATTTCAAGTCTCCTGAATTCCTTATTGTAATATCTATTTGAGATAAATCAATCTTTGGATAATTTGATTTCGTGGATTTATCAGGAATTAAATACTCATAGTCTCTCTGTTTTCAGTAAAATAATCATAAAAAAATCAAAAAGTGTCAAACATTTCTAAAAAAAATAGCGTAGCTTCATTGCATCATATTTAACTTCCAGTAAAGTTTTCATAATTTTTGCATATCACTTGCATGAAAAATTACATAAAACCCCCCAAAAAGTGTGTATTTTTCATTTATGCGTTTTAAATCCAAAAATTCCAGAAAAAATACATTTGCATTCATCATTGGATTAGGTTTATATGAAAAATATAATTTGGTCAATTTGGACTAATTTTACATTAAAATTAAAATTGGCTAAGTCAGTTCTTTTCTTATTAACTTAATCCAATCTGTGTCCTGCATTTGGCATTTTTATTGCATAAAAAATACCAAAAAAATACCACTTGAAAAACTGCAATCTAATCCCTCTAACCTGATTCTGAGTTGTTCCTTTGCCTCCTTGAGTCGACCCTGGGGCCTGCCCAGGCTAAATAAACATAAAAACCGCGCGTGCATTCATTCGTTGATTAATCGATTCGTGCGGTAATTTTTGATCGATCGCGGATCTATCCGACTGCAACAAAATAGTCAATTAAATCACACTAAAAGGGTAGATTTTCGAGTTCGTCAGTAATGCACAACCAACAGTGTAAATGTCTTTTTTCGATGCGAGCACTTTTGTATTGCACGTACTTCGCCATACTTCAGGTGCTTACCGCATCAATTAAATCATTTTTCGAATTAAAATATCTATTATTCCAGTACTCCAGTCCACTCCTATCTGGGAAGATGGTGTCCTGTGGCTCGGTGAAGAACTACACTTCCTCTGCATAATTAGTCGTTATGCAGTCCTCATATGTAAAAAAATATGGAAGCTCAGGCATAGATTCCAAAGTCATGTCGTAATCAACTGGATGATCAAAGATTGGTTCGCTGCTGATAGACCCCATTAGTAATCCCTGACTGTGGACGTCATCGAAGCCATTGTTGTCGTTGTTGTCTTCGTCCTCGTCGTCGGCAGTGTCCTCATCCGCATCCTCATCATTGACCTCGAGAATGGCAGCAGAATCCTCATCTTCTTCATCATAATGCAGATTTAGATCTGGGATACTGCGTGTAGCATAGTATCCTCCCCTTCGAGAAGACTGAGCAGTACCAGTGTCAATCTCATGAGTTGTACTGGGGTCCGCATCCACCATCACTTGCATCATCCCAAGAGATCGAACAATGCTTAACATTAATTCAGTTGTCGCATTGTCAATGATCGATACTGGATAGAATGTGTTCACGTTCATAGGCCATCTACACGTGACACGGACGTTATACTCCCCTTCCCTATACCCAGTAACACTACGAATCGTCTGCAGTAGGTCCTCAAAACTACCAGATTCAGGGAAACCTATCATCTTCCCATTCCCCCCTCGTAGGTTACATTCTCTTTCTCAACGACAATTCTTCCATTCCAAGATACAAATAATGGAGTCATGTTGGCCATTATCTATAAAACATTAAAGACAAAGTAACTATTTCAATATTATATTCTAATTATAACTAAGTAGTTCGTATCAACTTATTAAATACTAATAATTAACCGCAATTAGTACTACTTAATTATAACTAATACGTAGTCCTTATTCATTACTAGTAATTATTAACTACTACCTATCCATTAGTACTAATTAATCATAAGTACTAACTAATTAACCAATAATTATTAAATACTAATAATTAACTGCTAATTATTCATAAGTACTAATTAATTAACTAGTAATTATTAAATACTAATTACTATTTGATAATTGCAATGTAATAATATTGCAAATTATTCATTAATACTAATTACTCATTAATTATTGATTACTACTAATTAATAACTACTAATTAGTAATATAATTATTAACTACTAATTAGTATTACAATGCAATATAATTATTCATTAACACTTATTAGTAACTACTAATTACTCATTACAACTAATTAATTAAATGCTAATTATTCATAAGTACTAATTAATTAACTAGTAATTATTAAATACTAATTACTATTTGATAATTGCAATGTAATAATATTGCTAATTATTCATTAATACTAATTACTCATTAATTATTGTTTACTACCAATTAGTAACTACTAATTAGTAATATAATTATTAACTACTAATTAGTAATACAATGCAATATAATTATTCATTAACACTAATTACTAACTAATAATTACTCATTACAACTAAATAATTAAATGCTAATTATTCATAAGTACTAATTAATTAACTAGTAATTATTAAATACTAATTACTATTTGATAATTTCAATGTAATAATATTGTTAATTATTCATTAATACTAACTACTCATTAATTATTCATTACTACTAATTACTAACAACTAATTAGTAATATAATTATTAACTACTAATTAGTAATACAATGCAATATAATTATTCATTAATACTTATTAGTAACTACTAATTACTCATTACAACTAATTATTTAAATGCTAATTATTAATAAGTACTAATTAATTAACTAGTAATAATTAAATACTAATTAGTAATTGATAATTGCAATGTAACAATATTTCTAATTACTAATAACGTAATTTATAAGTAAAGATTACTGATAATTGCTTAATAAGGAATAAGTATGAATAAATCAATTCCTAATTATATACTAAATACTTAATTACAATTAACTAGTACTATTTAATTATTAATAAAAAAGGAACTGCTTAACACTACGTATTACAAATTAATTATTAATTGTTTAATGGTAATTATTTATTACAAATTAAATGTTACTATTAAGTTAGTAGTAACAAATGAAGGAAGCTAACATGTGGGCATACATATGCTAATAAATGGGCGGTATGATTATTTATGTGAGGTCAATGATTCTAACAACTTAAAGAGGCTAACATGTGGGAATAAATTTATTTCTAAGAAATGACTGAACTAAATTTATTAAATTACACAACTAAAAAATTTATTAAAAATAACAACATACCTTGTTAGGGTGGCTTGAAGAAGAGTTGGAGGAGGGGGTTTGAGAGTTGGAGGAAGGCTCAAGGGGCGCAAGGCTCAAGGGAGAGGAAGGAAGGCTCGAGGGGCTCAAGGCGTGGGGGAATGAGGGGGGCGGGCCGTAGTATTTATAGGGGACCTGGTCAGCAAACGGTTCGCCGATCGGCGAACCGTTCGCCGACTGGTCCACGCACGCGTCCGGGAATCCAGGGCACGCGTGACTCGGGAAACCCGGGCACGCATTTTCCTGGGGAAGTGGCGGTCTCGGGGAGGGAGCGTTGAATGTCAGGTAGTGCGTTGATCGGCAAACGGTTCGCCGATCGGCAAACCGTTTTCCGATCAATGCCCTGACAGGTAATTTCTACCCTGCCATGCCCTGACCGGGCATTTCGAGGGGGCCCGTGCCCAATCTGGGAAAAGTCTCTGTCTAATAACAAGGCACATTCTTCTCTTATAAATAAACTCAAACCCTCTTTCCTTTTCCTCCCAAACCCTTTCCCAAAATTCCAACGAGAGAGTCATATCCCTGATTCACTCGCATTCTTTGCTTCTTTCTTGATCCACTGTTGTGGCATGCCATTGCTGCTGTAGCAGTAAGTAATAGCAAGTCTAAAGGCTGCTGGAGCTCCTGTTGCAACATGTATTCCTGCTGCAACAACCTCAAGAGCCAAAGCTCTTGCCAAAAGGCTGCTGCTCCCTTGTTGAACAGTTGGAGTTGCTCCTCTCCTAAGGAGCTACAACTCCATGCTCCATTCAAATTAAAGATTAAGGTACACTCCTTACTCCCCTTTCCTTTTGCTGTCATGCATGAGTTCTTCCTCTTGATCCTCCTTTTGGTTGGGAAATTATGATTATATGTCATGACTTTGACTTGTAAAAAATTAACAATGGGTCTGAAATTAAATTATTTTGCTTCTTTGTTAAGAGCAGATGATGCGGACTTTGACAGGGAGCAGGACCCTGTAGACCTTGCAGACGAGGGTGCACACGAGTACTCTGATATTCACACGCACCAGTCCGTTTTCACGTCCTACCAGCGGGCCAACATACCCTTGTTCGAGGGCACAGGTTCACCAGATGATGCTGAGAAGTGGCTGAAGAGACTGATGCAGGTGCTCAGGATGATTCGCACGCCACGAGACACGTGGCTATCTTTCAAGGAGTATTCATTGACAGACTTTGCTGAGAGATGGTGGGATGTCGTAGTATCTGAGTTAGGCCGAGAGCCTACATGGGATGATTTCGAGACAAAGTTCAGAGGCCACTTCTTTTCTGCGAAGTGGAAGGAGTCCCAGTGCCGACTTTTTGCAGAGCTTCGTCAAGGACAGATGACAGCCAAAGATTACATTATCCGATATACAGAGCTGTCATGACATACACGAGCAGCTAGCGCATTTCTAGAGGAGAATCTGGAAAAGTTCATTGGCGGCATGCGAGAGGAGGTACAGGAGAAGCTGGCTGGACTACACATCACATCCATCTCCGAGGCTACCGATGCTGCGGAGAAGTTCGAGGACATAAGAGGGAGACGTTTTGGGAGCTCGTCTGGAGCAACGCCTAGACCGCATCGATCTTTTGGACCGATACGTCGACGGTTTCAGCAGCAGAGGTCAACCAGACATTTCCGACCTACAGGATTGACCTTCACAGGCAGTGCTCGCTCTTCTCCATCGACTACTTTAGGAGGAGCACTTGCCGGACGTGGCATAGATTTCGCTCGACCATCTGGGTCGCAACGAATAGACATATCACCTGCAGGACCAACCAGGAGCACAGACACAGCCACTCCACCTACTAGGGCAGTCCGATGCTATCGATATCACGAGTGGGGACATTACCGATCACAGTGCCCACAGACTTCTGGTGAGCCTCAGATACATCCTTTATAGTCGCAGCCTCAGGCACCGTGTTCAGGGAGTTTCCGTGGTAGGAACTCCAACTTTAGGCGACATCAGCAGAGACAGACGCAGAGTGTGGCAGGTTCCAGTGCCGCACCAGGCAGGCAGGGGCAGATACATGCAGTTACTGAGGAGCAGGCATGTTCAGCCGCTATTGTGGTGAAAGGTATGGTCTCAGTCTTGGGCCTACCTTTCCATGTTCTATTTGATTCTGGTGCGACACATTCTTTCCTTGCTTCGAGGTTACTTGCTTCTTTAGGTAGAGTCGCAGAGACTCTTTCTTCCCCATATCACATCCGAGAGCCAGGTGGCCAGTTGTTTATCATTTCCCTGATAGTCATGCACTTGCCCGTACTGATTGGCGGTCACGAGATGGTCGCAGATTGTCTACTTCTACATCTTGATGAGTTCGACTTAATTTTGGCATGGATTGTTTATCCGCTCATCATGGACTTGTTGATTGCTCCAGGAAGACGATTGTCGCTAGAATTCCAGATCTACCCGAGTTCACTTTTGAGGATACTATACATGACTCAACCATGGAGTACATTTCGGTGTTACGAGCTCAGTGACTTGTTGACCAGGGAATATACTAGACGGTATGGTTTCTTTTGTCTCAATTTTTGTTCGGTTGATAATGTAATATGATTATTTTCTCTTCAGTCATATTTTTGTGAATACTGTGTATAATGTCAGTCACTGTACATGTTGTAAAATAAATGAAAGTTAATGAAATGAAGTTTTGGTGGCATTTGTCTCTATTAGCTTGTGGTTATGAATGTGGATGTAAATGTCATATGCAAATATAACAACGAGAAAATTTTCCCCTGTTTTTCTGTAGCTTGTGCGATCTTATGTGAATGAAATGCCGCGAAAGTAACGTAAACGGGTACCCGGATCCTCGGGGGTCTACAGTTACTACAACGAATAAGAGCAGGATATTGTAAATGCCGTGACTTTGGTCAATATTTCTACACAGAGGTTGCAACTCGTAAGAGATAGTGGATGGGACTCGTTACTCGCAAACGTAATTTGCTTTTGCAGAAAGCTAAATATTGATGTTCCTGAGATGGGTAAACCTTAGATGGCTCATGGAAGGCCTCAATGCAGAACTCATATTGTGACTAACTTGCACTATTATCAGGTTGAAATATTCTATATGGTCATTGACTCATAACTTCCTGAGTTGTCGTTTTTACAGAAAGGACAAATGATTTACTTTTGTGTGTAGCATGTTTTAGTCCATCACAATCATTTTCCTTCTTCAATAAAGATAAGTTAGTTCAGATGACCACCTTATATAAAGATGATTTTTCATATGTTGACATCGTGAAATTAGATAATCAACTTGAAATATATTTTTTGGATTTAACTTTTGATAACGATTTTTCCAAGATAAAGGAATCGTAGATCTTGCACAACTATTGATTGAGAAGAAAAATGACATGATATATCCTTTAATTTATAAGCTTATTAATTTGGCACTTGTTCTATCAGTCGCAACTGCCATAGTAGAAAGAGCATTTTCTATAATGAAACACGTCAAAAAAATGCATTCGGAATAAGATGGGAGATCAATGACTGAATGATAGCTTGGTTACTTGTATTAATAAAGATATGTTCGCAAATGTCGGCAAGTCAACGATTTCGAAATATGAAATTTCATCGAGGACAACTCTAACAACGTAATTTCAGAAAGAGCATAATTATTTTTATGATTTAAAAAAGAGTACAATCATTATTTATTTGTAGATTTTATATATGTCGGTTAATTTTATAACATCAGTTGTTAGTTAATTTCATTACATTGATAAATGCAATGTTATATCTGATTTCTGCCTCGCTAATTACCATCATGGCTCTGTCCTTGCCCAACATTGCCGCTCGTTGTTGATAGCATCATTCCTCATTTACTTAAAATGATTTTACCATCTTTTCATGATATGTACACGTTTATTGGCATTGTACTATGACTAGAAATGGTAAAACTCACCCAAAAAGCAAGCAGAATGGGTTATAAGAGAGAAACCTCAAAATCATTATAGATTTTTTTTCACAAACAATCTCTGATGTACCGGTACATATGCTATTGTGCCAATGCATCCGCGTCAGAAAACATTCAAAACCATTCATTTGAGATACAAGATTTATGGTGTAACAAAATAAGGTTTCAATACACAGATAGAATAAGATGGGACATTTTAGGACCTCCATGATATTGAGTTGTATTATTACATACGCGATCGCTGAAGAGGGATGGAAGGTTGAGATTTATACACGTAGATGCCACCAAAATTGAGAGTATCAACCTCTTAGAGATGAGTGTATCGGTACAACCTCTATGTACATGTGCAACATGTCTTGAGATTATTAGTCTTGCGGGGAAGATTCTCTAGCACGCTAACATGTAAATCGGTGTAACATTAGATAATGAACAAGATAATGTTGATGTTATCATATATATTGACATGTGAGCGGTATATAAGCACTTGGTCTTTATACTAATGCTTGTGATTATTATGCTAGCATTTAATGATCGAGGATTTTCTCATATCTTGACACTAATCACAGCTTTTGAATATAATGGGTCTAATCATGGAAACAAACTCCTGGGAATATATCAACACATGATAAGGTTCGTAGGTGATTTAACCCTAAAAAATGTGGAAACCCAACGTGTTAGGTATTGCTAAACTAAGATCGTTACTTGATTAAGTCCACCAAACATTGCATGCCTAACGATCAATCATATTTTCTGTTTACCCTAAGTTATAAAATCAAGGGGAAGGGAGTCGAGAAAAATCGATGCAATCGATAAAATCAACGATGCATGCCTTTTGAAGAGGTTTTTGCAAGGGTATGATGTTCTACACAAGGCATCGTCGTTGTGGTGACCACTCACTAAAACCTGATCAAACAACAATTAACTCCAAATATAGATAAAGCAACGTAAAATAAAAATGTGGAGTTAAAATGTATTATAACTCTACAGAATGTGTGTATAGGTATTAGTATATGTTGAATGTCTAACTCATGGAGCATAAAGGATAGATCATGAAATGCATTTCAAAATTATCCCTCTTCTTGTCTTGCTAGTTTGTTTTTGTGTGGGTTTTAAATTTATATGTTTTTATAGATTTTAGTTTTTATATTTTTTTATTTGTTTCTATTTTTATAGTTTTATTTTTTATGGTTTTTTATTTTATTTTTTAAAGATAATATATGTATATAGGTAATAATATGTATAATATACTATATATAATAAAGATATACACATATATACAAAATCAATAAAATACCCTAAGGTACAATCCTTTTATTTTTTTTCAAGGTGTTAAAATATTTTCTTTGTATTTTTAATAACAATATAAGTAAATATAGTTATATGTAGAGATCGAAGCTTTTAATTTAAAGATATATCTATAAATACTCAAATTGAAAAAAAATAAAATTTTTTATCTTTTTTACGTTTTTCTTTATTTTCGATTTTTTTCTTAGAATTTTTCCTATTTTTATTTTTAATTGAATAAAAATATCAATATAGTGACTTATATTAATGGGCTGAATTGTTTTGGAATAAAAAAGATAAAAGTTCCAAAATTTTGTAAAACTAGTTTTAATATATAATAGATATAATAAATAAAATCAGAAATAGTAATAAATATTTTTGATTTTTTATAGAATTTGTATTTATTTATATAAGGATATTGGAGCCTTTTAATTTTTAATGTTTTTATTTTGTTGTTTTTATTGATTTTTGATTTGCAATTATATAATACAATAATACATAGTATCTATTTTTTTGGAATTTTTAAAGATGATTTTATACCTTTTTGTATTCTTAAATGCAAATAGGAATAAATATAATTTTTTGAATTTTTCAATATAGGAACATATTTTAAATGGCCCAAGAAAAATATTTGTATGTCCGGGCACTTAACATAATTTCATAAAAATTTTTGATGCAAAATGATATTTTTAATAATGCAAATAAAAGAAAAAAATAGTTGCACTATCAAGGACCTAAATGTAATTTTTTAAAAAATAAAGATGCAATATAAAACCCCCACACAAATAAAAGGGCATACATACAAAAAGGCATGGATATATTCAATTAAAATAATGACATGGGTATTTTTGTAATTAACAAAAAGCATCAGGTCCTCAATACAAAATGGCCAATAGTTTTAATATTGACATTTAATTTTATAGGACTAAAATAAAATACAAGAAACCCATGGGTCCCCCTACAAAAAACCCACTCTAATGTGGTGAGGGACCTATATACAATTAATCAAGATCCATGGGCCATAATTTAAAATAAAAAAAACATAACTACAGATGAAAGATTCTAAACTAAAAATAAAATACAAAAAGGGTGGGGGTATATGGCAAAATTACCCCCACCAAGGCATGAACGGATGACGTTGATGTCTTCATTACAGTCGGGGGCACGTTACTCCAATGGTTGCCATCAATACTAGAGCGTGAGAAATAAGATCAGATGGTGGTTGTTGTTCTTGAAGATAATGGAAGAATAACCAAATTGGCGAGCTTCAATTGGCGACCTGCTCCTCCTCCTCCGGCGGTCTCCGTTGCTGCTCGGATGTTCAAAACACAAGTCTGACATGTCCACGACTAATGGATGCTTCAAAAGACTCCGAGGACCATGGATGAGGTCATGGGATCTCGAGGAAGGTCCAACGTCAAGGACACATGCTTCTTGACCAAACACCTCCTCGTAGGTCTTTGACCTTCAGAACCTGCAAAGTCAGCAAAAGCACACAAACAAGAGGGTTTTGAGGGTCTTATTAGGTGGAGATGACACAGAATGGATGTGAGCGGAGGTACGAGGGAACGGTGGTCGGAGCAGAGCTCTAGCGACCTACGGATCTTAAAAACTAGGCTACTGCAGTGAATTAAAATGCGCAATAAAAATAAGAAATTAAAGCTAAAGCTACTGGCTACCTAAAGTTACCATTAAACTATGGCTCGACCAGACGAAGCATGAGTCGGGTGGACCATCAGGCGGAGCTTGCTGGTGATGGTGGATCGACCTCCAAGCAGCTTCTCCTTGCTGCAAAACGACAGCCTTGCGCTCTGGCCACCGGCTATGGGCCTTTATGGATGATTTGAGGAATGAAAAGCCATCAAAGAGGGATAAAAAATGAACAAGAGCACGAATGAGGGTATATGTAAAGGGGGTTTTAGATTGAGGAGACAGCTCAATAGGTTGGTCCTCATATCGATGTAAACCCCTAGTGTGAAAGATCGGTGATCGAGGAAGATAATCGATGAAGGAAACATGTTAAAACAATGAAAGAATAAATGTAATTAAATCAAGGAATAGGGGTCTAGCAGGTCTAACAGGTCCAGGAATAGGGGAGGGCTCGGTTGACCGGTGGGTCGATAGAGGACTCACCCATATTGGGCTCGTCGGCCCGTTAGGAGATAAAATAAAATTAAAATAATGGATTAATTCACTTAAAAATAGGAAAATATTTATTTATTTGTTACAAAAATATAAAACTGTTTATTATTTAATGTATTATTTTATTATGAACTTTATTTATTTTTACATGCTATTTTATTAGGTATTATTATGTATGTGTATAATTACAAGTATATTGACTTATATATATTTTATTTTTATTTTGTATTTCAGATTTTATTATATATATAACTTATATATTTATAACTTAGTTAAATACCGATGAACGTGAAATCCGTCTCTTTAATAATCGATAATTGCATTATAGGAGGCAGAAATCGGTCGATCAAAAACCACAATCTTTGAATATTGTGGAGAATTTTTCTTGGCAAGTGTACCAAGGTCGAACATAGGGAATGATGATTCTTAGTTGTGTGGTTTTAAATTAAATTAAATAATTAATGTTTGATTGATTTCTGTGTTGGGACCATATAATGCAATGCAATGATGAAGATGCAATGCAAAGAATATAAACAGAGAAGATTATGCCGAGGAGCTGTGATTTTTAGACGTACTAAATCCTTAAATAATATGATCAATAAATCCTCAAAATCAATCACATATCAAAAAAAAGGAAATTCGAATTATAATTTATCCAATCAAATCCAAGTTGTAAGGAGGGTAATGAATTATCCTATCAAGACTCATTGTAATTCACTCCTCGAAATCACTATTTAATCAGAGAAATGATAAGGAAATTAATTAAATTCTTCCTCGATTTAGCCCCCCTGCACAGATTAATTTATTGGGAATAATCCACAATGATATCAAGGAGTTAATCAGATTAAGATTCTCATCCGAATTCCTGCAGAAGATGTTGTTAATCTCTCAAGCACAAATATGTCAAAATTAGCCTGCATATATCAACATAGACCTTCAAATAATAATTATCAATAGACAACTTCAGATCTGTCCACAAATTATGCCAAGTGATAGAGCATGAAAAGAGCTTCAAAATGACATATTATATGCTAAAAACGGAGTTCAGATGAAAAAGATATGCTAAAATGAAATTACATGGACTAAGATGTAAATAAAATGAAGTTTTTCTTTCAAAAATATCCCTGAAGGGGTTTATCTATAATTTCACAAAGCTGGAGGGGCCCTTCTGCAATTTACCCCTTAGCGGGGGTATAATTGTAATTCCAGAAATGTCCAGGGGTATGGCTGCATTTTGCCCCCAGCGTACGTGCACCTCACGTCGATGAATCCTCATTCATCACTCTTTATTCTTTTATTTTAGCTAAAAACCTTTGCAAAACACCATGTAGAAACTTGTAAATACAATAAATTATCAAAATTACATGCTTTGTGTAAATATCAAGAATTAGCATGTTTTTGTGTAAAAATAAAAGAACAAAGAAATAAAAAAAGAGAGAAATATTTAGAATAAATATTGAGTGCCTAAACCCAAGGGAGGGCCAAGCATTGGCCTGACCATAAAATAAAACAGGTAGAGAGAGATAGGGTCATTCATCATTGTACACATTTCCTTCTTGGTGTATATATGCTATTTTCATAATATATATATATATATATATGTGTGTGTGTGTGTGTGTGTGTGTGTGTGTGTGTGTGTGTGTGTTTCTCACAATTTGTATATATTTCTAAAAATAAAATAAAAATAAGAAAATTTAAATAAAATAAAAATAAAATAATTTCTCTCTCTTCGTATTGTGCATACCATGTATATATGTACCTAGACTTATTTATTTCACCCTTGTACACAAACACTAAAAATCAAATAAAGATTATTTGATATCCCAAAATTTATGTTGTAAATAAACAAATATAAAATTAGGATAATTGTACAAAAATAAACTAATAAAAATAAAAATAAAAATTAAAAATACACATGTATTTTTACCTGTATATAATATTATATTATGTATATACATAATTTATTTTTCAAAAAAAAAATAATTTGAAAATAAATAAACATTTTTCATTTTATAAATATTTTTAAATAAAATCATTTGCTATTTTTTATTTAATTTATAAATAATTTTAATTTTCTGGATTCTAATTGGTCCATGGGGGGATGTTGACCCCGGTCAACTACCCCACCCCGGACCACTTCTCGCGGATCCTTGCGCCGACCCAACTTTGCCAATTTTTCGCGCCACGATCCGATCACCATCCTTCCAAACCCCGGGCTCCGATTGCCGAGCAAACATCCGCGGTTCACGCCCGTCATCTTTCTTAGGGGCCTGACCCTCGATGTGTGCGCCCGACTCCAACCTTTTTGAACCCCTACTCATATAAGACCTC
This sequence comes from Ottelia alismoides, assembly GCA_037367405.1. Taxonomy (NCBI): domain Eukaryota; kingdom Viridiplantae; phylum Streptophyta; class Magnoliopsida; order Alismatales; family Hydrocharitaceae; genus Ottelia; species Ottelia alismoides. Next base: position 614,867 of record JAZKJV010000380.1, on the reverse strand, counting down.
ACCTCCAACCGCCATTTCATTCATCTTCGGTCACCTGACCCCCTGTGACCTCCATTCCTTTGCCTCGAGTGACAGCAATCCTGAGGGAGTATTGTAGAGAGGAGCAAGGCGCTCTAGCCCTAGTAGATCCGGCGACCCACATCACCGCGCTCCGCCACCGGCGAGCTCGAGCCTCTGGAGGTGTCGCTCCATCGAGGCGAGGATCCCTGGAGGATCAGGACCTCCAGCACAGACGACCTCGATCATCAGGTAGACTCGATATCACTTAGATTGCCTTATCTTTCGCTTTTTAGGTTTCCGACCGCCGCCCTTCGCCGCCCATTTCCCATCGCTCCGATCACCCATTTCCCACTCCGACCGTACCTACACCTTCACGAGACTCCTCTCCATCTTCTTCACCCAGTCGCTCCCCCTGGTTCGCCCTAGAATCGGGTATCCACTCTCCTCCGCCGCCGCTTGCCGGAGAGCATCGCCCCGCCTCCTACGTCCACCCACTTCGCCCGCTAACGGGTCGAGGCAGTTTGCCCTCGACCCAGCGTTCTTCCTGTGCAGGTACGAATGCATATAGATCTCATCTGGAAGTTCGAATTTCAGAGCACAGGTGCTCTAGGTCCACCTCGTTGCCGGAGCGCTCCAGCCGCTCCCAGCCTCATCGGAGCAGTCCATCAGTTGCGGATCATCACCGGCGTTTTTTCCCCCATTCTAGCAGCATCGGAGGATGTCCCCACCGCGCGCAACGGCCGGGCGAAGTTCACCGGCGACCAATTCTTCCAGGACCCTCCATAGCCGTCTGATATAGCCTCTCCGCTAGTTTTGATCTCCACCGTCCATCTGCGGGAGGCTTATAGACGTCCGATCCATCCGAGGATCTGATCTGGACGGCGATCGTCGAAGGGGTATCTGCGCACCAGAGCCGTCCGATCTTAAGTGGACTCCCCTCGACCGTTGGATCTTAATAATAAGGGTAAATGTCACTTAGGCCCTTCTTAGTTTTGCACTTACGTTTGAGTCCTGTAAATATTTTACATAGTTGTTTTAAATTTGGAATAATTGCACTCTGGACCCTAATGTTTTAGTATTTGCATTTTAGTCCCTCCGATTGTGAAGCACGTGCTTCGATACGTGAGTTTTCTGGGCTATTTGCATGTATGTGTTTGGGTTTATGGAATGTTATGAATTGAAAGTTTAGTTTACATATTTGCATTTATGCCCCTGTGCGTACTGAATTAGAACATGTGCTGTGTGAAATTTACATTAAGTCCCCTATACTTTGCGCACGTGTTTTATTTAAGCCCTTGGAACTTATTTTCCTTACATCTAGGTCCCTGTATGATGTGCCTTTTCTATTGGTTGAATAAAATATCAAATCAACTCGAAATCTATTGAAATTTGGACACGTGGCCCATAGCACTCTGTAAAAAAATTAGTAATTTTTTGGGGCAATTTTGTTTGATTTTCTATTTTTAAAAATTCAAAAATCTCCATTTTTGCTACTGTTTCGGTTTAAAAATCAACTAAAAATATTAAAAAGCCTCCAAAAATTCTAAAAAAATAGTGCCTGATAGTTTTGTTGTCTTCTTGTTTCAGTTCAATTTTTTCTACATTTGGATTTATAAAACACTTAAAAATCGAAAAACTCTAAAAAAACTCATAAAAATCATTAAAAATTCTAAAAAAGATCAAAAAATGCAATTCCTTTTCCTGCAGCTTAGTTTTTACTTGTAGTTTTTCATAAAACTGTTGCTAGATTTTTAGAGGCTATTTTTATATTTTTAAATAGCCTTTCAAATCTGGTTGCACAGTAGCTTCCTGTTTTTGCTTTATTTCATTTTTATAAAATAAACAAAAATCATAAAAATTTGAGAAAAGTACCAAAAACATTAAAAATATAAAATCCAAAAAAAAATTTATTTCAATTTTTGGGCTTTATCTGTGTTGTTGAATAATTAGTTGATTGTGCTCCTTTTGGCTTGTTTTATATATTCTTCATAATTAAAAATAACAAAAAATTAAAAACCCATAAAATCCACCAAAAATATTTGTTTTATTTTATTTTTGCTTTTCGACTACTTCGCAGGCCTTGTGTCAATCCGTGCTCCTTGAGTTCGACCCTGGTCACTATACCTGGTTAAATAAAATAGCGAGACCGCTATTCGACTTATTTGATTGATTATTTTATTTGGTAGTCTTCTTTTCTTGTTGAATCCGACTCGAGGGGTTGAGGTCGCAACGACCCTTGATACCTATCTCCCTTAGCCGCTCGATTATTTTGGCTCATCAGAATGGCGTCATTACCGGGGAGCAATGCTTAGTAGTCGCTTTTTGTTTTTTGGATTTCGTTCGTGGCTTTTTTCCGTGGCTTTTTGTTTCTTTTGTGGCTTTTCGCGGCTTTTTCATCTTCTTTTATTTTCTTTTATTTTATTTTCTTTCGTTTTTGTTTGTTTTTATTTTATTTGTTTTTATTTCCATTTTTTGCATATATTTTCTTTTATTTTCTTTATTATAACAGCTGTGGTCTGAAACATTTCTATCTATTTTTCTTGCGAGGGCCCGACGACCGAGGCAGCTTTCTTCAGGAAGCCGACGCAACCGCGGGGATCGAAGGCGGCCCTCTTCTGTACAGAGCCGTAGGAGAGCGTGAGAGGAGTCGAGCAAGAGAGGGGAGAGAATAGTTAGAGTAGTATAGCTATAGCCGTAGTTTAGCTTAGTTTTATTTTCAGTCACATTATTATTGTAATAAATACAGGGACCATGACGCTCTCCGACTTGTGGATTACCGGGGTCTGTTTCGCCGAGCACTAGTGTTCTCGGTAGACCCCATCGAGTTTTTCGCCGGTTTTGATTTTTACGAATTTTCTTTTACTTCTGTTTCTCGAGGATTTGGCCTTAGCTTAGGAATTTCTTTGCTTGTGACGTAATTAATTAGGACAACAACCTAATTAGACTGCCTGCTCCTATAGACCGTTTAATTGGACCTAATTAATTAATTAATAAGAAAAAGCTAACCTGATCACTCGAGGGGTCACGTGCCGCTAGAGGCCATATACAGCGCTGGTAGGATCCGTTGTGGCAGACACTGATCGGCATTAGAGTCCGGACCCCGACCCCTCCCATTGACCCGTTAGCTCCCGTTCTCTTCGCGTAGAAATTCCTATTAAGGCTGATTTCTTCGCTGCATCATTTATGCTAGATTTACTGTCTGTCTTTCAATTATGCACGGATCATAATGCATGTAGACTGTTGGAGTCAGGTACGAATCTCTTACTCTGCATGCATCATTGATTTCTTTGCGCATCGACTTTTTCGTCTTCTCCCCCTATTTTCTTGGACTTAATAAAATCAGGAGAACTGAAAAATTCGTTAAGCGATTACTTTTATTTGAAAAATACCTAAAAAAGATAAACCATAAAATTGAGACTGCTAAAGCAGATTTGACCTAAAAATCATCTCACAAAAAATCTTGTATTGGGAAAGTAACCCTCATGTTGGATGGTTTGATTGGGCGAGAGAGTGACTCGCACCCTAGGTAGAGCCACATCTGACCCCTCTTCAGACTACTGCTTCTGGGATAGTCATTCTCCAATGAGGATCGCTCAGGTCTCTAGTAAAGCGGGCCGCGATATCCTTAACAGAGCGAGCCGATCGGGTAGCCAGTAGACAGTCTGCGGCTTGTACTGGCTGGGAAAGATCTAGTTCGGGATCAGGACAGTCTCCTGGGGGCGTTGGATTCCTAATAGCTCGCTAATCGCTCTGATAGATTGTCTTATCACCAAAATAAAAAAAAGACAAGATAAAAGACCGAACTCTTACGGTCATCAGCTCATGTTGCGTTGGTGAATTTGAGGTTTGCTTGATCATCATGTTTGTTTTCCAGATCCCATCCGCCTGACTCGCTAGATCAAGATGATGGGTCGGAGGTCCCTTAGGCAGCCTCTTGTTGCATCATTTATGAGCACTCCGGCCCGCTCATCTAGGTTGGTTTGTGAGAGCCGAGACCCGCTCTCCGAACCCGAGTTCGCTTCCATCCTGCCCCCCCCCCCCCCGATCACCTTTCTTCTGATATTCCTGAGGTGCCCAATCAGAGAGAGCATCAAACAGATGACATTTTGGCACCTGAGCTTGGGTCTTTTTTCTTTGCAGAGACCATGGCTAGCAGCGAGGACCGCACCAAGGGACCCAAAGCTGAGCAGACTTTTGTTTTGGACCAGGGTACGATCAACAACACCCTTATAGCTTCCTTGGAGACTATGTAGAGGCAGATACGCGACCAGGGAGCTTTCATGGTGGAGATGCGCAGAGAGATGGAGAGGTTGAGAGCAGATAGAGATCAGCCGAGAGCCGCAGGATAGGGTGAGATTCCAGACCAGCCTGAGGAGCCGGTCCAGCCTGCACCAGCCATACCGATGCGAGAGTTGCACAACCCTGGATCGACACTTACACACCAGTGGATCGTACTTCCAGTGATTGTGGGGGACTTCAAGTTCCCCCCTCAGACGTTTCAGCTTCTTCCACGTTTCCATGGGCTCGCAACTGAGGAGCCACATCTTCATCTCCAGGAGTTTGAGATGATCTGCAGCACTGTCCATGATCAGCAGGTGGACGAGGGCACTATCCAGATGATTGTTGTTTTGTTCTCCCTTGTAGACAGAGCAGCCAACTGACTGAAGAATCTAGGGAGATTTGTTACCATATGGGAGAAGCTCCGCATCGAGTACTTGAATAAGTATTATCCACTCGATGGGACGAATGCAGCGAGGACCTTGATCAGCAACTTCTCCATGCTCCCCAATGAGCAATTCCACGAGGAATGGGAGAGGTTCCGAGAGCTTACAGATAGATGCCCGCAACACGACATCTCGAAGTCGAACCTAGTTCAGAGCTTCTTTTGCGGACTTACACCCGAGCTGCAGGGGTTGATTAATGTATCATGTGGAGGATCATATTTCACCAAGGATGAGGATCAAGTCTGGGCCATCTATGAGGAGATGGTCGAGAACTATACAGTGATGTCCCAGACCCGACTCTACACTCATGGGAGACCCCAGCCACAGGCAGTGTCCTATCAGAAGATAGCACGGGTCGATGCCGGTCCTTCTACTTCGTCAGCGGCAGCAGCACAGGTCGAGTCGACAGGCACTGACATGGGTATCATCAGCGAGAAGCTGGACCGGATCGAGTTGATAGAGAAGGAGTAGTGGCAGGGCATCATGCAGATCGACCAGATGGCACAGACGCTGAGTGACCTGAAGATACAAATCATGTGTCTTCAGGAGGCACAAACAGCTTCTCAGCCCCGTCTCAGGTCACGGGCGGACACCGGCAGCAGTAGCAGTTCGGCCCAACCCTCCGCCCAGTACCGACAGGTTCACCATGTGCAGGCGGAGCCCTACCAGCCGCAGCAGCAGCGGTACGTCCAGTCACCACCATCTTAGGACAACCAGATGGTAGTGTATCATCCGGATCAGCCCCTGGCAGTACTCCTCCACCCACTTACGAGCAGGAGCCGTTGATGAATGTCAATAGGATATGGTATGACCGACCCCAGCCCGGTATCAGACGAGACCATCCCGGATTCCACTGGTCGGCCGGAGGCACCAGTTCCCAACAACAACCTCCAGTTTAGGGTGGCCAGTATGGCCAGCAGTGAGATCACCGGCAGCAGCCCCAGCTCCCATCACACCAGCAACCGTCCCACCCAAGAGAGCAGTATGGTCCCCGTCCCTATCAGCAGGGATAGTCTTGGAGGCAGCAACAACCTCAACAACAGTATCACTCACAGTACCCTTCTCACCCTCATACACAGCAGCCACCTCAATTTCAGAGAGGCCACCCATCAGGTTCTCATGGGCCGACCTATGAGAACCCCGTCTTGGATGACTTAGCCCGCCTCATGTCCGAGCACCAGGCCACCTTCCGATGGGAGTTGGACGAGTTTCGATAGGAGATGAGGGAGATTGTGAGAGGGAAGGCCGCCATTCCTGCAAAGATTGAGCAAAATCCGAACAACTTGAAGAGGAAGTCTGAGTGGGTAGTTTTCACTGAGATTACCACTCCTAGTGCTTCACTTGGTGATGTTTCTGCATACATGTTTGATGCTGATTTTGTTACACTTAGGAGCGGTAGGATGCCAGCAAGCAGTGTCTCGTCTGAGCGACGACCTCACGCCACTTCAGGAGCGCCAGACGAGGACGAGAGTGGTACTGATGTCGCTCATGAGCATGACGATGACGGTGGAGCTGACGCCACCAAGGATGTTGATCCAGCCGACGGTACTGAGGCCGTCGCTTCACCAGATGGAGGAGGTGGTACTGATGCCACCATACCAATTGCTGAGCCAGAGCGTGGTACTGATGCCGCGATTCCAGATGCCGAGGGTGGTACTGATGCCACTATTTTCAGTTCTGCTAGTCCTGTTCTTTTTCCTTCAGTTCATGTATCTCAGGACATTTCTGCGAATAAAGGTAAGGGTTTGTTATTTTCGGATCCACCTGTGTTGAGTGATGATGTATGTGTGGATTCTGTCTTGCCTGAGCAAACCAGACCCGTTTCTAATCCTTCGTCTGAGAAGGACCCAGCCGTCCCCTTTCCCCAAGCACTCCGCTTGGCTAAGGGGCCTAAAAAAGACCCAAAAAAAGTCCCACCAGTTAGAGTTCAGCCAGCAGATGATGGATCAATTTCATATACAACTGACTCTACAGGAGGTCTTGGAGCACATACCTCTCTTCCAGAGTTCACTCAGAGATAGGACCACAGTTCGGAGGAAGAGGCAGAACCATCAGTCAGAGATCCATGAGCTCACTCGCGTCACATACTTTGCGATCCAGAACCGCCTGCCAGCCAAGAGGCTAGATGCAGGTCAGATGCCATATTCAGGAGCAGAGGTTCGATCGTACTCTATTAGACAGCGGGTTTTCGATCAACCTACTTCCGGCAGCCTTACTCGACCGCCTCGAGTTAGGCCCTCTACGACATAGCAAGACAGTCCTTCAGTTTGCTGATCGATCTATCAAGAGGCCAAAGGGGTTGCTGAAAGACGTTGTCGTCACGATTCAGGACCTGAAATTCCCTGTGGACTTTGTAGTGTTGGACATGGAGATCCCTGAGTCCGTGACCGATACTCCCATCATCTTAGGACACTCGTTCTTGGCCACAACCAAGGCAGTGTCCGATCATGATAGCGGGAAGATATACTCTCGCGTCGAGGGTGAGAGTATACAAATAGAGACGATCGAGGGGATTAGAGCCAGAAATTCAGCTTGCTCAGAGCCGACTTCAGATTCAGAGCAGATGACAGAGGCAGGGCGAGACATCCACTAGGACTGTGATTTTGTGATCACAGATGACGAGGCAGTTTGGGCAGATCCAGCAGCACATGCCATCCTCTCACGACGAGAGTCTCACCTTCAGAGTTCGATGATACACAGATGCCAGCAGAAGAGAGCTTGGAGAGCGCATTCCTGGTCCAGGATACATCTCAGGCAGCAGAGCCGGTTCCTGATCGTGAGGCAGATTTTTCTTCTGATACTGATACAGATCCCTCGGAGTCAGATCTAGATTAGGAAGAGTGAGATGATTTGATACCGTGTCTGACTTCCACAGAGCCTGCAGCTAGGGAGGAGGCTGATTCCGTGTAGAGCGGAGACATACCGGCAGAGCAACCTTCACCAGATTTAGATTGCTAGCGAGAGTTCTCATTCTCCCATGCAGATTTGGTCGCATTCACTCACACTTTTCAGAGGCCAGATCCGCCAGCACCGAGTTATTCAGAGCTGAAGCCTTTGCCTTCATCCCTGAAGTATAGGTTCCTTACGGGCGAGCATGAGATGCGCCCAATCATTATCTTTGCGGATTTGACTGGAGAGAAAAATTACGTCTGATGGGGGTTCTTGAAAAGAACCGCAAGGCGATTGGATGGAGCGTAGCCGATCTCCATGGGATAAGTCTGGCCCTGTGCTCCTACCATATCTATCTCGAGGAGAGCGCGAAGACGTCGTGTGAGTTCCAACGATGACTGAATCCAAACCTTCGAGATGCTGTCATGAAGGAGATCTCGAAATGATGGAGCACCGATTTTATCTACCCCATCTCCTACTCCAAGTGGGTCAGTCCATTGCATGTGGTGCCCAAGAAGATGGGCATCACCACAGTTGTTAGTGAGTTTGGAGAGGAGATCGCCACTCGGGTACCCACTTCTTGGCGGGTCTGTGTGGAGTACAGACGATTGAAGCAGGCCACCAAGAAGGATCATTTCCCATTGCCTTTTATTGATCAGATTATAGAGAGGTTAGCCGGGAAGAGCCATTACTGTTTCTTGGATGGGTACTCCGGATACAATCAGGTGTCCACAGCGTCCGAAGACCAGGACAAGACTACCTTCACCTGTCCCTTCGGGCCATATGCTTTCAGACGGATGCCCTTTGGATTGTGCAACGCTCCGGCGACATTTCAGATGTGCATGTTATCCATCTTTTCGGACATGGTGGGGGAGTGCTTGGAGGTCTTCATGGACGATTTTTCGATCTATGATGACGGGTTCGATGCTTGTCTTGACTGCCTAAACCGTGTCCTCCAGTGATGTATTGAGGTTCACCTTGTGCTTTCTTAGGAGAAGAGTCACTTCATGGTGATTCAAGGGACGGTTCTTGGCCATATCATCTCCAACAGAGGCATGGAGGTTGATCCGACCAAGGTGGATATCATTAGGAAACTCAATCCACCGTCTGACTTACGACAGTTACGGTCTTTTCTGGGGCACGTCGGTTTCTACCGACGATTCATTCATGATTTCAGCAGGATTGCCCGGCTGTTGACTGATCTGCTGACGAAAGACACCGAGTTCATTGTGGATGATAAGTGTCTAGCGTCATTTGAGACTCTCAAGAGTATAAATGTAGTGGCTCCTGTCCTCCAATTGCTTGATTGGTCTATCCCATTCGAGATCGTGACAGATGCCTCCGATTTTGCCGTAGGGGTCGTGCTGGGACAGAGGGATGGAGTGCCATTTTTTATTCACTACACTAGCCGGACTTTGATGTCGCTCAGCGGAACTACACCGTCACTGAGAAAGGAGATGCTAGCCATAGTTTTCACCCTAGATAAGTGATAAACGCAGAATCGAGTGCAGTTGTATTGACTCACAAGGCGAGTCAACAGTCGGTGTTTGACCACACAAAATCTTGTATTTAATCAACAATCAACCCACACTAAAGATCAATAAATTATAAATAATGTGGAGTTAAAATTTATTCTTAACTCTGCACAAATGATGTAAAGGGCAAGTATGCAGAGAGTTTGAACACAGGGAGCAACAGCGTAATTCAAACAATTGTGCTCAAGTGAATGTGTGTGTCAAGTGTCTACACTAAGCAAGCAAGCAAAGGATATTTTTTGTGGGTTTTTAATTTTTAATCTTTTTTTATTTTAATTGAATTTTTAATTTTGTATTTTGCTTTTTAATTTTCTGATTTTTATAATTTTATATTTTATATTTTTTTAATTTCTTTTTCAATATTGGAAAATAAAGACTATGTAATAAAAGAGAAGATAGAATAATGATAAAAATATGCAAAAATAACCAAAAATTCAGAAATAAAATGTTTTTGATATTTTTAGGATTTTTTACTGTTTTTGTGATTTTTGGGGATTTTTCAAGGTGTTTTTGGTATTTTAAAAAGCTGAAATAAAACAAAACAGTGGACAAGCTACTGGCTGGATATAAAATTGGAATTAAAAATAGCAAATAGCCACAAAATTTATCCACACTATTTTTCTAGTAAAGATAATAAAATCTAGAACAAACAGGAACTGAATTCGTATTTTTCTGAATTTTCTAGGATTTTCTATATTTTTTTTGGAAGTTTTTGAGTGTTTTTAAATTTTTAGTGTTTTTCTTTTGAGATTTTTAATGATTTTTGGACTGACACTAAAATAGGGTAAAATAGACACTAGGGAATTTTTTTGGAATTTTTAGAGGTATTTTACTATTTTTTTGTATTTTCTAAACTAAACAGTAGAGAAAAAGCAAGTTTTTGATTTTTAATAAATATAAAAATAAAATAAAATCAAAAACTAAATTGATGGCGTGAAAGCACGAGTGCACAGGAGCTTAAGTCTATTTTTGCGGAATTTTTGGACTTAAAAAGAGGCCTTAAAGAAATAGAGCAAGACAGCATAAATGAAAGGCCTAGCAGGGACCTTTTAGCAAATAGGCAAAATCCCAAGGGCTCTTCTGCAATTTTCACGCAAAATTTAAACTGAAATAAAATGTTTCTGGGCCAGACAATAAAACCAAAAGCCGCTAGGGCTTCGTTGCAAAAATCCCTAAGCGCACGTGAGTCACACGCGCGCCTGGGAGGGGTGTTTATGCGAATGGCCAGAAGTCGGAGGTCCTGTGCGCAATTTTTACTAAATATTTATACAGATCAAAATATTTACTGTATTAAAAGTCAAAACCAAAAGCAGCAGGGATCCCGTTGCAAAATGCCCAGCGCACGTGACAAGCACGTGCGCCAGGCGAGGACTAGAAAGAAAATAAGCAAACGTGCGGGGGTCCAAGTACAATTTTTACTAAATATTACAACTGCAGATGAAAGATTAAGCGTTAATTTTTAAATACAAAAAGGTACCGGGCTTACGATGCAAAATGCCCAGCCAAGGGGCGATCTGACGGTGGGTGTAAACCCACTTAACCGCGTGTCGGCACAGGGGGCTCCGATGCCCCTTCGCTTCCTACGGCCACGATTAGATCGCCGCGGGGAGATCAACAGTCACGGATGGCGGCGATCTGACGGTGGCTGCTTCACGCCACGAACGGGGGAGAGATCGACGGCTAGGAGCCCCAATGGAAGAACACGGACGAACAGCGGCACGGGGGGTCTTCTCCGAGCGTTCTCCTCCTCCTCCGACGCTTTCCGAGGTCGCAAGATGGCCTACGACGTTCCTGGCAGGTTCCCCCAGCTTGCGGTAGGGCCAAAATGGGCGGAGAGGCCCTGGTGCGCCGTCGCGAGCTCGAGGCAGCAAGGTCGCTCCAGGTAGCGTGGTTACTGCAAAAATCGACCCCAGGAGGGGGTCTCTTCGGCATCTGGAACCTGCAAGGATGAACAACAAGTACGAGAGATGGTTCCGAGGCAAAAAGAAGGTGGCGGGGGTGGTGTGCGTGGAATGGGGGTGACCGCCGGAGCTCGAGGCTCCGGCAAGGTGTTTGATGCGAAATCTACACTAATGTTGCGACTAAATGTAAAGAAAAATGCACGAAATAAAAGCTATGGGATACAGCTACTCAACAAGCAAGAAAAACAAGAATAACACAACCTCAAGGGCTGTAGAACTCTAGGAAGAAACCTCACGACCGCGAGGCCGGAGATCGAGTTGGAAACACGCCGCCGAGCTAGGTAGGCACCTCGACAAGGTTGGAGATCGGCCCTCTGTCACAGGGGATCCCGCAGCTAGGCCTCGGAGGGATTGGCTCAGGCCAAAGGCGGTTTGAAATTCGAATGGGGCGTGAGGGGGTGTTTTGAAACATGGTGGAGCGGCGGCAAAAATGAGGTGACAACGGGAAGAGCAGTGATGCTCTCCCCGAAAAAATCCTAGGGCGAGCTAGAGGAATCATAGGGCATCAACTTTGCAGAAGAGACCGAGGCCAATCGGTGAAAGACTTGGCCTGGAAAAAATCGAGAAGAAGGGCACTTGCAACGGTCCAGCGGTCTCAGACCTGGGTCATAGAGTTGACCCATGGTCAACGGATGGCGTGGCCTGATTGGGCCACGTCATCCGCAAAAAGACAAAAAAATAAATAAATACCTTATAAATTAAATTAAAAATAGTAAATGATTAAATTAATTTTAGGTTATTTAATGAAAAATGTTTATTATTTTATATAGTATTTTATTCCGATTTTTAATTATTTTTATGAGTTATATTTTTACAAGTTGCTTTTATACCCCTATATAGGTATATTATCTATGTATTTTAGTATTTTATTTTTATTTTGTGTATTTCATTCTTATTATTTTTATTTAGTATTTTGTAAAATTATAGAATACTTTTATGCACACAAATATATTTTTATTTCATTTTTCTGATATGTTTTGTATATTAAATAAATTATAAGTATAAAAAGTATAGGTATACATACAGGTATAGTATCTATGTATATGATATAAACAAGTATTTTTATTTTGTAGTTTCTTTGCATTTTTATTCTGATTTTAATGCATATAATTATTATAAGTAATATTTACAACATTATAAAAATATAAAAATATAAAAATAATGAGTAAAGAATAAATTGAATATTTTATTCGGTACACTGTACAATGAGGGTCCAAAAGTCAACTTTCAAACCGTAGCTCCGCCAAATGCGAAACCACCGCCACTAAATAGCTTATTTTCTTCTATATACAATTAAAGGTGAGTATGCTGCATTTGGAGTTGTCAGTTGTGAGATACGGGTCTGGGAAGTTGGGATTTTGGATTCTTATTCAGACCATAACTTTTTATCTGTACATTGTTTTTCTGTGAAATCAATTTTGTATTTTTCTTTATTTTATTATCTACAACTTTCATGTACAAAGCTTCTTTATTTTATGTATAAAAAGTGGAACCAAAAATAGGTCCCAAAATGAATAAAGAATGAATAAAAACTATATGTATTTGACCCTTATCTCCCCCTACTTTATTCTTTGTCGACCTATTCATCAAGATGCCTAGGTCTCGGGGTTTCAGGTCATAAAATATTTATAATATTTTATTCTTTTTCTTTTCTTTTCTTTATTCTATTATTTTGGCTTTAATTACAGTATTTTATACACAGTTTAGATGCACATGCATGAATGCTAAGATGATGCTATAAATGATATTTACAGGCATTTGCTAAGGTTTTTGGTGCCAAAATGATAGAATAAAGATGATGAAATGTGGATTCATCAATAAGTTCAGATCTTACATCATTGGATCTAGAGTGACGATCTTTACTGATCATATCGCCATCATGTACCTCACGACAAAGAAGGATGCCAAAGCCATATTGACCAGATGGATCCTTCTACTCTAGGAGTTTGATATAGAGATTAAGGATAAGCCTGGAGTCAAGAATGTGGTGGCGGATCATCTCTCCCGATTGGAGTTTCTTGAGGATTCTGAGCAGACTGAGCCTATTTGTGAGACCTTCCCATAATAGACGATCCTTGCTATCTCCTCTCTCCCGTGGTACACCGATGTTGTGAACTATCTTGTTGCCAAGAAAGTTCCACAAGACTGACCCAGGCAGCGACTTGAGACCTTCCTCGCGAAGGCCAAGTTCTACCATCGGGAGGATCCCGTCCTTTATCATGAAGGAGGGGATAACGTTTGACGTAGGTGCATTCCTCAGGAGGAGCACCACAGCGTCCTCACTTACTGCCACAAGCTTGAGGCAGGAGGACATCACTCTGGGAGGAGAACGACACAGAAAGTGCTCCAATCCGGCCTATGGTGGCCTACCCTCTTCAAGGACTCTGATGAGTTCGTGAAGAGGTGTACTGACTGTCAGAGGATGGGAACTTATGGACAGCGTGATATGATGCCGATGCAACCCATTCACTTCTGTGAGTTTTTTGACGCATGTGGCATCAATTTCATGGGTCCATTCCCTAAGAGTCAGGGATTTGAGTACATTCTGTTGGCCATTGATTATGTGAGTCGTTGGGTTGAGGCCATCCCCGCACGAAACGCATATGCTAGGACTGTTTGCCAATTTTTGAGGAAAAATATCATTTCACGGTTCGGTGTACCTAGAGTTTTGATATCTGACGGGGGGTCTCATTTCGTCAACGACAAGGTAAAAGCTCTTGCTAGCGAGTTCAGCATAGACCATCAAGTAGCCACACCGTATCATCCTCAAATCAATGGTCTTGTTGAAGTGTCGAACATGGAGATCAAAACTATTCTGCAGAAGGTCATCCGCCCTGACCGAAAGGATTGGTCACAGCTTTCAGACTTGGTCTTGTGGGCATATCGGACGTCCTTTAAGACACCTTTGGGTACATCTCCCTTTCGCTTCGTTTATGGTAATCCCTGCCATTTACCTGTTGAGCTGAGACATAGGCCACTTTGGGCAGTCACAGACATTCTTATGGATCCAGTGAGTGTAGGAGATCAGAGGAGGGCAGAGTTAGCATCCCTGGAGGAGCTTCATGATACAGCCTTTTCGAGCAGCCTTCAGTATAAGGATAGAGTAAAGGAGTGGCATGATTCTCATATCAGTCACAAGCAGTTTGAGCCAGGACAGAGAGTATGGTTGTTCGACACCAGGTTGAGATTAATTCCGGGGAAGTTGCAGAGCAAATGGAAGGGACCCTATCTGGTCAGAAAGGTACACGACAACGGAAGCATCGACATATCTGAGTTGTCATCTGAGAGTACCTTTCGTGTCAACGCAGCGGCTCAAACCATATCTAAATCATGAGCCGCGGGTCGTTGACGTTGCCCCTATTCACTTTACGTGAGATGTGGTATCTTGACTCATATCTATGGCATCTCACGCCTGATTATCACTCTTCTCCTGACTTGTATAGATCCAGTTGTCTATATCACACTATTCTTCGGTCCAACACCCCATTTGCATCTCTGATTATGCTATACTTAGGGTGCACTTTACCCTAAGTATAGGGTGTGTGTGAGACTTTTGATTTCCTTTTGATTCATTTCTACCTCTGTTTTGCTACCTGTACTTAGGGATATTTTACCCTAAGTATAGGGGAGGTAGACCCTATACATTCTCCACTCGGATTTCCCTTTGTGTACCAGCCTGCTATACTTAGGATTACTTGATCCTAAGTATAGGGGGAAACCCTGGGTTCCTTTTCATTTCTATTCATTCATTCATCTTT